>JBAIZZ010000410.1:0-89057 GCA_037355905.1 Heliconius aoede
ATTTCCATTTTAGAAAATGATTTTTGAAATGAAATGTCTACTAACATCATATCCACGTATGTAGTTCAATTTTAGGTAAATGGCCAATAATTACAACGCCAACAGTATAGGCTGGTTGAAATTTGGATAGAACAAAGGGAAACTTATAATGTATAGTGCAGTTACAATGGAAAATGAAACAGCAACCTAACTTATATAGGAAACAAAATATACGTTTATATGATATGCCAAAATGTTTTCCTTATTACCCGACGGCGGTGTGGTCAAAAGGCTAGTAATGTTTTTTTAGCGCGATATGTATGTCCGTTCCTTTGTTCCCATGTAACTCTTAATCTAAACTGGATAATAATTAATGAAACATCGTTTTGCAAATTATGTACAAACATTGTACAAATTTGACATATATATAAAAGCATTTTTTTTTAATCTCACTATCAGAATATATAAGCGATAAGTAATCGAATACAACAATTATAACGTGACGCCGCTCGTTTTATTATTATTAATTTGGAAACAATATTGTTATTAGAAACAAAAAGAAATAAACACTAAATAGTACGAAACTGTACACAGTAATTGGCTCAACAATAGCTAGCAGGAAACACATGTACGTCACTGGCCATTTGCATTTAGTAATCACGCGTGTAGTTGGTTCAGACATTGAGTAGTCGGTTGGTTTAATAATAAAAGACATAAATCAGAAGTTACGTTTCGTTTAGTGTTTCGAGGTATTCATGGCGCTGTATAGTTTCTGGTTGTGAATGTGATAGTTGTAGATTCGATTCCCACTCGGGATTTAATTATGATTTTCGACGCTCTGGTAAAGAAGTGAAGCGCGGCGATGATTTCTGCCACTTGTAATATGCAATGCCATAACAATAGGAGGGAAGGCAGGGAATTAATTGGCTTAATGCCCAGGTTTTCTCTGCCTACCCACCTCCAAGACACTCCATTCGCATTGAGATACTTGCTTTGCCTCCTGCTTTACCTCGTTATGAGAGCGAGGAATAAAAATATAAGATTTTTCATTCATCCAACCCCCCCGCAATCGAACCCAAAACCAACCCGTTTATAGTTCCACGCTTATGCCGCTGCGTCACGAATGCGCTCACAAAGAAGACTTAATTGAAACTGCTGGAGAAAAATTACGATTTAATAACTTAAAACTGTATTGTAAAAATGAAAATAGTCGCTTTAAAACCTCAAAACTCTAGGACATCTTGTCATTACTATTTAAAAGAATAATGGAACGACCGACTTTCGTTATTCGGATGTCAAATATATAAACGAGGTCAGTGTTTCTTGATCTCCTCATATTTTCTTATTTCAGTTTCAATTTTTTATTACCCCCGCTCAGGTGACAGTGCCCAGTGCGGCACGGTAATATGTCTTAATAGGGAATGGAGTATCTTAACATTACCTTCCCAGGTTCCCTTCTGCCTATCCTGCTATACAACAGCCTTAATCTAATATATATATATATATCCAGGTGTAATATTTTAATAATAAGCTAAACCGCAACTTACCGTCCCAGGTTCAAAGCCAATAAACCAGCAACTAATATCTCTCACAGAATTTGCATCTCAAACAGTATCCCGTAGGAACTGATAGATAATACTGCAAGACAGAAATTTGCCTACATTAACGCTGTAATGGTGTGCTTTAAATTTTCGTATACATTATTTATTTATGAGGCCGTCGGGGCGCAGTGGGGACGATTCGACTATAAATGTGGTCGTTGTGGGTTCGATTATTGTTCGAAAATAATTTGAAAAAAAAAAAACATATTTAAATGAGGTGGAAAGTGGAGAACGAATTGTCTCAACATTATTTACCCTGATTTGGGGAAATTTTATTTTTACTAAAAAATTCTATCCCATTTATTGCGTATATTAATAGCAATGTCATTGAATGTATTTAGGTTTGGAGAAGAATTATGGTAAATCAAATTCTTATTATGTTTTTATTGTTATTTTTATCGTAGTTTTATTTTACTCTTCTATTGATATTCGAACCCACTACTTACCGCTTAATCAAATATACAACAATAACGCAATATGCTGAACACTTATCACATGCCATTACTTCGGACTACGAATACGTAATAAGCTTGTATTATATTACCTCGAGATAGTATTACTTAGTGAAATCATTAGAACACAAATAGTAATTATGTTCATATAAACGAACTTGACGTATATGGATAATTTAATTTTTTGCTATTTAAATAGTAATAGGCGCGGCGTTGAGTTACGCCATTAGTCTTAATGCTAGATTCTTTATATAGGAACATATAAATTAAATAATTAACTTAATCGTTAATTATTTAATTTATATGGGTGGGTGGGTGTGTCGTTACATAAAATTCCTAGGTTTGTAAGCTCATCTCCCGTTTACCGCAACTTTTAATATTTTAAAAATTAAAAGTTAATATTTAAAAAAAATATCGTTTCCATCACTTCAATGTTTTTGCTCTATCAAGAAAAATGTAATTGACTAGCTCTTTAATTGGCTTCCTTTTCTTTAGACCTCGCCTTTTACTCGATACGCTTCTTATAAAATATTTCTTCTTTTCCTGTTAATTTTATGTTGTTTATTCATATAAATAACGCATAAAAATTACTTAGAAAATGCTAAAATAAACGTAAATAAACGCTAAAAATATATCAGATTTATTGTAAGGTATTATTAGAAAACGATAAACAAAGTCGAGGACCGCCCAAGTTAAGACGATTTCCAAGAGACGCGGGTTCGAGTCTTCTCACATTCAAATTTGTATTATGTGGCGTTTCTGTCTGGTTATCCTGTTATATGCAGAATACAGTGTAAAACAAACTTTCTTATTTTTTTGCCTCACACTATATCCCGCACATACCAGGTTACGCAGAAGGAACCTGGGAATCTAGTGTTGAGACACTCCGTCCGCTATTTTCTGTCGAACTCTCGAGGCTTTGCGTGTAAAGTGGCGGAATGGAAGTCACAACCAACGCATTTCTTATTATAACTTTCATATATTTTCCACAAAAAAACACCACCACTTATGCTCATTAATATCGTCATCTAACCGTTAACTTTAGTTACAAAGAAACAATGTTTTTACCTATTAACAATTATACCGGAAACTTGAAGGCGATAGTCATCTACGGGTTTAATTATTCGTCTATGGCTCCGCCCGGTGTTGTAAATTGTATGAGACTGTCCAATCAAATTAACTTTAGACCACAGAGAGATGCAGTGATAAGTCACTTTATATTAATGTTATGTAACGTCGAGTGTCGGTTTTGCTTCGATTCGAAATCATGTTGTAATATATAATTTTTAATCGATGGTTGATTATTTTTGAAGATTATGGCTGTATGGTGCCCGTGAATGGCAGAAGGAACTAAAAAAATGGGAAGCTAATAAAACGAAAGAACCTCATCAAGTCTTATGAAAGCTTACATTGATTTAAGCTTTTTGGAAGTGATTCCTAATTATATAATATATATGAACGAATTATTTTAAGTTTATCACTCTGGTGAGAAGGCAATTGAGTTTTGCCACTCAGCACACACTCTCTGCCACATATCCACATCGTGAGGTGAATAAATACATCAAAGTTCTATGGCAAAGCTTTTTAAATTTTACACGTCATTTGGCTTATAACGTTACTTTGCTCTCCTAAACATTTTTACCAATTTTTTTCCCCAAAATTAATAAACCATTGTCTTGTTAAGATGCTAAAGAAAACATGTAGGAAGCTTCATGCGTACAGATATTGTCCCACTGAGCTACGATAGACTTTTGATTAGCAAGCCTTTCTTATAAAGTAATATTAATAATAAGTAAACTTATTACAAACAAGTACAGAATAGCTGAAGCGTTATATAAAATCTTTTTTTAGTTCTTCATACTGTATCCCGCACATAGCAGGGTAGGTAGCAGACACCAGACCAGAACTTGGTGTTAATTTCGTCACCATCAAGACGGGAGGTGTTTTAATGGTGACGAAAGATTCTGTTTTCCACTTTTCGCCGAGTTTTGGAGACATTGTAGATATAAAATGCTATTTATATTTAGGATCGTCGTGGCACAGGGACACAAGGATGTGACTGTAACGTAACGGTTGTGGGTTATTAGGATGTTATGGACCGAAACCACAACCGACACTCGGGGGAATAAATTATTATTTATTTATATATAATTTTATTACGCTCAGAAAAAAAATGAGGCAAAAACCAAGTGTCGCCACTCAACACTCAATGCCTCGAAAAATTCTACATAAAATGGGGAATGGAGTAACTTAACATTAGGTTCCCTGCAGGATAAACCGTGAATTTCATTTACGGATGTAATAGTCTCAAGATAGCACGATTCAACACTAATAGCCCACTCATCGTTATATAATATAATACAATATAATTTACAGCTGCTCAAGCGGATGCCTTCTCACAAATTACGTTACAAAATAACACATTCTTGCCGACACGACTGGCCATGGGGAGATTTGAAATTAACTATAATTGCTTAATTCTGAACTGGTGTTTGTTCGCCGAGTGCGGCTCTGTGCGAAAGAGACGGGGATATGGGTAATGATATTGGTAGTGGTGAAAAAACCAAGTTCTTTTTGAGTGTCTGATGTGTCTGATGACAGGGATAAAAATCGTGGTAAATTATTATTTTTTTTAATATCTTTTGGTTGTATTAGATAAAATTATGACATATGACATATAATATACATAATTGAAACCTTCACGTCGCTCATTCAAAAATCATTTTAAAAATTTCTATGGACTATTATAACTATCTTCCATTGCTAATAATAAATTGTAATTCAAAAACATATATTTAAAAATGTAAAATTTATTCCTCTCGTGTAAAAATAGAAATTTAAAAAAAAAGGTGCGAAGGAAATTAAATTGGTGTAGGTTTTTTTGTTTTGAATTATTTTTTTTAATATAAGATTCATGGCCACATGTATCTTTTAAAGAAATATATCTTATATTATGTTTTAAAAAATATTTTAAATAATTTATTTTAAATTTTATTATTTTTAATTATGTAAAACACAGTATATATTACGTTTCAATAGTTCTAGTGTAATTAAAATAAATTTAAAATTTTTAGTATGTTGTGATTATAACGATTTTACTTACTGTCTGTTCAATAGAATGTGTAAGAGATTGAACACTCTTAAAATAAACAGAAAGTTAGTGACTTAATTATAGATTTTCCTTCATCTTTGCTTTGCCGTGGCTAAGGCATTCAATAATATGAATTGAAACTTTAAAGTATTTTCGATAGTTTTATTTATGTTTTGATGTTTTATTATTATAATATATATATATATTAATATTAATTTACATAATGATTAATTGCTTCCTCTCATTATTTGCAGATGTCGTCGTGACCTGAATAATGACATTGAAAAGGTCGGTATATAAGAAAATATCGTATGATTTTTTTATTAGTACACATGATATTTGTGTTATTCTAGTTTTAATATAGCAATTACAATGTGTGAATGTCTCGAAAATGACGGTGCGTTGAGAACGGAGTGTCTTAACACTAGATTCCCTCAGCCTACCCTACATACTATAGGATATATATATACTCTGCTTTAAAATCAAGGCACTCCTTTCCCCATTCTCTGTTCAAATTCGAGACATTGCGTGTTAAATGGGAGATAAGCCTCCTCAAGTGATAGTTTTGATCCCAACTATTCAAGATGCTGTCGGTCCTTATTTTTTAGTTTTTATTTTCTATGTTAACGCTATGCAATATGGCAGGTTAATCTTGGGAACCTAATGTTATCTTACTGTTTCATACTATCCGCCGACTATTTTAATCGGTGCGTCACTTTGTTAATAAAAGGAGGAATGAAAAATGAAAACATAGTAATGTATTTTACGACATTAAATCATAAAACGCGTTAAAGATCATTCCTGTAACTTTAGCGTGCAAGTTATAAATTTAAAAATTTAGTGTGGCCGTATATCCAGTATTTATGGTCAAATTATTGATAGTAAAACTGTATGAGCAGGTAAAGTACTCGTGTGTAAACAGTAAAAGTCCGATAGCACCTATAGCTTGCTATAAATTTACCTTATATTGGAATTTCTAGATCATGCTAATAAATTATTATATCCGCATTTCGTAGACATAACGTAGTGCTAAATTACCTAATTTTCTACGTTTTTTTTACAAACTTTATACAAATTTTGTACTTTTTATTTAAGTTCCGTACTTGAATGGTAAAAAGGATATCAGGTGGAGGCTCTACCTCCACTCTCATTACTCCACTATCAGACCGCTAAACTCTCACTGTGCAAACATTGTCACCGCCCAATATATTTCCTTCACCTACTTCCACAGGTTGGCTCATACGAAATATCACTGCTTTGTTAAACTTATTTCTGTAACTGTATTTTCTTTGTTTATTTTATTTCTATACTTTATCTTTACAGTAAGCCAGCCCGCTTCGTTCCCCAAGTTCTGCTAAAATTTCTAGGCATTGCGTGTCCAATAAGTGACAAAAAAAAATTAATTGCCCTGAATCGAAATTGAACTCACTACCACCATTCCGTGTACAATAAGACACAGTGCCGCTGCGCCACGACCGACTCAAAGCAAATTATAATTTACATTGATAAATTGACTAAACCCTGTGAACAATTAATTTACTTTGTCACTCAATCACGACATTTCTTGTTCATTTTAATTTATTACCGTTTATTTTAAACAATTTATTACCTAATATTTAATTTATTAACTATAATTGTAAAATTTGTACCTACTCTTAGCCGTTCTGGATCTATATCGTTCTGGATCTATATCGTTCCAGGATACTGTCAAGTTTAACGTTATATCCTACACGAAATACGCATAAAGACGGATAAAGTGAATATAGTGTTAAAATACTCTGTTCCCACTTTCCGACCAATTTTCGAAACATTTTACGTTGTGTGGGAGAATTCAACAGGTGATTTAGTTAAAAGGATAGAGAAATAAACATAATTTACTTCCCCATAAAAATTGAGTGAACATTAGGTTCCCTCTACCCACTCTATAAGAAAAAGTATAGAGCTTTAAAGTGAAAGTATACTTACAAAATAAACAATATAATAATTAATTAATTCCTAACTCCCATATTTTAGGATAAGCTCTCACCAACTATATAAAGCTCGTTATCACACCAACTTCTAAGTAAACCATTGTTTATAATAAATATAAAAATGCTGTGCGATCGCGAAACACGCTAATGACTGTTGTAAACAGCGAAGAGTGATGAACGGTTGACTACAATTCACGTTATTATTACCGAATTTACGACCTTATTTCTTGACACTTAAAGACTATCGCCTGAATCGCAGAATGATTCAAGACGAACAAAGTTTCTCCTTCTCTGGTATACAATCAAAGTTGTTCAGAATCGCATATTTCTTACAGTATTTCGGTGGCTAAAAGGAAATTGCTGGCCTCCGGCTCCAAGTATTACATACTTTTGTACAATAGCCATAATCTCGGCCAGATATTTAAAATAAGACCAACCTTTTGTGCTGTTATGGCGATGCAATTTTTAATACAACAGGCAGTCCTATTACAATATCCATTGCTGAAATAGGTCAGTGTTTCGATTAAATATTAGATTTTTGTGTATTAAAAAGTTAATAATATATATATAATATAAAATAATTATATTTCGTATGTGTAAATATTAAAACTGTCGTTACTGGATGACTTATAGAACGGAACTACTCTTAAAAATTGAATTTTAGCATATAGATAATATTTAATGAAATTTAAATAAATATTTTATCTCCTCGAGTGGAGATCGAAACCACAACCAGTCGGTTTTACAGTCACCCCCTGCACCACGACTGGCCTCAGTAGAATAAAATGATAGAATATTTCAACCTATCTAAAATAAAATACATAGACACCATAAATTCCCGGCACCGCATACACTTGTTCTCGATTACAGCCAGTCATGTTACCCTAAAAGAGAATTAAAAGTCAACAACACTAATAAACTTTTACAAACCAAACATACAAATAAATAAACATAAATCAGATCAATTAAGTGACAAGTTTTTGCTGAATGAATGAAGGTATCTCCACAGATGGTTTAAATCCCTCATAAATCCAAGCGACGCTTGTCAACACGAAATCTCTTTCTTCGAAAACAGTTTTAACTTGTATGTACTAGCTGGCGGTTTGACATGATGAAACAGATGTCTCTTGTTTGACGGATGGGTCAGCGAGGTCGGTTCTTCCCCTCTGTTACTCCTGGGGTGCCTGACAGCTGATGAGACAATTACTAAGATCGTGACTTCGTAGTATTGTTCTTATGTAATCTAATCTAAGTTATATTTGAATGAGTGTTTGTTTGTTTTTTTAGAAATAATTGACGAAGAGCGGCGTTGAGGTGAGATAAAATTCAGGGGAAAGTGGGGAATGGAGTGTCTTAGCACTAAATCCCCTGGTTACCCTGCTGGGTGCGGGATACAGCGTGATGCTGATTTATTTACTTATTTTAATTGACAAAGTAAATTGTGAAAGATGTAAATATAAATGTTATATTTTTTTTATTATTAAAACCAGGTACAATTATAAAATCTGTAGAACACACCACAAAATTAATTATATCATTATATTTCATGTAATATTTATATTGGCTTTCGTGGCGCGACAGAAAAGCGTATGCTTGTAGACGCGATGGTTGCCTATTCGATACCCGCTTGGAGTAACAAGACAAAGCACGGGATTAACTTCTGCCGCTTTAACACATAGTAACACGAAAATTGGTCGAAAAATAGGGAATTGAGTGTTTTGACACGATAAAAAATATATTCTCTATTTCAGCCTTGAAGCCTGTCCAACTAAATAAAAAAAACAATACGCAAACTAAAACCAGCTAATAAAATAATGAAAAAGCGGTTTCTCCAACAGCCTCCAAACCTTAATACGGCATAAATTTAACTATCAATTATAGTCCGCAACGTCCAATCAGAGTGCACCTGTGCGGGTTGGTATAATGAAGACGTTTGGAGTCCCTCGCAGGTGTCCATGGATCCCGAACCCAAATCTTCTTATTGTGTTGTTTAATACATTATGCGCTTTGTTTTCTTCATTAGCTTTTTGTCGATGCCGCGAATAACTTGATCGTCTCCTCGGTAATTTATTGTGCATTGTAAATCGTGTCGGACCACTGACATATGTACGCAATTAAGCTGTAAAGTTTTTTTTAAAAAGTTCCCAACAATATGGGGAAAAACACGAAATATTTGAACTTGGAAAGTATGAGAGAACGCATTTAATTCTAAACAATGGTGGTAAATGAGGCGGGACTGCGGTTTTATTTGTTAAATAAAACCGACCGTCGGGCACGTAACAGACTGACATAGCGTCCAATTTTTATTTTTTCGTGCGGCAACTTTTTGAACTGCCATAGCATCGACGGCGTACATCGTTTTGCGTTTCGAATCTCGATTACGAACACTCATTGACGTTTCCAACATACCTTTAGGAAATGAGAATGTCGTGTGGAAATTGTGCCTTTCAGAAATGAGCTCAAAGGGGCCGTGATTAGAGCTATCTGGACACTCGTCTTGTTTTACACGTGACGTGCTAGAAATAGACGACGTGAAATTCTTTAAGATAAAACAAGAGGTTCTCTTCAGCCGTTAACAGGTCCAAGGCAATTTAACCATTGTCCACGCTCGAGTAGAGCTTTTTATTGCACGAACGAACCTTCGAAGCCTCAAATAAAAGTTATTGAATGATTCCTGATTAGATGATTATCGATGGAGTTGGGCTGGATCGGCCTGGTACATTTTATATGGTAATTGAAATGTAATATAAGCATTCGCTTCGAGACGTTCATTATCGGGGTTTATGACGATCGCTATTGGTAACGTGAGTGAGGGGCTTCACTTTAAACATTCTATATCAGAGTTAGGCATTCGAATAATTATCGACATTTCGGTGTCGGTTACATGAATTTTAATGAGCGAATCGGATACTGAAGGTCATTTATTGTATTCTTTATATTATGTTGAGACCAGTCGTGGCGCAGGGGCACAAAGCTTGACTGTAAACGGGACTGGTAGTGTGTTCGATCCCCACGCGAGGAAATGAGTTATTTATTTAAATTGATATTTCCATTTCGTGTGTCGACTTCTGTCACTTAACACGCCATGCCTCCAAAAAACGGTGGAAAGTGGAGAAGGGAGTCTTTACTCTAGATTCCCTCTGCCTCTGCTGTGTAAGTATGTGGATGTATCATATAGAACTATTTTCGGATGATAAAAAAGGGACAAAGGCGGCAGATGCAAGCTAGCGAAGGCGCAATTAATTTCATATAAAACGTTTCTATCCAAAGGAAGCCATTTCTCCACAGATTTGACGTGTTATAAATTTTCGTGAATGTTGTATGCTTTTTTTTTTCTGTTTCGTTTCGTTTCATGGCATATGCCGGTGTTTTATTCGGGTTTGGTTTGTAAGCTCACTAGTTTTTATGGAGTTGCGTTATTAGTGTTAGGTCCAGCGTAGTCCGTACCTCCATTACGAAAGCTCCGAAAATATTTTGCTTTAACAAATACAAGTATTTTTCTATTGTTTCTATATAAACCATTGTTTTCTGTTTTAGCTTTTAAATATTAATGGCAGATTTTGGTAAATGCACAATTACCAAGTTGTTTTATTTTATATTTAATTTTGTTTACTTGTGTTGTAATAATTAATCAATAGAAATATTATAATCATATCATAGAAAATTTTGTTAAAAGATACGATCAAATTTCTTCAGTAAAGTTCTTAAAAAATATAAAACAAGTATTATTTTAATGTAGATTATAATTATAATTCTAAAGTTTCTTAGTGTTAACACTGTACCTTTTGTTTTGCACTTTAATTTAACATAATATTACTATAATAAAAATATTAATAACATATGACAAAAAAAAATTATACCGGCTACCTGCTAACTTTACACGCAAAAATTTATTTAACCGTAACATGAAAACGCCATCAATATCCAAATGGATTTTAGCCCCCGGGCGACAGATGGTCGAATCTACCCCACATTCATATTCTGATTATTTCTATAGCGTCCTATTATATATACAATTCAAAACATTAATACAATAAAGAGTGGTACAAAGGGATAGTTTCGTTGCAATAAACGATTTATTCATACATTTATTAGAGGTCCAAATGACCCATGTGAACAAATTTTTAGTATAATTGTTATTTGATAATTTGGGTGGTATCAGGTTTGTATGGTAAAGCTGACTGTCAATTAGATCTATTTCAATGAAATTTCGGGACTAAAGTTATTCCTTATTCATTTTTCATTACATTTCCATTCGCTCTGGTGTCGAGGCAAAGCGCGGCGTTGAGTTCTGCCACTCATCACGCAATGCCTCCAAAATTTGGCAGAAAGTGGGGAACGGAGTGTTACACTAGGTTCCCTCTGCATACCCTGCTGTGCGCGGGATACAGCATGATGCTGATTTATTTATTTTATTTATTTATTTATTTTATTTTTATATTTAATGGTTTATCTTAAATAAGAAAAATATTTAAAACGTGAAATTTTACTATAAAACTTTAATTTGATTTTGTATAATATCACTATCAGTATAAAATACATATACATAATATATATGCTAACAAAATTTATATCGTCATACATATATAAAGTAAATTTATCTAAGACATGTAAGTGTAATAAGTATGAAGTCTCTCTTTTGCACTCGACAGCATAACTAAACTAAAAATACTAGTCCTTGATTTGAACTGACCTACACTTTTCCACAGGGTACAACACAGGGTACAAATTACGACACATATGGCCACAGGGTACAACACATTACGACACATATGGATCTTAAAACAAGATGTTCACCGGCGCCAAGCAGTAAAAATTCTAACAATAAACGATTTTATGATTTAAGAAAAAAAAAACCCTTATTTTTCTGAGACACTAAAGTTTATTTAGTTTGTCTACGACTATGAATACGCCGCTACTGACTCATTGTATTTCGAGCATCTATTTTGTCCTTTCTGAAGTGCTTTATAAGAAAGAAATGTTTGATAAAAAAATATTAACAATTGTCACGCAATATTACTTTTTTTTTCGTCGGCTGTTAAGTGTTAGACGATCGTGACTTGGATTTTTGAATGGAACCTTGTGTTTAGATATTGTTTTTTTACACAATAAGTTTCTACAAAATAATAATAATATATTATGTTAAAGTTGTTAAATATTTACACGTACATTTAGATTAATACCCGATTGCAAAAAAAAATTAATAATATGTGGCCGATATTATAATATGTGGAGAGGCCGTCGTGGCGCAGTGGCAAAAGGGTGTGATTGTAAGGCGACGGTTGTGGGTTCGATTCCCACTCGAGGAAGTGAAATATTTATTTACGTTTATATTTCCATTTTCTTCGCTCTGGTGTCGAGGCAAAGCGCGGCGTTGAGTTCTGCCACTCAACCGTGTTGCCTCCAGTTGCAATGCCTCCAGAATTCGGCAGAAAGTGGGGAATAGAGTGTCTTAACACCGAGATTTCTTCTGCCACAGCAGGGTGTGTGCGGGATACAGCGTGAAGCTGATTAATTATATGATTACTTACTTACTTATTATTAATAATTATATTATATACACAGGGAAATGGAGACTATCATATATAAAATTGTTAAAGACATAATAAAGTTCAAAAACATACTGATACATAGGAAAGTGAATAAATTTTATTTAATATCGTTACTTCTAGGGCTCTAAACAAAGCGCACTTTAAACAAAAGGTCTCGCAAGTCACCGTCGGTAGTATCGTTAAAGTTAACTATTGTAGTAAACTTATTTGAGTTTTACTGTTGAAAATTAAACGTAAAATGGACCTTATTTTTTTTTGTCACAGTATATGTTTTTATCGAATATCATAGTTTTAATAAGTGTTTCTTTTTTTGTTAATCCGTTTCGAGGCTATTATTTTTTTTATCTTTAAAACGCAAATAGCAATGGACGCAGAGAAAATATAGTAATAGAACATTCAGTGCTCCCATTTCCAGCCAATTATTGAGACATTGCGCTAAAAATTACAGAACTCAACGTCACATTTTGTCTTCTTTCTGGAGCGACAGTTATTTTTTAAATTATATATTTTCCTGAATTAGAATTAGAATCACAACCGTAGCATTCCACTGCGCCACGAACTGAAAACTTCATCTAAAACAAAATTTCTGATTTTTTTTCAACTGTTTTGAACTAAAAATCAATCCACAATATTTAGTTTATTTCCACACGTCACCAGCAAGAAACGCGGCATTTAGCATTTAGACGCGAACAAATAGATTTAGCTCGTATTTCGAAACTAGGCAACTAGCGCCTAACTACCGTACTGCATTAAGCTGCTTGTCAAATAGTACGGCAGAGTCATTTGTCAAAAGCTAGTATTGTAGAATTACGATAATTCAGCTTTCTACTGTTTCGTTCTAGTTTGGGTGTGCTTTTACGTGGTAAGCTGTGAAGCTACCATATACGTTGTGTGATAAAAGGAAGTCGTGGCGCAGAGGCACGAGTGTGTGAACGCGACTAGTTGTAGTTCGATTCACTCGAGGAAATTAAATATTTATTTAATTCTTTCTTAGCTCTAGTGTCGAGGCAAAAATATTTAGCTTATAGCTAAACATATAAGAATACAACAAACAGGAAAAAACCAACACCATATCATAACATCAAAACGACTTAAAACTATTATATAATGTAAAATACGATCAACACCTCTAAAATAAGCTTTGAACGACTTCATCGATGCGTTTATTTATGATTCAATAATTTAATACATCATCAATCAACGATTCATGGATAGCGATTTATAAGACCGTATGGCGTTCGAATCTTTACCTGCTCAGGTATAAAAAAGGGCGACAATAACGATGCATGGTAAACTGACCAGATATCTCAATTTATGAAGTCGACCTCAGTTTTCTTTAAAGTTTTTGGGGGCAATTTGTTCGTGGAATAGCTCACAAATTCTGGTGTCGAGACGATTATCTATTATATTTATGTCTTTATACTGTTTTGCTTTAGATTGTAGTTCTTGGGTAGTGCGCGTTTGCTTTGATGTTGGCCGCTTTGTGTTATTATAAGTAATATTCAATATATCTTTGAAAAAAAATCTGCTTCACGCTGTATCCCGCACACAGCAGGGTAGGCAGAGAGAACCTCGGTGTTAAGACACTCCATTCCCCACTTTCTGCCGAATTCTGGAGGCATTGCATGTTGAATGGAAGAACTCAACGCCACGCTTTGCCTTGACAGCAGTGATTCACATATACTAAAGATATATCTGTATTTTATGTGAATTCTACTAAATATATATTAAGTTAATTCTATAATCTAATAAAGTAAATTTGGTTACAATATATTCAGGGTTGTAATTGGGCACGGCTCATTTACGTTCAGAACCCTTCAAATTTATGTAGAAGCACCCTCTCTGTCAATTTATATTTCCTAATAACGCAAAATTTTAAATATAAATTTTTTAATAATTATTCTAGATAAAATATTTCAATAGTTAAACTTTTAGGAAATTGAATTAGCGAATTTTAACCACCATGACTGCGCCACAAACATCAAAAATAGCTTCCGAAACATAACAGCTCATTCCTAGAACCCGCCAAGTGTGAACTTAATAAAGCTATCATAAAACAAAGCCTACAGGTCCTAAAGTCCTAAAGGTTGGAGGTTCTTAGAAATTATTCGGAGATGCTTATCTAACATTCACATCGGACCAGCAGACCAGCCAAGCTCCTCTACCTGACATTTTTTTCGACGTCAGTGGTCGTTGTCGCGATGAGTGAAACAGATAGCTATAATAGATGGCTACCGATTGACAGTTAAGGATTTGGTGCGCTGACAACTTACAATTTACGATATAGCGCTGTTTGATACGAATGTACTGTTGCGCAAGTCGTGAAATTGTGTTTCTTTTTGTAGATGAAAATCATGTTTTATTTAATTATATATAAAAAAGAAATTAATTATTTGGTGTCATTTTGATATAGTATAATACTAAGAAAATCAATATCTTGTTTTTTATCGTCACGCTGCTGTATGCCTCTCACATCAGGGTTAGCAGAGGGACCATGTGATAAAAACTCTGTTATACTTTGTTCGCCTAATATTAAATTTATTGATTGTTAAGTGGTGGAACTTAATGCCGGGCTAGGCTCACCAGAGATAAATAATAAAAATAATTAATTTCAACGAATAAGAAGCAAACGTCCTACTGTGGACCATTTCAGGCTATTTTTAGGGAGAAGTAAAGTATTTATCTACGTCGATTCATTGCTGTCTATAGATAATAATTGAAGATGACAAAAAATTTAATATTTTTTTTTGTCATCTTCAATTATTATCTATAGACCATTTTTTCTAAGCATTTACTTAACATTTCAAATATATATTTAAAAAAAATACTACAAATAACAAAATTTATCTTCCAAATTCAAACAGAAATAAAGACCAAACTCAAATACAGGTGTGTTTATTGTTATTTTAATAGTACAAGATAACCCGAGTGCAACTGTCTCTACCCCAGCATATGTCGCGCAACGCTCCTTTGTGAGGCGTATCGGAATTAAGATAATGCGTAGTGACCATCCGTCGACATTCCCACTTTATTATTGGCTTCGGTGCCAGCTGCCGTCATTTTTTTTTTATTAAATGGCCAGTCCGTTATTTTATGGTTGAAATAGTTAATGACTTAATTTAAGAAATTGTGGTTGAATTTGCAAATATGGCGTGTGCGGATAGTTTTAATTGTTGAGGGAGATATTAATTGTTTTTGTAAACAAAATTCATAGTTAATTTGGTTTCGGCGTTTATAAATGTTTTTTTGATCTGTTTAGTGCGAGCAAAGTAGAAAAATAGTAAAAAAATATAATAATAAAACATTAACTGACTTTTATTTAAGATTTTTAAACCATTTCAGTCACAAAATGGACGTTTACATGAAAAATTTTAATCAAAACTCACATATTGGCCGTCACTATCCCAATTTCCGCGACTCCAATCAGTACAACAACAAAAATTGTTACACTGCCATTGTTATCTCATCGGCGACAGGCTCGGGGCGGTCGTTATAGTAATGTTTATTTATAAATATATTTTTTGCTTTTATAAAACAAATAAATTTAGAATGTAGGCAAAAAGAATCTGGAGAGTATTACACTCTACTTTCTGATAATTTAAGAGCGGCACAAAAAGATATCTGTAAATACAGGTTGTGGGTTCGATGCCTACTCGAGGATGAAATATTTTATAATTTATTTGTTTTCTCTCTGGTGTCGAAGCAAGATGCGGCTGTGAGTTCCGCCACTTAACACGCAATATCTCCAAAATTTGGCAGAAAGTGGAGAGCGGAGTGTCTTACTAGGCTCCCTCTTCGTACCCTACTGCATGCAAGGTAAAGGTAGATTGAGGTGAAAAAAAAAATTAAAAACATACACATTCACAGATGGTTATAAATCCGAACCCCAGTCCTGACTGGGGTTCGGATTTATAACCATCGCGCCTTACATTAAATATGAAGCCAAATTCTTTACTTTATGATCACTTTCCATAAAACGATTTACTATAATTTAATTGTGAAGGGAGAGACCACCATGATTTCATTTGTTTAATGGAACATCCAAATATTTGGCTCGATTCTGATTCAGTTAGACATGTCAACACGACGACTAATAAAGGACAACATCACAAGCCATCGATAGTTGTGTGCCAAATTGAAACATACTTCATGGATCCAAAACCTATTTTAGATCTTCATGAACTTCGATCCCATCACGGGGTAAGCTTCAATAGAGAATCTACATCCCAATGAAAAGCTGTTTGTTGGCTTCATGCTGGCCTGGTGGATGGAGTATTTGGTTATTTTTTTTTTATTGACTTCTCCGTTTTCGACATATTATTTTAAATAAACAAGTTATTTAATATAATATATTTACTTAAATTAAATAGGACATCGACATTTTTAAATACTATAAAATGTAAAACTTATAATATGCTGCTTCTCTCCTTTTCACCTTCATAGTTAGCCGCACTCAGAAATTCCTCATAACTCAGAAAGTCTGTTATATCTTACCATGTTTGATTTTATACCAATCGTAAAAATTTAACAATCTCTTTTATGATCTAAAACATTCAAGAAGGAAGAAAGATTTTTAGCGTTTTCGCGCGTCCAAAGTTGCCTGTTCTGTAATCACAATAAATGTTGTTTTTTTTTTGTGAAGAGGTTAGAAGTTTCTGTCTTTGGAAGTATTCTTCAATTGAGTTAGCTTAAGAATTCCGTGTAGTGAAACAGCCTCTAATTTTAAGCGTGATAGTCGTGGACTCGGATACAACGGGGGAATGATCTTTTTTATTTGTTTTATTTTGCTTCTCAGAAGAGACACTAATTAAACACAAATTTGGCCCAAACACTTTGGCGAAGAATTGGGTGTCTTGATAAGTACAAAAAAATATATATCTTTTTCAATTACTATCAAGAAAATTATAATAAATTTCAACACGTCTCAATCTTAACGACTCCGTTGATGATGTCTTCATCGAAGTATTTTGTAAACGGCCAATTTTCACATTTTACCTTCCGGTGGAGACTAATAATTCTTTAAGAGTTATTACTATAAATTAAATAAACATATCAAGTTGAACATTTATAACGGAACGCGCAGTCACTGTGGAATATAAATACACGTAGAAAACGTCATGTTTTAGAACTGAAACGTATTTAATTGGGTGCGACTGACAGATCTCAAAATAACTAGAAATAGTGAAAAAAATGTTACAAAATTAATTTACCTACTGTCACAGTTTTTTATCAGCTTCATATTGCTTGCCACGTATCCGTGATAGGTGCCTACTGTTAAGACGCACCGTACTTCCAATATTCGAGACATTGAGTGTAGAGTGGTGGAACTGAACGCCGCGCTTTATCGTAACAAATAGGAACAAAGTCACTTGTACAGTCACACGCTATGCCGCTATTAATATATGGCAAATAATTTATACAAATTAATATGTAATTCTTATTTAAAATTTATTGTTGAAATATTACATTTCATCGTTTGAGAATCGAACCCACAACCGTCATGTTAGCCGGCTCTGTACCACATCTATCCTTTCCAATCACCTCTACATTATAATAAGCAATAATTTAATAGTATAAACCATGTTAGATTATCACAGTAATAAAACTATACGGTGATGCTGGAGTGGGTGTTAACCCTTTGTCCATCTCTCGTACGTCCGAATGGGCCCGGGTGTGATAAAAACCGTGATTTTACGATAGTGTAGATCTCAGAACATTGTTCGTCTTGGGTGGGCGAGTAACAGCTTGTTGGTTTAAGCTAATGCCCAGTTAATTGTTTACTTTAGTGTCATAACCGCGGAATCGATTTCTAGTAGATTAATGTTAGATTTTGTATTATTTTGTTTGTGTGTTATGGATATTGTATGGGGGCGTCGTGGTGGGATACGGTGTCTGGCTGTAATCGTCGTGGGATGTCGGTGAAGTCATTGATTTTTTGCCGGCTTATGTCGTATATATAAAGCTAATTTTAACTTTTCACCGTATTTTACTAAAGTAGGGATATTAAATCCTCACGCTTGCAGTCAAACGTTATTCTACTACGCAATGAGAAATAAATGGCTTAACCAAGACTAAATTGAAATTTTACTAAGTAGAAACGAACCCATGACCACTGAAAATTCATGAGATTGGCGCAATTTTCAATAATGTGAGTATGTATAATTTATAAAATTTCTCCGAAACCTCGCACTGGCCGTATCTTAGTTACAGCGAGTATATTTCATCACAGTGACATCTGTCAGCTTGTACGGCGTGGAGCGTACACGGAACGGCTTTGTCGCCGACGTTTGTATTAATTTCCTTTCCTGCCGCTTATCGGTTCAGATTGGTTTATTTTTAAGTCTTTATATTTTGCATTTTATATAATGATGTTGAATGACTAATAATATTAAGTATCTGTTCGTTCTTTTGGTTTCCTTTCGGTTCGGGCGAAAGATAATCGATGAGCAATAAATGCTTGATATATTCATTTTAAAGTTTTTTTTATGTGTTGTGTTTTTTATTAAAAAATAGTCTGTTTGTTTCTTATTTTTACTCTGAAACATGCCAGGTGATGATTTATTTTTTACCATATTATGTTAAGCAGATTAACAGTTTCTAGTCATTTATAAGATTTTCTTTTAGCATTGACCAAATAATGTATTAAAAATAAACCAAATATTTCAATTGTAACTAAATTCGCATCTATAACGTACAAAAAAATTTTCATTTACTTGTTGTCGTTATTGCACATATAAATATATTATTTTTAACTTCACAATTGAATATACGGAGAGTCTAACCCAGTCTTAAGATACTCTTACCTTAAATTAGCATGTTAAGTCGGAGTACTCAACGTCACACTACACTGTTACCAGATTAAATAATTATTACCCCGTCTAGAAATCGAACCTACAACCATACTGGACTGCGTCAACATACAACAAATACTATTAAATATACATATAAAACTGCGTAAAAGTTGTCAGTCCGAAAATATTTGAGCTTGTCGCCAGCATTCACGTCATTTCCCTCAGCTCTCGTTTATAGCCGTCTATTGAATTATTTCCGAGTCGAGTTCGCTTCCATCTAAAATAAGCTACATTTATTTGGATCTTGTTAGTTTTAATATCTTTCAGCGCTACAGTTTTTCTTTGTTGATTGGCAATAAAGAAGAAACTAATGTTTGTGGGGGTATTTTTTTTTTGTGGAAAAAACTATAGTTCAAGCAGAGGTATTTGCTGAGTGGTTTCCGATAGCTTCTATTGATTCTTTTCTTTTTCAGCTTAAAGTATGGAGGTGAAATAAATAGACGGATTTAGTAGGGTAGATACAGAAATATTGTGTGCTAATGTAACTGTGTGAAACACTATGTTCTTCACTATCCTTCCGAATCTGATCTAGTGATTTGTGTGAATCACTAGATCAGATTCGGAAGGCCGGCAACACACCTGTAAGTCTTTCCCATGTACCGTCGTCGTGGGCGGCGGTGAGCTGGCCATTAGGTGGCCTGTACGTTTACCTTGTTATTTTTTCATAAAAATAGCTTTCCACTGTATTCTGGAAGCACTGCGTGTTGAGTGGCGGATCTAAGCTTATCACCAGAGCAAGAAATAAAAATATTAAATATTCCACCCGTCGATTGGGAATAGAACCTACAATCATCGCGTTTACCTTGCGCCACGACACACTCAAACTTAAAGAAGTTACTCTTATTTTAGATAAAGTTATAAAATCATTTTATAGGCTTTCCACATCACTTGGAATAACTTGGAACATGTTATAATAAATTATTTTCATTTTCTTGGCCTGGAATAATGTCATGTGTATTAAGTGATGGAACTCAACTCTGTGATATCCCTCGTTACCAGAGCAAGAAAATGGAAATATAAATTTTTTGATTGCCATCGAACCCACAACCGTCGCGTTCACAGTCGTACGCTTATACTCCTGCGCCACGACGACCGCAAATAAATAATCTGATAATTGTAACAGTACACTGTAATTCCACATTACATTTTTTCTGAATATATTATTAATTCTCCAGGAACACAAAAAAAAATACAAAAAAAAACTATAAGAATATTAAAACTGTACAAAAAATAATTACAAAATCTCACAACATCGTATTTAATTACTGTACAGAAGCGCTGATACGGACGGTGTCTTGTAAAAAATAAATATATCAAACTAATAATAAGGTAATTACTCGCGACGATGGGTTGAAGTAAGTTGTCGGTGCGCAAAAACAACGTACGGTCGTACCTAAGTTTTTGTTGTCAGAATCACAGGCCACAACCTACACCTGCAAAAACGCTGACACCGCTGACACCGCTGACACCGCTGACACCGTATGACACACTGTACTGTCACAGAACAAGAGACCGTGTTGTGGTCGACGTGTGGTGGCGTCTGGCAAAAAGTATTGAAAGTGAAATAATGAGTTGCGTTGAACTTAATGTTTTGGTATATTTTAAAGTCAATAGTTGAGGCCAATAAGCTTGTGACTGTAAACGCGAGAGGTTGTGGGTTCGATTTCAACTCGACGAAATGAAATATTTATTTAAAATTTATATTTTCATATCATATTTTACGGGCACACTTTGTGTCTCTGCGCCACGACTGACCTCTATTTTTTTAAATAGCTAATTAGAATAATAGAATCAAAATAATGAAGATTTTTCTTATTATGATTATATAGGTAAGTGGACAGCCTAGTAACATGTAGCAACTGTAAAACGAAGTCGTGGTTAGATTGAGAACGAAGTCACGTTATGCACTGCTGAATTCAATATATTTCACATATTTTATTATAATAAAATTATACTTATTCACATATATATTTTTAAATCTATTAAAATAAATATTTGCCATAACCGGAAATCGAACCCTCATCGCCACAACTTTTGACTTGGCAATCTGGTAAGCAAATAAATAGCAGTGTAGACAGAGGGAACCTGGGAACCTTGCGTTAACCGACCTAGTAGTATCTAACTTTCCGCTGAATTCTGAAGTAACTGCGTATTGAGTGATCAGTACGAGAAAATAAACATTTCAAACATGTCATTTCTTTGACTGAAAATCGAACCCACACCCCGTCGCGTTGACAGTCATCCACTTATACCTCTGTACCACAACTGACCTCAAAACTGGCTTCCTTCTTTATCATCATATATCGAAAATCTAATGAAAGTCAATATTACCTACCGTTTCACAGTCATATTTTGTTTCACAACCCTTACTTAGTAGAATCGTTTGTCTTGAACGTCCGCTATAAAATCAACTGCGAAAATTGCTCAGCAGCTTTGTAGGATGAGACAAAAAAGGCATTTCTGTAATTGGACCCAATCCAAATTAAGTGGGGGACGTCTCACAGGGTAATAAGATTTTGTGCTTTTAAAGAAATATTTTGGATAGATTAATTTACTTGTCAATTTTAAACTTATAGTCGAATGTTTCAGTTGAATTTGTTTTTGATTTGATACATTTTTAGTCTTTTTATGCTAGACGGGTGAAAGTATAGCTTTGGAAGGTGGAGTTAACTCTACAGTCTCAATTTTTCTTATTCTATGAGTGGAAATCGAACCCATAGTCACCGCGTTTACAGTCCCATACTTGTGTCATGCCATGATAGAGGTGCGCTGTCAATATTTTAAATAGAGTGAAATTACAAGTGTTTATAAGTTATAACTAAGTTATAAGAAACATTGTAAAATTTGTATGTACAAACGTACTTAGGTACATATTTGTAACTTTCGTACAGAAAATTCATTTGTTTAATTGGCTAGACCGCTTGGATCGCCTCCAAGAGATTTTGGATTCAAATCACACTAAGTTATTCACTTTTTGTACAGAATAATAAGAGATATAATAAATCACAAAAAAATTTTGAGAAATATATGCGTATGATACACCTAAAGGTAGATTACCTACGGTGTTGAGCTTCACCACTCAACATGCAACACCTCGAGAATTTGGCGGAAAGTGAAATTTGGGTACGGAAGTAACTTAATAGGAACGGAGTGTCTTAGCACTAGGTCACCAGGATCTCTATGCATACCTTGCTACGTACGGAACAGCGTCTGTCTGCAAACGGGGCAGTCAAGGATTCAATACATTTCCTCCTCCTTTCCTAAACAAACAAAAATAAATATCGATATTTTCAAAGGAACCTAACTAATTTCCTCAACTAACTAAGCCATGGAAACGCATAACTCACGTGTTAAATGAGAATACTAATAACTACAAGATTTAGTCCAATCAATCAACTTAAAGCTCTACTGATTGACGAAATCAAAGCTTCAACGTTCGTTGAATGGTGACAAATGGTGGCGTAATTGTCGTGAAAGGAAAGAACAAATATATTTTTTAAGGAGAAATCCTGATCTGGAATAAGTAGCACGATTGATGACCTGTTGATGGATTGAACGAATGTCTGTGTTATCTGAGATGGCTGTAGAGTAAGTGGTATGTAGAGCTTTCGTTATATATTTGGTTGACTTTTTAGGCGCTTAGAAATAAGGTGGCAGGACAATTGTAAACGCAATGAATGTGAGTTCGATTCCCACTAGGAGGATGAGTTGTTTCCCATACCCAGGTATATGATAAGATAAAGCGTGGCGTTGAGTTCTAACACACAACTTGCAATGTCTCAAAAATTGAAAGATAAACTTGGGACCGAATGTCTTGACATTACACTCCCTTAGTTAAGATTTTTTGCAACTCTGTACAACTTAAAGCTTTAAAAATGACATACATTTTCTTTTTCAAAAATATTTCTTGTCAATTTTTTGATTGATTCCGAAGAACTTAGTAAGTCAAGACACCTCGTTCTCGACATTTTGCTCGTTTTTGAGTCATCATGTGAACTTATCTCAATACCGCCCTATATAAATTCAACAAGTGGGAATAGAATTCACGACCCCAGAAAATATAACACAATACCGGTATCTACACCGTTTACCGTACTATTAATAAAAATATTAATAAATATACTTATAATCTTATCAGCATTTTCAGTCAGCGATATCAGCCCACTTGACATCTTCTGAAGTTTCATTAACAAAAGATTTAACAAATACTAGATAGCTTTGTGTCTTTAAAAAGCTTTATAACAAAAAAACGAAAGAAATTATCGTCGAAAATCTAATAAGCCTTTGAATATAATTATAGTAAAATTATAATTGACATTATCCTGGTATTCAATTTGTAGTTCCAATTACACACATTGACAGTAGTTACAAGTTTGAAGTGTGTTTTCCCCTATTTGTTTATTTTACGCAAGCTGAGGGAATCAATTAAGTTAAGGTCCCAATCTTATTAACACAGCATGTTGAGTGGCGGAAATCAACGCCGCGCTTTCTCTTTTTTCCTGAGCGAGAAAATGAAGATAATTAATTCCAAAAATTAACCCTAACTGCCCTGTTTTATATTCCAATTTTATACACTTTTAACAAGACAGGTATAGAGGATCTGAGGGAGCATTTTCCGTTCTAATCGAACCTACTATTATCGGGTTTTGGCGTAAACCATCAATAGGCTCTATAAAAGATTGCACTATGTCTATGTATTCCGACAGTTATTCTCTTCCTGCAATGTATATATATGAATGTTGCCCTCAATCTCCGTGAAAAAGTGAAAGATTTACGACCCTGATACGTAACGGTGGTAATTCTGCATACCTTGTAGCGTATCGTGAAAACGCATTATTTAAAATAAATATAGGAGAATTTAAGAGAAGTTTTAAAGTAAAAAAAAAAGGAATAACCTAAAAGGCTATAATATAATAAGTAAAATATAATATGTATGTATGTATAAATAAAATCAATTCTGAGGGCGTCACGACGCAGTGGCACAGTGTGATTATAAAGCGACGGTTGTGGGTTCGATCGCTCTCGAAGAAATCATATAAATATATGATTTCTAAGTAAATACTTATATTTGTATTTTCATTTCTCCGCTCTTGAGGCAAAGAGCGGTGTTGAGTTCTGCCACTCAACGCGGCAATGCCTCCAGAATTCAATGTCTTAACCCTAGATTCCCTTTACCTACCCTGCTGTGAGCGGGATACAGCGTGAAGCTGGCTTATTTATTTTAAATCCGTTCCACCTAAGTATTACTCGCGGTGGAACCGAGCTTGTGCCATAACACTACAGTGACCTTTTTTAATCTTTATACAATATATAAAAATAAAAAAAAATCGATTATTTTTAATTGTACAACAAAATGTAGTGAAATACCAATTGTCAGTTGACATTAACTCTGCACCTGTCCTTATTAATATTTGTTTGAACCCGAGTCCCATTACAAATGCATCGGTATTAAAGTTTGATGATTTCCTGTACAAAATAAATAACTATAAAATAATTGAATACTTTGAATCCCGTCTTTTTGAAGAAGTAAATTTTAAGGTTTCTATGTTAATTTTAAAGAAAGTTCGTTAATGAAAGCACAGCGTTGAGTTACGCAATATATTTCAATGCGGTTCTCAAGCAAACCACTGACCTTAAATTTTCTGGCTAAGTAATTTAACTTCCATTTCAACAAAATTAAAAAATACTTGAAAAACATTGTAAAAAAATTCAAAAACAAACAAGCTTTTAATATTTTTCATTTTAATAAATACTGAAATGAAACAAAAGAGGGAATCTAAAGTATTATAATATTTTAAAACTACAACAACGAAATAGTCGAAACGGTGCTTTTCATAAAGCTCCGAGATGTAATCAAAGGGCAACCAACCTCAGAATATCGTCCGCCCCATAAATTCGGTTTTGACTTTAACCGAAAAAACTGAAACCTTTCAGAATTTACGATCCATTTTGACGCAGACTGTTTTTGCGGTAACGGTTACGAAATCGTTTAAATTTTTCCATACAATATACTCGTTATAGTTTGTATGGCATAGGCAGTGTTTGGATGGAGTATAGACCTACATAAAGTTAGGCTTTATTGGACGTTATTTTTAGGTTGTATTGGCATAGTTTGGCAGTTTTTGAGGAATTTCGACACTTTAGGTTCGAATGTTCAAATATTCTTCGTCTTTTTTATTAGTAGATATTACGTTTAATATAACAGAGTAGCGTAATACATTTTTATTGCTTCACGCTGTATGAAATATTAGGCGTAGAGATCCTGGTAATCTAGTGTTAAGACACTCCGTTCACACTAAGACTTAAAATTTCTGTTACCCGCTTTCTACGGAATTCTTGAGGCATTGCGAGTTAAGTGCCGGAACTCAACGCCACACTTTGCCTCGTTACTAGAGCGAGTGGGATATAAACGCACAACTCGTCAGGCTTACAGTCGCACCCTTATACACTTGTGCCACGACAGTCTTTATACAAATCGATATAATACAAATTTATCTACGCTTATCTCGCAAAATATAAAAAATAGAGAATACAGACAAAGGTGTGAAAAATTAATTAAAATTAAAACCAATTCTATTAAAAAAAATCCATTATACAAATAAATCTTAAAATAAAATAAAATAAGAAAAAAAATTGTCAAATCACAGTAAAATCCACGGAAGTGACAACTTTTACAAATAAACTTCTTAGATTAGGACGTCGAGCACATCGCCTCTCTAAGCGATTGTTAACGCACGTACAAACGTTTACAGAACTCTTGATAGACTCGTGATCCGTTGGACGTAAAAAGTGGAGCGCCTTCAAAAAACTTGGTGTTCTGGAACCGATAAAGTAAATAATATACAAAGTATATTATTTACTTGTGGCGCGACAAGACGGTAATTGAGTGTAAGCGGGTTGTGGGTTCGATTCTTATTAAGGAAAGTATTTTCACACTTCCTTCGACTCGAGTTCCTCCGTCCGTCCTACGACCATCATGACGCATGGGCACAAGGGGTGCCTGTCAACATGACAGGTTGTCGGTTCGTTCCCACTCGAGAAAATTATATATTTAATATTTTCATTCGCTCTGGTCTTAACGCAAAGAGCGGCATTGAATTCTGCCTCTCAACACGCAATGTTTTCAGAATTCGGCAGTAAATGATGAACGGAGTGTCTTAACACTATCCCTCTGCCTATCTATGCAGCGTGATGTTAAAAAAAACATACATATTCGTACATAACGCAAGAGTATTAAAACGGCGTATTAATTAAAATACGCTATACATTAAATTAATTCGAGTTCCTTTTGATTAAATGGCGCGGAGACTGTATATTTGAAGGATTACGGTTCTCTCGTCGTGGTACAGCTTAAAAGTATTTTGTATAGTGTCTATTTTGTCGACATCTAGTTCTCGTTCTATTAGTTTTTAACTAATTATAAAATGAAATAAAAACTAAAAAGGCCAATCTTAGTTGTAGATCTGTATTTCAGTCTCAGAGGTACATATAGATAGATAGATAAATACATATTTACATAAATTTACTAAAATATTATTTATTTTAAATTATGAATGATAAAGAGCTATCTCTTTAAATCATACAAAAACACTTACTTTATATGGTTGTTAATCGCTGTTATATTTAAATACTCTCGTCAGGGCTTTGGTATCATTATTTTTATTAATATATGAATTAATTTAAAATTATAATATTTTTGAAGTAAAATAAAGGACCTTAAATCTAATTTGAGATTAAAAAAATTAATCCGCAAATGAGGTATAAAGTTGAACAGAGTGAAACATCACTTGTTTTTCTCTTCCTACGCAATAATGAAAGAAACAAACACAGAAGAATAAATAAAAATAACCCTAAAGTATGAAGGGGAGATTTAACATGAATAGTGTGAAAATGGCTTAATAATTGCCGTATGTCTAGACGAGGTTTTACGACAGTTATCAGAGTGCTTTGGGGAGGTGCGCAGTAGGAAAAATATTTCTGTATTAACTGAATTTATTAGGAACATTTATCGTAGAAGTAAAAAAATATAGTTATTTTTGTATTATATGAGTTTTTTCACGCTGTATTCCGCCGATAGCCTAGAAGGCAGGCAAGTAGAATCGAAGCCACACCCACAGAACTTGTGCCACTGCGCCACGACTGAGTCTTACATGAGTTTTACTTAATGTTTTTATTTTTACGCAAGTAAAATAAGGGTGTATATATGGTATAACTAAGTGCCATATAGTGGTGCGGGGGCACAAAGTGAGACTTTAAAATCCACTGGTTTTGGGTTCGATCCCCACTACAGGACATAAAATATTTACATGAATTATTTCAATTTTTTTTTGCTCTGGTGTCGAGACAAAGAGCGGTGTTGAAATCCGCCACTCAACACGCAATGCCTCTAGAATTTAACGAAAAGTGCGGGACCGAATATCTCAACACTAGGCCCCCTTTATCTACCCTGCCGATTGCGGGATACAGCGTGAAATTGATATAATTTAACAATTAATCTCCACCAAAATATTATTTTTATATTTTAATATTAACACACATTTATGTCTTACCGTCTTAATAACGATAACTAATATTAATTTCTGTCTTTGATTTATTCTTGTACTTCAATTACGCTTTTTGTTCAGTTTCTCTTTTGTCTTGTAGACGGTGATCAAAGGCCTGTTACAGTTTCTTTATAAATGAAGGTGGTGACGTGCTAAATATACAGTACGTTATGGTTATATTTTTAGACACAATTAACTCACAAACGATAGATAGCTATGCGACTGTGGTTTTGCTTAGTCATTTTAGTTAGTTTAATAAATTAAAAAAATCGCAGCGTTGAATTCCGCCACTCAACATGTAATACGTCCGGGATTCGACGGAATGTGGGGAACAGAGGTGTCTTAAAACTAGATCAGCATGCTATTATATATGGAGGATAGAGCGTGAAGCACAAAAATTTATTGTTTTTTTATTTCTCGATGAAATTCTCTGTCATAATATATAGTTATCGACGTCAATTTATGACTATTTAAATAGATTCCTTTTTGTTTTTTGTTTTTCTTTACAATATATATTATTATACAAGAAAATCTAAAGAAAAGAGCCTAGAGCACCTAGAATATTTTATTTTCCATACAAAACATTTATTTATTATCATTTGACCACAGGCACAAAACCATAACAACATAAAATATCGTCATAACATTTCAAACACCAATTAGTTCTAAACACGTAACTGTTGGCAATTACATGAATTGAATGTACTAACCAATTTGCTTGCACTGAGCGAGTGATAAATTCTGGCTTCAGGCTGCAATTCTCATTTCATCCTTTACACATATATATAAAAAAAAAAACAATTTCACGCTGTATCTCGCACATAGCAGTGTAGGCAGAGAGAGACAAGTATTAAGACACTGTTCCCCGCCTTATTCTGGAGGCTTTATGTGTGTTTAAGCTTTGCCTCGCCACCAGAGCAAAATAATTAAAATATAAAATTCAATAAATATTTCCTTTCCTTGAGTGGGGATCGAACCCCAAACCAGTCGCGTTGTTAGTCACTGGCTTTATACTGGAGTATACTAAACGGATGATAAATTAAAGTTAAAACGCAGCTTCAGGCAGCCGCTCTCATTTCATCCTTTATAAATATAGGCGTGTTCAATCTCTTTCTTCTTTTTTTTCAGCTTGTCAACCTGTGTCTTGGAAGGAAAGATATTATAAACAAGACGACCGATAAAGTTAATTTCACTTCGAAAGCTTAAAATCTATATTTTGTGTATTGAACTTAAATATTTTTTTTTTTAGAAATAATATTTTTTTTTAGCTTCACAATGTATCCCACACACAGGAAGGTGAGCAGAATAAAGTTAGTGTTAAAACTCTCCGTTTTCATTGTGATTTCGATATCCATTCGAGGAAATGAAATATTTAATATTTTCATTTTTCTCGTTCTGATAATGTAACAAAACGCGACGTTGAATTACTACTCAACCCGCATAGTCTTCAGAATTTAGAAGGAAAGTAGACAATGACAGTATCTTAATCACTTGGTTCCCAGGTTCCCTCTATTAGCCCTGCTATGTGCGAGAACAATATAATAATAGTAATAATAATAATATACACAGAACCAAAAAAACTTATTCATATAGTATTTTAATTCAAAAGAACCTTCAAGTAAAATTATACACTAGCCAATCAAACTGCATAGAAAAGCCACGTACAACATGTTAGTTAGTGAAAATGCATGTTAACTAGAGAAACTGGATAAAGTGATCAACTAAGTAAAAAATTCATTGCTATTCCAATTCAACGACGACGCTCAGTTTCTAGACAACGTAAACATTGCCGCGGACGTGGCGGTGCTTTGGAATTTTTTCCACTTTTTTTTTTATTGGAGTTTCCTTTATTGTCTTTTCGTCGTTGTTCACCTTTGGTATTTGGTGATTGGAAAACTGACTTGGGTTAAATGTTTTTAAAGGACGTTTCACGGAGTTTCTTCGTATGACAGGATAAGAGGAGAGATCTTGGTGTTAAAATATTCTGTCAAGTCTTACTTGGTGGTGCTTAATGTCGCGCTTCGTCTACATGAGCAGAGAAATTAAAATAAATAAAATATAAATCTCTTTGTCACTGAAGTTAGAATATACATCTGTCCCTTTCACTGCCATATACTCCCACTGCACCCTACGGTTTTAAATATGTATTTTTTTAATATCTTTAAAAGCTGTTAGTTTATACATTTATATAATTCGAAAAACATACCCTTAAGAAACTACAATAGATTTGAACCTACACCTTTAGCAGTATATTTCGGTCCTCTATAAGAAAACCGTTTATATAAAATTTCTTTTAAATTTTTAAAGACGGTTAAAGATACATTTGCAGGATCTTACAATTCTAAATTCTTTTAAACAGACTCGTAGCATTTGTGGGCTAAACGAATAGATTACTTCGACAACAAGTTTAGTTAAACAGTTTAAAGGATACAATATCTGGCACCGAAGTACCAGACTGTACATACAACGTGGACTATTTACTTTTAACTTGGCTTTTCAATGAATTGAACAAGTTGAAGATATATGCTCTCACTTCCGGTCTGGACTTTTGCGAGTGCCCGTGAGAAACTAAATAGGTCACCTCTAGGTCTTATTACAGCAGTAAAGTGTGAGATATAAGATATTTATTTGAAATAGTCATATGAGTTATTGGTAAAGTAAAATCGTGATTTATGCACTTGCACTGGTCTTGATGATCGTGGGCTTAAAAGTCATTCGAAGGTATATTTTTAAGATTTCCTTTATTCATCTTCAATTAGTGTCGGAAATACACAAACAAGTGGAGAATGGATGACTTTATGTAGGGCTAATCGATTTTTTTGTTTATTTACTTAATGTCTGAAGTATGCAATAACCTAAAAATAAAAATTTGGGTCCAATCGTGGAGTATAAGCAAGCCTGTTACTGTGAAGGATTAGTCCATAATGTTTATTATTATTAATTAGTCCACTATTCCATAATTCCACCAGAATTTAGCAGAAAAAGAGCAACGAAGCGTGAAACTAATCTTGGTATAATATTATTCTATGTTAAGCCTGCATGATAAGGCTTCATTTTTAAATCAAACAACAAATATAACAATATACACATAAAGCATTAATTCCTACAACAAACCTATCAACATTAAACATACGTTAAGTAACTCAAACACATCTAACCCCCCCCCCCCCCCGAACCTGGCTCCAAAATTTGTGTCGAACACGACTTTCCAAAACTCATGTTGTAAGTACGTGTTTCAATTTTAATTACATTGATATGCACTCACGTAGCGGGATTAGATTTGGAGTTCTGATCGAACCTCGTTATCATAATGGGAGAGAAAGAAGTTCAACCCAAGATAGGATAGAAGGATATATAGGATATTAAGGATAGAAGGATAATATTAATTGTTGTTTACATTTGTCTAGAGAGGATGATGCGAGGCAATTGTGATGGCACGGCGTCTGACTCAACGCGCCATGGTTGTAGGTTCAATTTTCACTCGGATAAATGTTCCTTTCAACTCACTCATCCAAGTGGGATACGGTGTCACAGTGTCTTCTGGATACTCTGCTATACGTAAATTACTGCTGCGAATATTATGTGGGTTAAGCGAAGTTTTGTGCTGCTTCTAAAATATCTCTGATATTTCAGATATATTTTCATTTAAATAAAATTTGTGAAAATATTTCTTTTTTTATTAATATTCCACCTTCTTTGAAAATTCAAATGCCAATTGAGCCAATGATTTTCCATTCAAATCAATCTATCTATAAACACAAATACTATATATAACTTTAATAAGCACAAATGTACACTATCCTCCTATAAATGGCAACTATCCCTAGTATATGTAAATTATCCGGATAACCATCAAGAATTCTAATAGCATCTTAACTCTGTAGACACGTACGGATTCCTTGTAAATTGGCGTCGTTAGGTATCTTAATTAAGTCCCCCAGTTCAGTTTTTAGTCGTGGCCCGCGAATAGTCGTGAGTGCTGTCTTTACGTCTCAAATTGATATATTTATTATAATGGTACATTTTAATTGTATATTTTTGTATACATTGATTGCTTTGTTTTTTTTTTCTACACAGAACAGGGAAAAATTGTAGTAGTTTTTTTACTTAATAAATATCCAGTCGAATATAGTCTCTTAGTACGGAAAAATAGCTTAAAGTCAACACAATGAAAAGATATGATTTTTTCATATAACTTTTTCTGTACTTAAATGTATTTACAGATAGTAAAATTTCCTAAAATAATCTAGCTAGAAATAATATCAATAAAGTTTACTAAAAAATTAGTTGAATAGTTTATTTAACGGTTCGGATTAACTCCGCTGAAGCTTTCACAAATTCCACGCCGGATTCGTATTGAGGGCGACCGTTTATTAAACAAATTTACTTTAAAATAGAAAAACTATTGCTTAGATATGAAACTGAGATTAAAAAATAAACAAAATTATTATTTAAAGGGAGATGAAATTCGTGGCGTATGATTCAGACTGCTGAGATTTACTCAAATATTTGTAAAAGTATAGTTAGATCTTAAATATCCAAAACGGGGAACGGAGTGTTGTAACACGAGGTTCCCTCTGCCTACCCTGCTGTGTGCGGGATACAGCGTGAAGCTGATTAATTTTTTTAATTTTTTTAAATATCCAATAATAATGCTGACAATTTATCAAATACAAAAAAGTTTTATATTAAAATAAACATACTTTATTCACAATTTTCACTTCTAAGTATATCTGGCGACAGTCGAAATATAAATCAAATTGGAATCCATCGATAGTTTAAACGAAATTTTAGTAAGAACTATTGAGAGATAGCCTCTCGAGCAAACTCAATATGCTTCCGGTAGTAGGTTGTAGTTGCCAAGTTCTAACATCCTCCCTAAGTCCTATTGCCACCCCTATATCTGATATACTATGGTTAGTTTACTTTACTATAGGGAGTAACGTTGTAACTTTATTTTTATTTATACTGTAGTGTAGTAAATGTGATACTTCCTGTGTATAATAATTGGTAAACAAAATGAATATGCCCCTCGCCTAAGTAGAGTTACTAAGTATTATGTATATAAGTAATTAAGATGAAATGACTACATTAAAATAATAATAGTATATTTGAGGTCAATCGTGGTGCAGAGGTACAAATGTATGACTGTGAAAGCGACGAGTGTTAGTTCGATTTCTACTATTAAAAATATACTAGATGAAAAACGGCATTTAATTCCCCTACTTAACAAAATAAAACTGAACTGAAAAAAAATATTTTTGTTGAAATTGGGGCTCGACTGTAAACGCGAAAGCTATAAATTCGATTCCCACTTGAAGGAATGGTTTATTTCCATTACCTTACTTTGTCAACAAGACAACGCGGCCATTCAATATGAAATATCTCGAGGATTAGACTTGCTATACAGCGTGAAGCCAAAAACAAATACATATTTTGACATTATCGTGGTAGAAGCCCTGTAGACATGTTAGTGATACTTGGCTGTCTTTTCACTTGGCACGCATGTACATCAGCCTGTATAACCCAGATTTGTATCTAGATTTTCAACTTTGTTACAAAAAATTGGGTTACGTTCTTGTTTTTTTCCAAAAGTCGTGAAAATTCGTGACATTATTACTTTTTATAGTTCACATAATTTCCTTATTCATATGTGGCGATATGGTTTTACGCCAACAGTGTGTATAAAATTTTTGTTGTTTCATATTTTGAATATGAAATTCAGTTTTTAAATCGTATATGCAAAATGACCGGTCACCGGTTCAGTTCCAGTTAAAGCACAAATCTGAATGATAGTTTAGAAAAAAGGTAGACATCAAGCGCTGAGATATTTCTCTATTATCCGCCCTATTTTATGAGACTGTACTTGTTGGCAGAACTCAACTCTGCATTTTGTCTGAGATATTAAAATAATAACCGATTATGGTTTACGATTCGAATTTTTTTTTAATCCGATAAAAACTTAAAATTAGCACAATTTTTGGTGCCAAAATAAGAAATGAAAATGTTAATTAATAATAACATAATTAATTTCCTCAAGTGGGGATCGAACCCACAACCGTCGCGTTACAGTCACACTATTGTGTCCGTGCGCCACGAAAGACCGTTCCAATATAAATAAGTTTTCTTAATGTTCTCTATTTTTTATTCTTATTTCGGAGGAACATTTTAAAAATATAAAAAAATATTATTTTTTATTAAAAAACATGAAAGAGGTACTCATTAAAAATAACGTAAATAGTATGGTTTCAAACAACTTTCTAAGAAGCTTTTATCATTAGTGCATCTACTAACATCTTTTATATACATTTTGTGGACTTATTATGGACTTAATATAAAGTTAATTTAGGATAAAGATTATAAAAACTGAGATGAACTAGTGAAAAAGTAGATGTATTCGATTAAAGAGAAGTAATAGATTATTTTTAAGCTTCCCGCTGTATCCCGTACATAGCGTAGGTAGAGGGAACCTAGTGATAAGATACTCTGTTTCTATTACCGTTCCCTAGTTTCTGTTCTAGTTTCTTCATAATTAAATGACCTTACTACGAAGATACTGTATCTTCTTCTAGGCGGAGAGTATTTAGTTTGAAGACACTATATTATTCACTTTTTTTAAATATTTTGGACAAATAGATACCTATAGAGATCTCAACTTTTGCTCATCAATCTGTAATTGTCGTAGAATTTACAATATTCCCTCGAAAGCGAACCGAACCTTCAACGCTTATATATAAAACGTTTTGAAAATACAATATATTTTAAGTAATAACTACGAAACGCATTTTATATGAAAACAAAGTTCCCAAGTTTTCGAAGGTTGAAATAAAAATAAATCGTTCGACGTAACCCGCTCGAGTGTTATTACGTTTAGCACAAACCTATAAACCTGGGCGAGGTGACCACTCACTGCTGGAATATATATATAAATATTATTTTTCTCTCTTTTTATGTTAGCTCAAAAGTAAATAATAGCAAATAATTTAGATTTTTAATTTTCCTTCAAACAATATGAATATTTGTAAATACATACAAAAAAAATTCATTCGATTCGGTATAGCCGTTTAAGAGGAGTGGGATGATAAATATATAACGTATATAATATTAACAATAAATGGATAAAAATGAATAAAATTTTAACTTCGTGTTTATTTTCTTATTTGTGACGTCATAATTTTTAAATATATCATTAATTTGTACCAAAATGGGAAATAATTAAGTATATGACACACGATACATCAATGCTCGAGGTTATTCTGGCCGCTAGTATCGCGGTTAACACGTACCGTACCAATTAACGTTATACAATTTTAATTAAATTAAATGGACAATAAATACATCCAGTTGTGGCGCAGTGGCATAAAGTGTGCTGCAAAATTGACTAGTTCTGGGTTCGATCCCCACTCGAGGAAATAAAATATTTATTTAAATTTATATTTTCATTTCCGCCACTCAACACGCAATGCTTTGAGAATTTGGCGGAAAGTGGGGAACAGACTTCTTAACCCTCTGCCTACCCTGCTGTGTGCGTTATACATCGTGAAGCTGATTTGATTTTTTTACAAAAATAACTTACCTTTCGATCCAACAGTTCCTGTGATTAGCATTTTCATATTTTAATATAGAAAAATAGATACAAATATTATAAGATAAATTAAAAAAAAAGCTCGAAAAACCCCAAAGCTCCCAAACCGTAGTGCGCTTACACCCCAGCTTAACTACTTTACAAGCGTGTAAAGAACAAGACGCCGGCCATTAGACGGACGGAGGCTAACACCAGAACAAACATCGAGCATGCCCTCAGCTAAAATGTTTAACCACTATACGAGTACATCAAATGGATAGATATTATACGGACTTATACCGTTATTTCATCATTTTGGGGGATTTAGGGAGAAAATTTGTGATTATCATTAAATATTTTATATATATATTCGTTTCCTCACTTAGGTAACGAGAGAAAGCGTGGCGTTGAGTTCCGCCTCTTACCACGCGATGCGTGGGCCACCCATCCCTTTCCCTATCCTGTTGCGGGATACAGCGTGAAGCTAGAAAAAAAGAGAGATGAATTATTTTAATATGTCTCTTTGGTAATAAAAGAAACAGCGGCGTTCAGTTCCATCACTCAGCAAGCAACCTATCATACATTAACACTTCGTTCCCTTTGCCTACCTTACTATACGCGGGAAATAGCAAGAAATAATAAAAAGAAAAGTCAAATTCCATTCAATTTTATATTTAGTAATATAAAAATAGTTTTTTTTTATCATCATAAAGCATATTTAATATGAAGATATACCGCACGTAACAACTTCATACAAACAGAACAAATCCCCACAAAGTTATTAACTAGTGAACACGTATTAACAAGATTACCTACGTCTAACGAATACTTTTAGTTGAATGTCGCTGTCGGCCGCAGAAATATATTGTTATTTACTTGGAAACTAATATTTTTTATGCTTTTCTAGTACATTTACATAATATTAATTATTAATTAATTAATTTTGTTTACAAGACAAAGCGCGGCGTTGAGTTCTGCATGTCTACATGTAATGTCTCTAGAAGTGCATGGAAAATGGGAAGCTTTCATTCACTTTTAGCCTAAATTCAAAACTATGCTAGTGGCGGCACCAGGTAGGGAAAAAAATAAAAAGGCTGAGCCCGCCCGCTTCACTCCCGCGTAGTTTAATGCCGTCACCTGTTGGCTTAGTGGGAAAAAATACCTCCCGTTGGATATGTATAGATAACCTCCGAATGGGGATCGAACCCACAATCATTAAAAAAAGAATGCTGCTCCATTGCGCCTCGACTACCTTTGAGCAGGACGAACAGTTTATTAAGAGAAGTAATGAGAAAAGGTGGAAATCTACAAGATTTTTGCCTAGCACATTTTTAATTAGAGTGTTTACTTGGTTTTATACTTGTAATTTACTTTCTTTCAACGTTTGACTTTACTTAACTTTGAAATATAAACAATTTTTATAGCAAACTAGCTATCACCAACGTCTTTTGAAGAAGCAGCTGTTAATTTTGCATCATATTTTTCACTGAAAATAAAAATATTTCTCATTATAAATATCTTTTGACGTGATTTTGGCAAAGTAAAAATGTCTGAGTATGAATACGGTGTTTGGGGATTCAAATTATATTCAGATTTATAAAAAGATAAATAGATAAAAAGTAAAGATTTATAAATTATATTTACATAGCAAGATTAATATTTCATATCTATTAAATACTACGTTTTATACGTGAAATCGAAGATTAAATTTAAGATTTTTTTTTACTAAAGACAATTTTTAGAACATCCCACAGCATAGCAGGATAGGCAGAAAGAATGCAGCATTAAAAGATACTCCGTCCTCATGAAAAAAAATCAAATCCTCACTTTCCACCGAATTCATAAAATATCATATCATTAAACATCAGTATTAAAATCTATTGTAATTTATTAATATGGAATCAAAGAGATAGAGAAAGAGTTTCTGATTTCTATAATATATATTGATTTGAACATTTCCTGTTATATTTAGTTTACAGCTTCACAATGTATGACACTATTCCCAGTTATCCGCTCCATTATCTAGAACTTGTGTATTGAGAGGTAGAACTCATACAGCTCTTTGTCTTCTCATAAGAGCCAGAAAATAAAAATAATTTCTTTGAATAGGAATAGAGACCTCAAGTATCAACTTATCCAGTCATAACGCTATCCCGCTAAGCTACAACGACCTGTTATTTTCTACATTATAATACTATAGAAAAGACATAAATAGCGTTCTCAAGTATACACACAGTTATCAAAATAATCACAGAAAATATTTTCATAATAAATCTCTATAACAACAAAAATATACAAGTTACGAATACTAACTGATGAAATACAACAAAAAGGGGCTACCTGGTCACAGCCAATCGTAGCGGAGCTCCACTGTCGAAAACCGAGGAGTTATAAGGGAGTGCCCGTAGAAAAATTTCATTTAGTTCCGAACTCTGGACGCGAATGGACGGACGGACGGACGTCGACGTAATGTGCGTGAATGTGTAGTGTTGTTTGAAAGTTTATTGCCAATATGAGGATTTGGATTGCGTTCTCTACAGGTTGGTTTTTATTTGGAAGTAATGTTTAAGTATATATATATATATAATCGTGATTTAATTATATTTAGTGTGACATTTTTAATTTGTAGAGTTATGTGAAATAAAAGTTTTGAGCTTAGCTGTTAAAAGTTTTAAGAGGTTATCGTTATGTTTTCATTATATTTACGTTATTATACAATAATTATTTGTTTAAATAACAGTATAAAATCTGCATTTTAAATTCCATAAATAAATCTTGTATTTGTAATATAAATAAATGTTCCATTTCTTTGCTCTGGTGTCGAGACAAAACGCGGCGTTGAGTTCCGTTACTCAAAACGTAATGCCTCCAGAATTCGGCGGAAAGTGGGGAACGGTGTGTCTTAACACTAAATTCCTTCTGCTTATACTGACTTTTTTTGATAAATGTTATTACAAATATATTGATACATTCATGAAATACAGTGCTATTGATGAAGTAAAAATACATTTATTATTGTCGAAAAAATATAATACTAACATAATTGAACTTCATTACCATTATATTTAGTTAAAATAAAAATGTGAAGTTTTTATCGGGATCGTTGCTTTTATATTTAAAAACGAAACGTATAGTTGAGGCCTTGATCACAAGTTTTTATAATATTTTCAGTTCCTTGCTCTACCAACAAGATAAAGCGCAGTAATGAGTTTCGTCATATATTAAATTTTAACAAGATAGATTATACAATACCAATATAAAAAGTAAGCATATATCGCACCTAATATTAGTTTCGTAATGCGTCTTTCCAAACATAAATTACACCACAATAGAGAACGAAATCAAATATGTCAGTGGGTGATAAAAATGAAGTTCATAAATTAACCCGTTTTATTTAGAGCCTGTTAGGACGCGGGACGACTGTAAGCCGCATGGCTGTGGGTTCGATTTCCACTCAAGTAATTAGTTTCGTTATATACTCGCTTAGATAAAGTACGACGTTGAGTGCCGCAAATGAAAAAGAAAGTGAGTAATGTTTTGACATTAGGTGCTCTCTGATTACCCTGCTATATAAAAAAAATCTTGAAAATGTAAAAGAAAAATAAATGAATCCAATAAAAATAGTAAGGCATTGTACCCTAATTCAATACACGAACAGTTGGCTGCGTTAGACAATATTTAATATAATATATCGCGTTATAACATTATTGCCGAACGCGGGACCGATTGTTTCTCAACAACTTATTCTTTAGTTTTACAAACGAAATTATTAAGTTTCATCAGTTTAGATTACTTTTAACGTTGTTATTTATTTTGTTGTTATTGATTTATATTATGTAGTTACAAAGTAAGTTCTATATGGATTCAAATATGTCGTGCCGTAGTAGCGAATTCAAATACTGTGAAACTCGGAGTGATGAATTATTTTCCTCGTTCTGGTAATTAGACAAAACACGGCGTTGAATTTCGCCACTGACATAGAACTTTTTTTATCCATGTGCAATGTAATGAATGCAAACAAAAAATTATGTTTTTTATGTATTTATCTGTATGCTGGTGGTATTCATATTTCTTTCATTTAATATGCTGCTCGGCGAAACTCAACGCCGCATTTTATCTAAAGATACATATCTTAAATATTTAAGGTTTACGCTTTCCGCTTGATTTCGAGACATTGCGCATTGAGTAGCGGGGCTCGACGCCGCGTTTTTCCAGCTACATCCAATATATATATATATATATTTTTCTCTCACAAATATAGATCAAACCCACGACCGTTGCGTTAGTAGGACAGCATTTCACTGATCCACGGTGGCCTACAATTACGTAATTAGTCAGTTCCCAAATTCACCATATCGGTATCAATCAATAACTTGCAGTAGTAGAACTAGCAATATCATATATAATATACTATATATTAATTTGTGTAATTTAATCGATTGTGGGTTCGATTCTTACTCGAGGAAGTGAAATATCTATTTACGTTTATACTTCCATTTCTTCGCTCTGGTTCACCTGCCACTCAACACGCAATACCTCCAGGATTCGGCAGAAAGTGGGGAAAGGAGTGTCTTAACACTAGGTTCCCTCTGCCTGCTGTGTGCGGGATACAGCGTGAAACAGATTTTTTTTATATATTAATTTTCCACATTCGTGTTGTTTACAGAAATCGATACGTTTCAAATGAAATAGGTCACAAGTCAAGCTTTACCATACAAATTGAAAACTTTATCGTTCTTATGTATTGCTGCTTGAATAAAAAGAAATCTTTTGGAAAGCTTTCCCATAAATCTTAAGACTAGACCTTGATATAAAAATATGAAATGTGTATTGAAATAATATGAAAAGTAAAGATATAATATAATAATGAGTAATTAGATTTGAATATTTTATTTATGATTTATTAAATAAGAAAATATTTTTTTCGGTGCAACACAATTTAGTACGTGTTTTTTTTATTTGGCATATAAACAATTTTGAAAACTTAAACATATGTTAGAGCTCAGTTTCGCTACTTTCCAGTAGCTCGAGTTCAGGCGGAAAGCAGAGAACGTAGATTTAAGAATAAAACTTTTAGAATTTTTCTATAAAATCTAATACTACATTAAAATTCAGAAGACGTATTATTAGATTCCCATCCCAATCTTCAGCACTACGGAAACGGTAAGCCTGATAATTCACACGAGAAAAATAAACAGAATAGCGTTCGTTAAGATGCTCGATGGCCCTACAGTCTGTATTGTGCTGATGTCAGACCCTCGGAGTTCGCCAAAATGTTAATGAGCCAACCCATATTGAGTGCTGTTGATCTGATCCGTCTATAACAATTACCTATAATTAAGATGCTTCTAGTTTGTACGTGGTTGATGCAGATTCGAATTCTATTTGGGGAATATTTATATCTATTTTTAGCTTCACGTTGTACACCACACTTAGCAGTGTAGTCAAAGGGAACCTGGCAGGAACGTCGCGTTTTGCCTCATTACCAGTGCGAGAAAATTAATAATATTAAATATTTCACTCCCCCGAATGGGAATCGAATCCACAATACTTTCCATTACAAAACGGACCAAAAACAATAGAAAATTTTAATTCCGAATAATTTATTATCTAAGTAAACAAAGGTATCGTATCACATCCCTCATTAACCTGTACTATTTTAAAGCCTTCATTGGTTATATTATTCGCATGTCTGTTACACTCACATAGGCTTATTAATGTCAATCTATCTGACAGCGTATTAAATCTAATTAACGTGAGTCAGTACGTATTATAGTGTCGTACGTGCGTGTTGTACGCCTTTGTTAGAGGCATCTTGATCAGGGAAGCCATTTTGTTTTGGATTAAGGATTTTTGGTACTCTGTGAAATTATAAAACAGTAAAATTTTGTATAATATTAACTTATTATAATCTCTTTATTTCAAATATATTATAATAAATAAATCGTAAATCATTTCATTCTCTATTCTAAAGCCGCGTTAGAGTTCTAGATAGCTTAAATATAACTTTATTTTACCAATGTTGCAAAAAAAGGTAAAATTCAATGCAAATTTACTACAATAAAACTTATGTAGGCGCATACGTACCTACATAAGTTTTAATATATTATATTTTTCATTTAATATTTCCATAACAGTAAATACATCTATTACATCATTATTATTGAAAATTTAACAATTCTATAAAAAAAAAAAAAACTTATTGCAACACTACACACTTAATTATAAACCATTATATTCTAAACCAACTCTCAATCAATCATACGGGCTTAACTACAATAAGTTATAATGTTCGCAATCGAGGTATGTATTAATGTATGTATGGTACTTATTGACTTGTCTTGACCTCCTGAACTCGTAATCTCACGCCGGATTCACCGAACCTTTTACGTCCAACTATTATGTCTAACTACAATGTCAATGGTACATTAATAAATATTCATTGGAATAATACGTTGATTTAACTTTTTGACGTATATTAAACGTATGATTAATGGATTTTTTTTGTTTCAAAACGATATAATCTTGTATGATTGAGTTAAAAATAAATAACGTGTTAATTTTTTTATTATTTTTATATGAACTTATTAATATCTGGTTTATTGTTTGTAAATATTATAAAACAATATGAACCTCGAGGTGATATAAACACAATAAATAAAGCAGTTTTAGATTATAATTTAAATTAATCGAGAAATATCCGTTCAATGAGCTAGCAAACGCTTAATATAAAATAAAAAAAAACACTGAACTTTAATCTTCCAAAGCCTGTTCCACATCACGATACGGAGACTGCATAGTTAAAGAACCATCCGTTTAAATGGACACGATAAAAAATAAATTAAAATAAGCAGGCTTGATGATATCGATACTAACCTGGCTATTGTGCCCCGAGATGTGGTAGTCTCTAATTGCGGTCTCTTTGTTATACAAAATGATTTGTTAGTTCTTCTATTAAATAATAAGTAGTTTGATCGGAGTCAGGAATTGATTCGCCCCATGTCAGTTACGAAATTGTTACCTACATACATCTAGCTACATCATTGTTGAAATTTGATTTGTTTATAAGATAAAATAGATATTTAAATGTTGTTTTTATTACAGATAAAATAGAAGAAAACCGCGCATGGACGCGAGGCACGACGACAGTCCATCTAAGGCGTCAGCGTACGCTTTTTGGACACTGCACGATGCATGGCGCAGAAACATTAGTGAAAATACACTCCCGAAAATAAACACTGTACCAGAAACTGTCAATGAAAATGTTGTCCAAACTAAAAACACAGAAGGTAGTGATATTACGGAATCAACATATAAAAGTGTTATAGCAGCTGAGGAATATACGACAAGTGACGAAAGTGACTCTGATTATAATGATAGGAAAAATGTGTGGAGCGATGTCGATGATGAACTGTACATAGCAAATTTAATCAAAATTAGGACTTCAAATGAAGTTAGCCGCGTTATACGTGACACTAGCCTCTCTAGTGTTAGTGATTTCAAGGAGGTTGTGACTAGTGTTAGTTTAGACAAGTACGAGATGTGGGAGTTGGACGCGACGGATCTAACGGATTGTGACTGTATCGGACCACCGCCTGAGTTCCTCTTGCCACCACCACCACGACCACCGTTCCTCCAAGCGGAGTATTATTGTGCTGACGATCCTATACCAGATTTGGAAACTTGCAATACGGAACCGGTGAGTATTTTATATTAATTTCTATAAAATAATTGATATTATGACTATAAATATGACGTTTAGCTTCAAAATTTTATAAATTTTACTGTCCAATTCTTTATAGATTCTATTGTCGAAGTTATATCTTACTTCAAATATTAGTCTTAATTGATATATGTAAGTTATCATAATACCATATTGTGAACCACTTAAATGGAAAACCCAAAAGAAAAAATGATGAAATATGAAACTATTATTAATATTATATTAATATACTGAACTGAAAGAAAATAACAAAAATAATAACGAATGCATGTATGGTGAAAGAAAAATAAAATGTAAAATGATTCGCTCGCAAAGTTGGAATAACTTAAATATGTAGAGAAATTTAATGCAAATTCTAATTAGAATGCCACTTCTGCTACATTTCTGCAACAGTCCACTTGGAAAACCTTACTTAATCTAAAACAAAGTGTTTTAATGTTCACATAGTCAAATTCAGTCAGACTTTAAAATTATTTTACGCTTTTGTACTCAAAATTTGATGTATTTATCTAAAGGATGCTATAGAAATAAGAAATTTAATTCGTAATTCGTGTCGATGATATGATAAGATTTAAATTTAATTTTCTTGAATTCTTATATTATTGAAGCCAATTGTGGCGCAGGCAAAATGTGACTGTAAACGTGACAGATTGTGGGTTCGATTCCCAGTCGAAGAAATTAAATATTTTATAATATATTTTAATAACTTCGCTTTCGTGTCAGGGCAAATCGTGGTGAGTTCTGCGAAACAATTCAAGGGCTATGGAAAAAATTTTTATATTTTTCTTTTGTTTTTTTTTTACAATTTCGTTCATCAACGCTTTAATTAAAGGTAAACCTATTTGTAATAAGAAATAATTACCAATTTTATAACCATTTATAGAGAAAAAAAGTCTAAAATTAAATTAAAAACACTTTTGCTTATATGTAATATCATAATATTTTAAAGCGTTATTCATTCACAAAGGATTATATTAAGCCTATTGAAAATCTACATAAATATTTCAATGTAGCGCAATTCTAACTAAGCTCTATATTGAATAATAGCTGAGACTATAAAAATATTATTAAGGGAATATTAGGCAGTCGTGGCGCAAGTAACCACGACAGGTTGTGGGTTCGATTCCCACTCGAGCGAGGAAATTAATGTATCCGACTTAAAACTATGTTCACGCGGAATTCAGTGTGAAGTTAAAAAAAAATTGAATAAAGGCATATATGAGAAAATATATTTTCTACAGATTTATACCATGAAAAAAACAGTAACATAATCTTATAAAAATTTGACTACAAAATAGGCACAAGCAGTTTCGTTATACAAAATTGCAATATGATTAAAAAAAAGGGTCGTTACTTTATATCCTGCTGTGCCCAAAAAATTTGTACACATTTTCTATGAATTACTCAAGCCTTTTAAAACTTCAAATCTAACCTTAAAATTTAAGAACACCTATGAACGTGAGATAAACCATTTTCTGTTATCTAAAAGGCAAATGACTAACTCTCTTTATCAGTATTGTAAATATTTGACATATGCTGGTTTTAATGACAATGCCTTTTATCTCTACATCTTACCTGTACTAAGGTAAGTCGATAGTCGCTGGCGAGAAGGACTGTGAAATTATTCGAGATTATAAGAATATAAGTAGTTTTCCTATAGAACGAATTGACGCGTATAGTACGCGTTGCCACAGCAACGTTTTTGTTACTCTTTTATAGGGTTCCGTACCTCAAAACGAAAATAACGGATCCCTTATAGAATCATTTTGTTGCCTATTTGTCCGTCTGTCAATACTCTACTGGTCTACTGGTTATTTTGCCCTATAAAAAAAATCTGTAATTAAATACTAAATAACGACATAAGGATATAATAATATATTAATGAAACACAGTGATAAATTTAGGCAGAACGTAATCCAAAACTTCCATAGTAAGTTAAACGTTACCCGCGATACATTTTACACCCGAACTCTTGATTACTTTTCTACTTTACTGTTAGAAACTGAGTAACGGTTTATTGCCTGGATCTCGTAAGCTCTCGTAATGCTAACATTGATACTTGCTTTCTATTTGCTTCCCTCATTTCTTCATTATTACTAAAGAATCTCGATGTTGTTTCTTCTTATTGTTGATTCAAATGTTTAGAACGATATACGTGTGATATTAGTATTTTTTTAGCTTCACGCACTATCCCGCACATTGCAGGGCAGGTGAAGAAAAACCGGGAAAGTAGTGTTAAGGTGGAACTCAACGCCGCGCTTTGCCACGAACTAGTATGTTTAATAATCAATTTCACGGTGTTGAGCTCCGCCGTTCAACATGCCATTACTCGGATTATGGTGGAATGCGAGCTGTCTCCTGTTAATATGTGATAGTGCGTGAAGGTATAAAAATATTATATAACTTGGTTTAAAGGGATTAGGCCGTAAGTGACAGAGTGTTTGGAAACATTTTAGATATCGTCATAAAGTGTAGTGACCATAAAGAAATAAATAGGTTATCTCTGTTATCACTACAAAGTATACAAATATTATTCAGATATGAACGTCAAATATTATGAAATAGATGTTACATTTGAGTCCATCGCAGAACAGGAACATAAGCGTGCGATTGTAAACGCGGTTGTGGGTTCGATTCCCACCGGAGGATTTTTTGATATTGACTAACTCTATATCCAAACAGCGATCTGTTTTAGAAACTTTTTTCCTAACTAAAAGATTTACTATAATTAAAAAACATTTTAAACATTATAAAATATCAAGGTGTAGCGTAAATTTACCAATTAAACTATCCAAATCTTATGTTTTCCATTAGAACTGAGATATCGATGTAATCTGTTTTCTAAATGAAGTGCGTAACGAATCACTAATTTTTAACGCGTTTTTATATCCTTTTTTATAACCTGCGTTAAATTACATAGCATTTTCATATCATATTCTCTTTTGATTAAGACATCAAGGCGGCACTTTGTGAGGCCAATAAAGTTTTAGTAGGTAAAAGCGCGGTAGGTAGCGACACTAGGTTCCTCCTCCTTACTTCACTCATTTATATCATAAATTGTGGAAAAAATCTCTGTGGTCATCCACACAGTGGCACAGTGGCACAGCGTGTGACTAAAAACTGGCTGTAGATTGGATTCGTACCCGAGAAAATGATTTATATTTATTTAAATTGAAGAGTTAAATGAAAAATAATCTTTTTAATATATTTTTTATGTGTATTTATTAATATTTTTTTATATTAAAGTTTTTTTTTTTTGAAAATATCGTCTTTCTGTTAAAGACTAATATTTCAACACACTTTGTCTAATTAAATAAAAACTAGAAAAGCTTAAATTATATCTATTAATACAGCAAATTGCAAACCATTAGTCACCAAAACCATTATACCACGGAGGTCTACATTTAGAAAAAGTCATATATATATATATATAAGTATTTTAACAACATCCAAACCGACAGCTCATCTTCTTTTATATAGACGTTTGCGGTTTCGACGCCAACTGTGTTAACATGTTGGCTAACTTGAGTCACAGTAAGCGGAATTACGAGGTGGTCTCTATCTAGATCGAAATTTAAGATATTTTCGACATGAAACAATAAATTTTCATATAATTAAGTTGTTTTATAAATTTTTAAATGTTTTTGCCACACTTAAAGTTATTAACTTTGTGAATCACACATTGGCTTTTCCTATTATAAATAAAGAAAGATAGTAAGGAGCGCCAAAGGCCACGATCTCTGCGAACTTCTTTCGCCTCCACTCCACTTTCATCGACTTCTTCATGCATACCCTCCGAGGGTTTGTCATGCGTTTTACGTGACCTTCCTCCAGTGTCTATGATACTTTGTTTTCGAAGGTCAACCAAGTTATCAAACTCTCTTACAGTTCACTTTTAAATAAAAATAAAGAATCTATAAAATATAATTTAAATTATAATTATACTGAAATTGTATATAAAATTCTGCTTCTTTTTAATTTAGTACGAAATTCCAATAACTTTATTAACTTGTCATTTTTAATGCATGTTTTCACGCTTCTGTCGTCGGATGTCATTCTTTTATGAATCATGCTTGTGAGCCTGCTTTTAGTGAATGTGTAGAGAAGTTACTCGTATTAAAAATCAAGTTGAAAACCATAATATAGATAAATAAGTATATAATATTTATCTTATTTAATAATTTCATAGTTTTATTTACTCGCTCTGGTAACGACGCAAGCGCAACGTATAACTCCGCCACTCAACACACAATGCCTCCAGAATCCAGCAGAAAGTAGGTATCGGAAGTCACTTAATAGAAACGGAGTGTCTTAATACTATATCCCAAGTTCCCTCTGCCTACCCTGCTGTGTATGGGATACAGAGAGAAACTATTAAAAAAATATTAGTGCGGTTTAAATAACGATACTTATTAAACCATGTTCTCAGTATATTTTGCCATTTTTCTTAACTTCTATAATATTAAAGGACACTTTACGACTTATAGCTGTAATAAAAGTGCAAAAATGACGGCCACAATTTTAAAACTATAGTTTATGAGTTAATATTATTTTTTTAATATTTATAACTTGAAAATATTAAGTAGTGACTCAGTATATTTTATTAAGGTCTGTCTGCTCTCATTTATTGCCAAGGTCTGCCTTCCAACTCAACCTACTCCACTTTAAAGTATGAACTTACAAAGAAATTGATAAGAACATATTTAAAAGTGACTCAGTGTATATTTTGGTAGTTGACTGTATATAATTGAGTAAAAATTGGGAATGCTCACAAAAGGTATGAATAGAATGAAAGAGAGATACTACTACCAGAGGCCAGACCTCCACCAGACAAAAACCGACTGGTTGAGGGTTCAATCCCCGCTCAAGGAGATGAAATATTTTTTTAAATTTTGCTGCCCTGCTGTGCGCAGGATACAGCGTAAAGCTGATTCAATTTTTCAAAAAAAATATTTTAATTTTATAAATATTACGTACGTCATATTTTTTGTGTATATTTAATTTTCCATTATATTTTTTTGTTTTTAATAATTTAATTAATAGTTTTATATATTATATTTAAAAATAAGTAGTATCCAAGCAATAGCCAGTATTTATATTAGTCTGTGTTCATCCCTTTATCCCAGTCGTAATCATTGTTTATTTTAACCGTGATTGTTTGTGATGACACTGCAAGATTTAATATGCGCATAACATTAAATATCATTAAAATTATTATCCCTTTTTGTTTCTGACTCGTTTTTTTTTATTTTTTGAATAATTAATTTTACATATTCATGTTATTTATAACGAGGCCCGCCCTCTTGTTGCTTCGAATTCTTATTTTTTTTTGATCTCATAATTGATCTTTGAGAATAGAAAGTGATAGTGCGTTTTAATCTACATTTATAATAAAGAATACTCAGTGACAAGTCTCTCTATTTTTAATTTTCAACCCAATTTTTTTAATATTGCAGGTTGTTTAATGTAAGCCACGTTATTTATGATAGATTAATGGATTTGAACTAACAACTATCGTTTTCAAAACAAATATTAAGTAAATTTGTTTAATTCTATATTAAATCATACAAAAACTAGTCTTCGTGTCAGTTTTTTAACAACTTCAGAGTGTATCCCACGCGTAGCTTCCGCGCTGTGCCTCATTACCCAAGCGAGAAAATATTGAATATTTAATTCCCCCAAGTGGATATCGAATACACAACCATCGCGCTTATAATCCCCTACTTGTGCCCCTCCTTCACGAGGAACAGAGAGTCTTAACACTAGATTCCCACTACCTTGCTGTATGCGGGATACAGCGTAAACCTAAAAAAATATATAACAACGGTTGTTTAACGTCAGGTGCAATATATCGATCAGGCTTAAGTTCACTAGAAACTTTGTAAGTGAACTTGTTAGCCGATGTCGGAAATTGACTATCGTGATTTTCTAATACAGCCGTTATTTAAGTTAAAAAACCCTATTGAAGTTGGTATAGCCGATGAATTTCGTTCAATATTTTTACTAGATCTTCGGAGATTTGAGAATTTTCCTTAGTAATGGATATTATATTATTATTATATATATTTATACATAATATATATTTATTTATTATGAAGTATAAATAAAATTTAAAATTTCAAGTCCAACTCGTTTAATTAAATATTTATTAAATAAAAAATAATGTTTTATTTCTTCGCCTGGTGTCGAGGCCAAGCACCGCATTGAATCCAGAATTAGGTAGAAAGTGGGGAATGGAGTGTCTTAACACTATGTTGCCTCTGCCTACCCTGCTACATGCAAAATACAGCTCAACAAATTAAAAGACAAAAATAAGTCATAAATATAGAAGTCATAATATAAAAGACATAAATATAATATGTATTATACAAAAAAAGGAAAATCACTTTATTTTTATTGCTTACATGTAAATTATTTTTTATTTCCTAAATTTCAAATATAACACAAGAACGCGGTAAATTTAAAACAATTCCACGCAAAAGACTTCCAATTAATTATACATTTTGAAATTTCAAAAAAAAATGTATTTCATAAAATGGCGTACCGTTTAACGAGTCCCCCATTCCACCCTTTGCTTAATTATCCTATTTTGGAATCCTCTAAAAAATTAAGGATAGAAATGGTCATAACTTAAAATAAAGTTCCAGTAGCAGAACCAAATTAATTAAAACCCTTTCAATTCTTTGCCTGCTTTTTAATAATTAAACGACGAGCATTGACAAATAGCTACCGTCTTCAGATCGATTGGTCGAGGGTGGCTGCGTAGTTTATATTTATAGGACATTGTCTTTATTTTATTCATAATTTACTTCTGTGTTCCGTGTGGCAGTAAACGCGACAGGTTGAAGTTCGATTACCACTCGAGGATACACCGTGAATCTGAAAAAAAAATGTATGGAGTAATTTATCTCTGTACCATTAACCACAGAATGCTGAAGGTATATTAAAACAAAAAATAATATATTTAAAATCTAATACCGAATATATATTGAGACTACTATTCGATATTAGATTTTAAGTATTATAATATAATTAAACATCCAAAACTCACAAAGTGATATTAACACGTAACGTCTCCAAAATACGGCGGTAAGTGAGGTACGGAGTGTTTTAACACTAAATTCTCTCTGACTAACCCAGCTATATACGAGATACAGCGTGAAATTAAAAATAAACCTACTTCACCATTAATGGTCACCCAGTCCGTATCGTCCAGAGAATTTAGAATATTGTTCTTAAGATATATCCGTATCTTTTGTTTAGATATACGCGATATACCTTCGATAAATGGTCTACCCGCGATGACGGATTCCTATACAGATAGCCCGACGTTTTGACAAATCGAGGTCCCTTTTTTCAAGTTTAATTCTCTCGGGCCTGGCCTGGCCTGGCCTGATATTTATCTGTTTTATGGAATATCGATACAATGACCGGCTTGGGAATGTCTTATGTTCGAGATAAGTTATGATATCCGTCATGTGTGTGTATACAAATAGTTTGGTTGAAATATTACTGGACTTAGCTTATCTGATGATGCTAAGTTGAATTTTTAACAAATATTATCGAACTGTAACCGCGACTCTTGTGGATTCGATTCTCCGTCGGGAAATATTTAATATTTTTATATTCTAGTTCTGGTGACGGGGCAAAGCGCGGCGTTGAGTTCCGCCATTCAACACGCAATGCCTTAAGAATTCGGCTTCTTAATTATTTACATTGAAAACTGATTGATATGGTGGAGCTTTTAACTAGCTTTTCTCTGTCATTCTTATAACATGTACGTGCTTGTTTGTGTGTATGTATGTGTACGTATGTATATAGTTAAACGAGTTCTAACGCGACCTCTTAACGAGTTAACGTTCCAAAGTTATTTACACAATTGATTTGGTATATTGTTTAAAATGTACTTAAGTGTTGAATGGAATAGATAGCAAATAATATATACTATACAACTTAGTTTTGTACCTACAAGCATGTGACTGCAAATGTGCTAGGCGTTGGTTCGATTTCCATTCGAGGAAATTAAATATTTAATTTTATCATCTCTCTGGTAAAGTTTTGTTTTCAATATCCAACACCTCAAGAATTCAGAAGAAGAAGAAAGAATAGCATAAAATTTCTACACGGTAGTTGTAGGTTCGATTATACTTCCTCAACTCGCTACAAACACTATCTAAAACAATTATTATATAGCCCAGCCCTAATAACGTACAAAGCGTATTTCATTACTTATATACAAAATGAACAGGCAGACGCCCTAATTCGATAAAATCTATCGAATTGCCGTACATAATATTATTTTCCCCGCACCCTAATTGCTTCGAAATGCCGAAAAACATTAGCACGCCCTCCAAATTTGCACATATACATACACATTATTTTACGCGTATAATAAACGAGTTCGGCGTTAGAGTCGGTCACTTGAAATATGACATCGTAATAAGGACTGAAGGAGAAGAAAGGACTGATGTGTCACTCGGCTCTCTCTTTTGTACCTACCCTTTTTTTGTTTAATCTACTTATAATTAACAAGTTTCATTATGATACGACAATAAGAATCGCGTGTAACTGAGATTCTTCGATTTTGCCACAGATCCAAAGTGAATTAATATATAAAATGTTTTAAGCTTTATGCAAATAATATATAAGACGAGGTCGTCGTAGCGCAGCGGCACCAAGTGAAAGTGTAACGCGATCGTTTTGGGTTCGATTCCCACTCGAGAATGGAAAATATTTATTTACGTATATATTTCCTTTCCTTTTCGCTCTGGTATCGTGGCAAGGCGCGGCGTTAAGTTCTGCCACTCAACACGCAATGCCTCCAGAATTCGGCAGAAAGTGGGGAACGGAAAGTCTTAACACGAGATTCCTTTGCTGTGTGCGGGATACAGCGTGAAGCTGATTTAATTTTATTTAGGCGAAGTGACTGACGTCTCTATCTAATTGATAAATATTAAAGTTCATTTAGCCTTTATAGATATTATACAAGCAGTTCATATGTAAGTTAAATTATTTGTATTAATAATGAATAAATATCACTTCGCTTACGTTGGATATGATGAGTTCCAAATGACTTCAAAGAAGCGGAAAATGGAGAAAAGAGAGAAAGACGTGACCAGAGCCTTTTTATGTCATGGAAAGCTTAGCAACAATAACTGTCAGAATGTCATAATGTAAATTAAGAAACCATCAGCGAAATTAATTTTGACAGTGTTTTTAATTTTTTTCCTTATCGTAAGTAGTGAAGCAATATAATTGACAAAATACTTGGAAATAGAAACAATTTATAAGTCATTTGAACAATAACTACTCACGCTTGTACGTATTTAGTTTTACGTACACCTCTATGATTAATGTAGTTTTCATTTTAAATTCATTATATGAAAGTCGTTTGTAAGTATTTATATTGTACTTTTAATATGATTCACTCGATACTTACTAGTAATGTCTTGTCAGCCAGATTGTCCACGCAAGCCCACAACGGGTTCAATACCCAATCAGAAAAATGAAATTACTAATTATTTAAACTATTTATATTACTTCTGCCTGATATACATGAAGAATAACGAAGGAGGAAGGAGGAGAGCGAGGGGCATCAGACGACTGGAAATCGAATCCACAATCGTTACGTTTACAGTCAGGTCCTGTGCCTGCGCCACGACGGCCTCAATTAGAATTTGACATAGTACTAAATTCATATAAGAAATAGCGACAGATGGACACTCATGCATTCCAGCTGACGGAGCACTCTTTATATCCTTTCTATATATTTTATTATAATATTATAATTAACAGACTATGCAATATAACTGCACTTTATTATTATGAATGTCGGGAATGAAGGGGCTCTTCTTCCCTCATAAATAAAATGTCATCCATGCATAATATAAATGGTTATAGAGACAAATAACGAGTTCCCTTTTCTTTTTGATACACTGTATTGTCCCAAAACCCTTTATTTTTTTCTTATTAAAATTAGTTTCTATAATAATGAACTAATAAAAAAATCTTACAAGAACATTTTCAATTAATTGAGTTATCAAAAGGTTGAAGGCGTCGTGACTCAGTGGCATAGCATCTCATACTACGTTTATGGGTTCGATTCATACTCGGGGAAGTTAATTATTATTTTCTTGCTCTGCTAACTACAAGAAGTACCGCGTTGAGTTACGCTAAAAAACCACGCAACGTCTCAAAAGCGAACTGATGTGTGAAGAAACATATTACCTTAACAATTTACATCGAAATTTTAAAGTAATATTCAATATTACCATAAATTTTCAACACCATTACTTCTATCAATTGTGTGGAATTCCTCGCCTTTATCAATCTAGTGGGGTAAAAAACAAAGATATTTTTTCGACCCTTTTTCTGTTTTTGTATGAAAAGTTCTCCAGGGGGAAAGTATTAGGTACACGGGGCCACAACGAGCTTCTTCAAAAGCGTGTTTTGAAGTTATTACATCATCTTAAGCTTAGTTTCAATTGCTATTATTTTGATATGATGGGGGATATATGATTTGATATAATTTATCAATAAAAGTAATCAATGTTGTTCGATTCTCACTCGAGATAGTGAATTATTTATATTTATTTTTCTGATAAAAAGACAGAACAGCGTTGAGTGCTGCCACTAAGCACTGAATGTGTCGAAAATTAGACGGAAAGTGAGGAACGGAGTGTCTTATTACAAGGTTGTCTCTGCCTTCTATTTTACGAGTATATGCAAAATATGGCATGAGGGAAGGAAAGCAAAATGAGTTTCAAAATGTCACGTAGATTAAACGGACAGACTGACATTTTGTTCATTATAATATATTTTATTTGTACTTATATTAAATTTGTTGTACATTTAATATTAATATTGTTACCTCTGAATCTCTAAAGGATCTTCGCTTATTAACAACGTGTTCTAACTGTTAGACGTATCACGAGCCATACTAAAATATTTAAATTATTATTTATATCATTTATATAATATATAATTATGTTTTTCTATTTATATTTTATTGAGTGAGGAGAGTGGAGTGTCAGTTATAAACAGATCACAATTAATTACAAAATAACTTCAATTCAATTCCTTTTTTATGGCATTGCTAGCGTACCACAACACCCCCCCCCCCCCCTCCTCCCTCTCCCCCTCTAAAGTTCACACAGAAAGAAATCAGGCTAATACAATATATCAAACAACAAACGATCTACTAACTATTGAATAACACCCATTACCAACAATTTTGGCAGAAATGAGCTATGACTGTGGAAATTTTCAAATGGTCCAAATTTGGCCGGGCCTGGCTGTGGCAGACTCCTTCCAAGACATATTAGCAGTACAGTGTCCAAAAGTGATTATGTCAGTAACGTATTGCATTATAGCCTTTCAGGGATACACATGAATGCCTATTTCGCTGTGATATGTATGACAAATGGTATACGCGATTGTTCCGTTGGTATCTGGATCTGGTCCAAATATCTAGTATTGAATTATTCTCTACACAGATACTTTGCTTTGATTAATTTGTGTTTTCTGTGTGTGTGTGCGCGCGCGCGCGTGTTTTGTGTGTGTGTGTATATGTGTGTGTATTTATTGATTTCATTTTCATTGGTTGTTTTGTTAGAATTAATGAATTAGTATTATTTTAATGGATTTATACAGAAAGATAGAAATCAAGAGAAGTCTCTTTATAAGATTCTTGAGATAGAGAATAGATACAACTTTTTTTTAGAAATTATGTCTATAATGGAAGCATTGCAGGATAGGTAGGTGCTTCCCTTGAACAGAGATCGAATTCACACCTGTCGAGTTTCCTACTAGTCCCACTACGAAGACGACGACTATGACGGGCTCAAATTTTCCCAAAAAACAAAAATAAACTTTACCAATAGAGCCCTCTTTTCGCACACTCCCAAAGTGGTAAACAAAATAATTGTCACTAAGTAAAAAAAGTCCAAAAAATCAGTCCACACATTATTCCATGTTCTAATTTATCGAGCGAAGTGTAATTTACGCTCCAAATAAAGTGATGACTAAAGAATTTTCTCACAAAGCCACCTATTGCGGGCTAAACGTGACATGTTTCAATTTTCTTAATGCTACCAGTTTTTCACATTTTGAATATTTGTAAGGAGGAAAAATTTGAATAAAAATGTTGAATGATATTATATATATTTATTTTTTTCTATTTTTACAATGGAAATTCAAAGCACCTGTTTTTCGAAATGTTTTTGTAAATTGTCTACTTCTGTTTATTATTATATTGAGTGATTTATAAGACTTATGATTTTTTTTATTTTTGTAGAACTAGTCGTTGCCCGCAACTTTGTGTTGTGGATCTTTCTTTTCTCTTTGCAATAATTTTTAGAGACATTGTGAATTGAAAGGCGTGACTCAACGCTATATTTCATATAAATAATATATTTTTTCTTTAATGTTTACATTCATCTTTTGTTAATCATAGTTTTCTTTTACAGAAGATAGACGCGTACAACCACAGCGGGCCATCGTTTCAAACGTCAGCTGTCATCGCGCTCTGTTCCGTTGTCCTCATCATAGGCGTGTTTATAGGGGCCATACTCATTTGGAAGTAAGTCATGTTTTTATATACCTAATATAATTTATTTTAAATATTAATAATAATATTATTTAGTGAGTGTCAACATTATGAAAATAAACATCTGTCCAAATTTCGCATTTCTACGCACATCGGTCATGGCTCTGCGTACGACTAACCTCAGTCAGAACATCTCCTTATATATAAAAGGAAATATATATTAAGAAGAAGAATATATAAAATATAAGTATCCAAATTTCTATCACCAAAAACTTAATTAAAACTCACTCCAAATTACCGTCTGCAAACCATAAAATCCTTCCACTATCACCATCAAATCGTCTCTAAATCACCAAGAAAGTGGAAGGGAAGGGAACTCAACAATATTTTCACGAATTAGCGCCACCGATCTGGAGACAGGAGTGGATGTGACAGTTTAATAGTTAAAACCGTCGTCACATACGTCTCCGTTAAGTTGATTAAAACTGTCACCTATTCGAGGTTTAGTCTGGTTCTTGACTGTATTGTATAAGTAAGAAGCTATAATATATATGAATTACATTTTTTAGAGAAATTTTCTTACAAATGTACAAGTTTGACGCAGAGGCAGGACAGGTTGTGGGTCCAATTCCCCGAAGGCTAATCAATAGCCTTCGGGGAATTGAAATATTTAATGTTTTAATTACTTTGCTTTAGTTGGAGGCAAAATACAGTGTTGAGTTTCGCCACTCAACATGCCTCTTTGAGCTTCCTTGCCTCCAGAACTCGGTAGTAAATATGCCACTTTGAAATAACTTTTGATATTAAAAAAACGCTTCCTCCTTTAACTTGATTTGAGCGGATTAAATATAACTTGTCACAATACTCTACGGACACCTCAACGTCATCAGATTTAAGCAAACAAGATCAACAATGTGATGTTATTTTTTAATTAATTTAATAATCTGAGAGAAATTTTGATTTGGTAATAAATTTAACATACATTGTTTATATGGAAAAATAGTTATCGTTGGCAAGTTTGCGCAGATATTACGGAATTGAAAAATCTTTCTTACCCGTTAAAAATCGTTCTTAGTTCTCTTCTACACGGGGTGTGTAAGAGAGAACTAAAGGTCAGTTTTGAGGTCTCGTGGCTTATCACCACTTACATTTGTATTCACAAATCAAATATTTGTCAAAAAGAAAAAAAAAATCAATAAAATTCAATTCAATTCGCATTTCACTTTTTTTTCTTACATATCTGTTCATAAAATGTAAAAGCGGACGACGTGGTACCAAACAAATATTCTAACGTTACGTCAGTCACAATCGCCGGCAGTGACGCCCACACCTCACGTGCCACATACAGCTATAGAATAAAACGACAGAGTGAAATTTTCATACGATTTATATTTAATTTTATTGTACTATATAAATAAAACACGAAGTTTGGCCTATATACACTTTGTTGTAGCTGTATATATTTTTTTCAATATTTTTTTAGCTTCACGCTGTATCCCGCTTATAGTGAAATAAGCAAAGGGATCATGGGAACCCGGTGTTAACACGCTCCACATCTCCATATCCAGCTTCTCACCTCCATTCCTCCAAGCATAAAGCGGTGTTCTAATCCAAAGTTAATCTAATAAAATCACTTACCGTATAACGAGCCGTTAAAGTCAGTAACTACAGTGAAACAATGCAAGTCGTAAATTTCAATGTTTACCTATTGCTAGTACGTTCTGACCGTCACTAAATCTAACTGAAGATATTGTAAGTATTGTTTAAAGCTTAGTGCAGACGTTGTAGAGATCATTTGTGAACGGTTTTTTTTTTTAAAAAAGAAAGTTCTCTCTCTTTTTATATTTGACTTTTTGTAAAGTTTAGAAAAATATTTTTTTATTGTTAAAAAAAATATTTTTTTTATTTTCATCAGAGTAGACAGCGTTAAAACACTCCTTTCCCCACTTTTTGCGATATTATGTATTGAGTGGCAGAACTCAACGCCGTGCTTTGTATTGTTACCAGAAAGAGGAAATTAAAATAACTTATTCCTTGTCTTGTTACCAGAACGATAAAGAAAATAATAAACTCGGTTCAATATACTCGAGGGAATGATTATATTTAACGATAGCCGTGGGACCACTCCCCACTTGAAGAAATGATTTTATTTATATTATTTTTAATTCCCCTCTGGTGAGGCCGGCATTGACTTCCGTGATGTTGGACAAAAAATATGCAGTCTATTGATAATCTCCTCTTTTTTAAGTTGGTAAAAAATAAAAAATGAGTCTCATAGAATTATGTTCCCGCTTCCTAATCTGCTATATACGAAAAAAAAGAAAAAATTTTAGAAAAATCGAAATCTACTTAATGTTATAAATCGTTTGTTTGGTTCAACGCGCTCATCTCCAGAACTACCGATTCAAATTGAAAGGTGACATATCTGAGTCATTACAATCTTAGATCTGAGTTATTAGATATTTGGTAAAAGTGAGTTTAGTCTATAATATAGGTGATTACTCAGAAAATATCAAACAAACGGGAGGAAAGCACTCAAAACGCATCGAAACAATTGAAACGAGTGAAGCGAAAATGCAAAAATCATTAGACAAGGTGTCAATGTCACTCAGCTCTTACATCTGTCATTTACAGTGCGATGGATTTTAATCGATTCTAATAAATTTCTTTTTGCTTTTCAGTAATTAATTGTTATTTCCTTTATTTATACTGTAATTTCATGCGCTAATAAATGCATTAAAATACTTAGACATCATTGAAATTGACAAATATTTTATTTTTGTATTCGATTATTTATATCGATTAAGGATCTAAAACTATTTTTCTTATTTGTCTCCGCTTCCAGAGAGTCAATTGATTTGTACTTTTTCATATTCTAAAATTGACCACATCTCGTTTCTTTACATTTTGGCCCAAGATTTTCCATCTTCTTTGTTTTCATGTTGGAAAGTTAATTTATTAAAGAAGGCTTAGCTATACAGATACCTACGGTTGATCACCAGGGCGAAGCTGCATATAAAAACTAATATATAATATTTATTTATTTTCTTTCAGATATGTTATATTTCTTATTTTCAATTTAATATATTATTATTATTTGTAACTTTTAACTTTATAACATAAAACCTTTATTTTATAAGTAAAAAAAAAAAACTAAATAAGGCAGGTTGTGGACCTTTCGTCTTTTCTGAGAAATTCGTAATTAAAATGCTTCGTGATACCCAGAGCGATGTCAGTTAGAATTAAGAAATTCAATTTAAATTTTGGAGGCCACTTTTTTTTTTATTTTTAGAGTAATTTACTCGTTTGAACTTTGATGATGTACTTACAATAAAAATATATCTTAAATTTTCTTTTTTCTCGAAATTATTTAAATTAGATAGATATACACAAATATTTAAAAAAATATGTTTAATCTGAAAGAAAGTAAAAACTTAATAAAATATTATAATTTGGCTGATTTTAAGTGATAATTGTGTATAGGAATTTAGGGGACGGGGTGTCATAGCACTAAGTTTTCTTTGCGTCAGTCTTTACTGGATCTTCTAATATACTGTTTATTAGCTTTACACTTTATGTGCCCATTTAATTAAAAGTAAAGTAAAATAAATTAATATAATTTATTAAATATTTGATTTCCTCGTAATAGAATCGAACTCACATCCTATCTAAATCTAAACTAACGTCTAATTTCTATATTTCACTCATCATATCACTTAAAAGTATATTCTAAATAATACTTTTTATCCAAATATGCATAAAAACACTAATGTATGTACGTACGTCCTTAGAACAATAAACTATTTTAGAACAATATGGCAACATGCCGCACGCGTTTATTATTCATAAATCATCTGAATGTCAATATGTAAACAGAAATATCGTAAGCTTCCTCTCCATCTTTTCTATAATGGAAAGAATAATAATCTCAACAGGACATTAAGTTTAATGAACTTTATTTAATTATAAGTTAGTATATTATAACAGGCTGTGGGTTCGATTTTCTCTCGGGAAAATGAAATATTTGAAATATTGTTTAAAAGCGCGGCGTTAAATTCCGTGAATTGAAGCGACACGCGCTGTCTAGAGTTAATAAAAGTGTCTTAAGACTAGCTTTCTAGATTCTTTCTGCTATATACGAGCACGATATGGCGTACAATTAAAAAAATATAGCGAATATAGCGAAAACCACCTAGCGAATCTAATCAATACAATTTTTGATTTCATAACTATTTTTCTATTTACATTAAAAAAAAAACCTTAGGAAAAGTCATTCTATGGGTACATCTGTTGCCTAAGATTTTAAAAAAGAACCGTCGTGTTTGAATAGTACTTAGAATAACGCTTCGCCAACGACGGCGGTTATTATTTTCGCAGAAACATTTTTCCATTCGCGACTACATATTTACCTTTAGTACTAGAAAATGTGAACTTTTGTAAAAATATGCTTGTATCTATCTATCTATCTATCTATCTATCTATCTATCTATGTTTTAATATTTTTTTTTCCACTTTCAACTAATGTATGTTCTATTTGTTGAACGTGGAAATTGTTGGAATTGTTTTTGAGTTGTATGCTTATTAAAAATTATTTCTACGCTAATGATGTACGCAAACCACTAAAAGTGGGTTCAACTTCGTACCCTATAAATATCTGTATTATGTCTACTGATATTCGTCAATATTTTTTACTTTTTTTCACATTATAATTTTTTGACATATTAGAGATATTCCAGTGTTCATTTTGTCCCTCACATTCATTACATTTAGAAACAGGGACTTATACTATAACTAGGCTGTACAAAATATCACTTCGCTTCGCTCCATAGACAAATCACTGTATATTATTTTATTCGCTTATTCAACGTCCAAATATAGCTCTGACCCCAGTTACAGCGGGTTACATCGATTAATGGACTAATGAACATTAAAAGAATATTTCGATTGGAACCTGTAGTTTCTGAGATTCTCGCGTACAATCAAAGAAACATTGTAGCTTATAATATAAATCTAATAAGAAATATAATTTCATATTATACCTACCTATATTATATAAATCAAAAACATGTGGCCAACAAAACAAATTCATAGCAAGGATTCACAGCGTATATCAAAATATTTTTTTGTATCATTTCAATGCGTGACTAATTATGCCAAATTTATACAGCGTATGGCTCGTTTGCGATTGGCCACGCACGTGACGGTCGACCAATAAAATTGTAGGGCGGTCCACTCTTGCGCAGTACTTCGCGATATTTGAATGTAATAATAATGTAACTGGGAGGCCGTCGTAACGTAGGGGCACCTGCGTGGGACTGTAAACGCTGGTTGTGGGTTTGATTGAATTCGGCGGAAAATATAGCAAACGATAGCTACACTATAGACTCCCAGTTTCCCCCTGAATACATTCATTAAAATATTATACTAGATGATTTAAATTGATATTGTAACTGATATACCAAACACTTTTAAAAAAATATTTAATAAATAATGCGTGATGTGTCAGTTGGCTAGAACCGTTTAAAGTTGTGATCGTGATTACCCAAAATCTCTCAGAGATTCAGAAGTAACAGTGTAAAGAATTTTATATTATGCTATCAGAATATTATCTAGAAAACTATCTAGAAAACTCGACATCATTACATTGTCATAGCTCGAAGCTCTTCCGAAGAAAAGCCAAGAGCGCCTATCTTCCTCTCCACTTTAACTGCGTGCTAGTTATAATATATTAAAAGGAAGAAAAAGCAATGGCACCTCCTCATAAAATAGTACATCCAAGGTACGTACTGTTACAATATTAAAACAAAATCCTTTCATTTATACCAACTAATATGTATGCGTATACCTGTAGCAGAATCGATAAGCTGCATGTACCGAACCGAATTGTGATATACATTTTGCAAGATATTATTTTTAATATTCGAATTAAACAACAACAGCAGTATTTTAATAGGAACGGAATATCTTAACACTAGGTTCCCATATTCCCTCTGCCTTCCCTGCAATGTGCAGGATACAGCGTTGAGACAAAAAAAATATACGTTACTTACTAACATAAACTTTACTCTTTGATCGTGCAAAGCTTGTTTTCAATTAAACCACGATCGTTATCAACTATTCCCAACTTTCATGAAAGATTGAACAGAAGCACACCTCAACAGAGCAGCCCTCAACAACACTCAGTCTGCACTCGAACCCCCTTTGCTGGGGGTCCAAACAATGGACTATTTACAGACGCCTTTGTCTTAACTTTGAGTGGTCCAACCCAAGAACTAAGAAAGACTGCAGTAAATTCTATTTTGCTTTCCTTTTTTCAAAGTCTAAGCCAGATTTTCAATGGATTCCAACCCTGATTGAAGTTTCCAAATTTTGTTTGTTTTCTTAATTTTCGGTAATTGAGCAAGAAAGCCAAAGGGTGGTTTAGCTAATTAATAGACTTACTCGTAGGTCTTTTGGACTTATTAGTTTTATAGAGTTAGTAATTCCAAACTTGGATTTACAGAACATGAATAATAATTTGGAATAAATTTATACAGGTTTTTGTGAAATTTATTTAGATTTTTATGTATTTTTTAGGAATTATTAAACGTTATTTTTGTTTCCAATTCGAACCTAGGTCATGTTTTATTAATAAGCTTTTATTCAACTTCCCAGCGTCCGATTGAAATAAAATTTCGATTACTACATAAGTTCTGATATAAGTGAATGATAAAATGGCGGCACAACTCATCTAATATGGATAACAAATGAAAGAGCTTGATTTATAAAATACAATACACCATTAATTTAATAAAAAATTGCTTTAAAATTTGTTAAATAAAGCCAGAAAAACGTTTAAAAAAGTGCCAGACTGTTCACAATGGTCACAGATTTGATTTCTTACTTTCCATTGGACATGGAAAACTACTACTTTACTAGTTTTTTTTTTAAACAAAACAAAACCCGGGTGAAGTTGCAAAACGTGGCATTGATTTCCACCACTTCACAAACAACGGAAAGTGGGAAAAGGAAGTATACTACTAGGTTCCCAGGCTCCCTTAAAAAAAACAAAAGGAAGTATGACATAAAAATATCGATACAAATTCATAATAAACATGCGATGCGTGAAATTTTATACAACAACCTATAATCAAATCGGACCCCTCAAGCTTAAACCGTATATCATGCATATATCGTATAACGTCTTTATTAAGCTCCATTGTTTCTCTCATTATGGTTACCAATTGTGCAAGAAACAACCGACAACGCCAAATTAGTTCTTATTTCATATCAATAAAGTCTAAAATTGGTTAGAGTCTTAGATCTCGATAGTCATACCTCAAATGTTTTACATTAAATTGTTTTCAATAAATAATATACCCTATTGAATGGGTTTAGGATTGATTTTTTATTGTATTTTTATTGTATTAGTACTATCTATATATTTATTTCCACTATCAGCACTCTACATACAATAACAGATTTGCATTATATCTCAATTCGTTTGTTGCTTAATTTGAATAGTATTTTACGCACGAGTTCGACTTAACTATTGTTTTGTGTATTAGAAATCGTTCGCTTTCAGTTATTGTTAACCGATGTACGGATTATCATCGAGAGATTGTGTAAACTTCCGTCTACCAATTTCCGTTAAATCCTCGAGACGTTGTATTTTTAATGGCGGAACCCAACGCAGTTTCAAGAGCGATTATATGAAAATATTAAATATTTCACTCCCCCGAATGGAAATCAAACCCACAACCGTCATGCTTCCAGTCTATTGAGAGGGTTCCATGAGAGGGTACACTTGACTATCTTCATTTCCCCGGTCTGGTAGACAAAACGCGACGTTCAGTTCTCCCACCCAACACATAATGTCTCGAGAATTGAAAGGAGATTGGGGAACGGAGTGTCTTAACACTAGATTGTCCACTCTATACGTAAAGTACGATAATATGTGTACTTACATACGTCAAACCTCTAAATAAAAAAGAAATGAAACATTATTTACTTATACTAATTATTAAATTTAAATAAGTATTACAACTCTGAATGGATTTCAATTAACGTGGAACAAATAACAGTAAAAATTAATTGTTATTATAGACAATACTGTATTATTTATTTATTATAATTACTGACGTGAAAAAGCGAGTTACACGAACTATACAAACAGCTTACAATGTGTGTTTTTGCTGACCTACCCTTAATTAACTAGTTTCATGGCATGTTGTGGTTGATCATTGTTTCGAGGCCAGTCGGGGCGCATAGGCGACGCCTCAGGTTGTAGGTTTGATTCCCACTAGAGGAAATGAAATTTATAATATTCTTATTTTCTTCGGTCTGGTAACGAGACAAAGCGCTTCTTTGCGTAAGATTTCTTATTGAAGATTTTCTTCTCAAAGATTTTTTATTGAAAGTGATATTGTTAGCTTGAAGTTTGGATTTTCTTAGCTTCACGCTGTATCCCGCAAGCAAGATGCGTATCTTATAAGATAAGTAGAGGGAACTTCGAAAAGTTAAGACACTCAGTTTCCATTAATACGTTTCCGGTTCGCACTTTCATTCACTTCTGTTCGTCTGTTGCGTTTACACTTATGCTTCTCCGCCAATAAAATGAATAAATACTTCATCAAACTAATCGAGAGAGGTGGGGGGGGGGGGGGGTAGAAACCGATCTTCAGTGACCCAAAAGGAGCAGATTCCGTTGTAATTATTGTCTCAAAGCTGTCCGTTGAAAGCTTCCCAAACTTCATGATTAAGTGTGACATTGTCGGCCCATAAATTACAAGATATAACCCATTTATCTAAACTCCATTCGTATTATGTAATTACACACAAATAGACCCTACATATATATATATATATATATTAACTAAATTATTCAACATTATCAGTAGAAATGACATGTTTCAGGCCCAATTTGAATTATAGTGTGATTTTGACAGTTTTAATTAAGTGTAATGGAGGACTGGAGGATGAGAGAGGAGATATGAAGGCTATGTAAGGGAATGTAGAATATTTTGAGATGCCTTAGAAAACGTTCGGAATGCTGAGGAAGTAGTGTTATAACACTCTCTTTTATTTTCTTTGCTTACTCTGTTTTATGCTTTATGATGAAATATGTAGAGTTTACAAGCCATCGTGGTGAAGTGGCACAGGCGTGTGACTTTAAATGCCATGGTTGCGAATTGGTTTCCTACTCGAGGGAATGAAATATTAAATATTTTCATCTCTCTGGAAACTAAGCAATGCTCTGCGTTGCTTCGTTTCCACACCTTCCATCACCCAACACGCAATGCCTCAAAAATTCGACGGATAGTTGAGAACGGAAGTATCCTCGCATAAGGAGAGGAGTGTCTTAACTCTCTGCCGCCTACCCTACTATATGCGAGATACGGTGTGAACCCAAAAAAAAAATTAATATTTTTTTAGTTGATAGTGTTTTTAAAATAAAAATCCTCACAAAATAAAAAGTTATTTTCTTAACAATTTTTACGATTCTGAATGTAACGTAACAGGACAGTGTTACGTTACATTCAGAATTTTCACGCCAGAAGTCGGAACCAGCGAACTTATAAGTTGTGCATGCCAATTCGGAAACTTTACAGACACTAACTTCGGCATAATGGACTTCTCGATGTTCACACTATAACTATACTGTAGTATTATATATCGAAGTACCAACTTATAAATATTCAACTGAAAAGTTCGAAATATTATCCAACTTTAAACGCGATTAAACTGAAGTTACAAAGTTGTATGGAAAATTTATGTGTCTTTTTTTCCTGTGTGTTTCAAATACGCTATTATGGTACAGTTAAATTTGCATACGATGATTGTGGGTTCGAATCTAAATTGAAATATTTTTTTTTACAAGTGACCTAGCGTGGCTTCGCCCGCTTGAAATTATAGTTATGTTATATATCATCTAGGTGACTCTAAATATAATGGTTATTGGTTTAATCTCCGTTTGAGGTGTAATCAACACGCTACGCTGTGTAATCGAAATATTTTTATCATAAAACATAAAAGTTAGTATTTTATAGAAAACACATTTTTTTTTTCTATTCCGACGAGAGACGTCGTCAATCCTCGATTACGCTCAGGCCATTTGCGACGCCATACGTTACTTTAACTTGAACTTATAATTTTTCCGTTACAATTGAGATGTCAATAATTTGTAAAAAGGTTGATTTATAGAAAGACAAAACAGCGGCGTTGACTTTTTCCAGTCTCATTATGGTTGTTGGTTCCATCCCACTCGAGGAAGTGAAATATTTATTAACGTGTATATTTCTATTTCTTCGCTCTGGTGTCGAGGCAAACCGCGGCTTTGAGTTCTGCCACTCAACTCGCAATGCCTTCAGAATTCGGCAAAAAGTGGGGAACCGGAGTGTCTTAACACTAGGTTCCCTCTGCCTACCCTGCTGTGTGCGGGATACAGCGTGAAGCTGAAAAAAAAGCATATTTAATGCATGATCACAATAATTATTGTAAAGAAAACCAACTTATAAACAGCTGATAAAAATTTCTGATTGAATTTGAATAATATATGCCCTCGGCCCCTACAGAAAAAAAAATGTATTTAAAATGTAATATTCGCTACAACAATTTATATACAATTTTACTGCTAAATAATATATTTTTGCTCTGCTGGGTACCTTGCTTTTGATACGCGTGTCAAGTACACGTGCCAACTTTTTTTATTATATATAATATATATAATATAAACAGATAATAATCTAAAGTTGTTTTTTTTTTAAGTTAAGTAAAATGCGTCAAAATTCATGCGACAATGCGACAAAAAGCTGAAAGGAACGGAAGCATGCTTTAGCAGTGGGTTCCCTTTGCCTAATCTGCTATGTGTCCCACACATGTGTGAATCTTGTGAAAAAATTATTGAATTCAATCTAAAATCTTACGTGATATGAACCTAGGACCTTAGTAGTATGTAGGTAGTAGTAGGTAGAAATCCACACGGGACAGTAGTTCTTGATACAAAATTAAATTTTACTTGTGAATTGAGCTCAAATAATCAAATAAGGCTTTGACGCCGATCCCGTATCCCATCCCAACAATTATACCACCCGGATATGAATTTTAATTGAAACACCGATACCATAATTAAATATACAGGGCCAGCCTAGATTAATATATTCTTAGTTGTATTACAGATCGGATAAGCACTACTGTATGATATATTTTTAGTTATTATCAGAGATTTCAATTAAGGTTTTAATTAAGTATGATAATGCTATATTATTAACTGGCACCAAGGCTATGGGTTCGATTTCCACTTGAAAGAAAGGATTATTTATATTTCGCTCTAAAAAAGAAATAAGTGTAATAATTTAACTACAGCGAAAGCATTTAAATAACTTTCAACAAGGGCGAGAACCCTTACATAAATTCAGATAGACAATACCAGTATCACGATACTGTAATGTAATCTTCTTGAAAGCGAACTAGACTTTACAACGCCTTCTTGGAACTTAAATATATGGCTTTTGATACGATTCGTGCTGATAATTAATTATTTAGGACGTAAATCTCTTTATTATAATGATTATTTATTATTTTTTTCTAGCTTTACGTGTACATTTTTACAGTGCATACCTAAAACTGTTAAAATCGACACTACTCTCCGCCCAATTTTCAATGGCACGCTGAGTGGTGGAACTTAACGCTGCTTCTTCTCTGGCCAGATCAGGAAAATTTTATCAGTTTTTCAATAAATTATCGAACCCAAAGCGATCGTAGCTATGAAAAGCTTCGTATAAACTTACAGTAAAATGCAAAATAAATGACCCTAAATATAATTCCGTTACAAAATCAACGGAATGTAAAAATAAATAACAAATGAACAAGACGCAAAATCGACGTCGACACTTCATTTTGTCGACACCACCACATATCGGGTTTCTCGATATTTAGTGACTCGATAATAATTAGTGGCGCGTCACTAATCGCTTGGACAAGTTATGAGATTGATTGGCGTATTTCTTTACAGTTAGTGATGTGTTATGGGATAATGAGCTATGACGTACGACGTGTCGATGATAAATCACATGGGGTTTTTAACACTTTTTTTCTACTCTAAGCACCAATTAAAATATAAAATTACTTTGTAGGTGGTATTTGTGTGAAAATTTATCGCGCAAGTAAGCGCGGAGTTTGGATTGTTTTTTTTTATTTTGAACCTTTGAAACCTTTTTTACATTATTTAATTTCAGAATGAATGCGGGCAAGGTATAGAGAATAATTTTTGGCTTTAAACTGTATCTAAGACATAAACAGGGGAAATTATCTAGTGAACGTGTTAGCTCTTAGGCTTCTCCACGTTAAAAGCATCTATAATTTCTTTCAAGTTATATGGAATGGTGGGTGGTGACGATGGTGGCTTACCACCAGGTAACCCGAACCGTTCACCTTGTCTTCTTATAAAAAAAAATACACAATTGCTATGTTTATATTGTAAAATTCGTACAATTATATGTAATACTTGGTACAGTTATAATTACTAGGCTGGGGGCTTTCTTTAGTTTGTATACTTCCATACAGATATTTATTTCCCTTGTGGCATTATTAAAATAATAAATAATTTTCATTGCGTATTTTAACGCTGTGTTTAGAGTAACTTGATAAAATTTTGGTTCCAAATTTTTATAAAATCTAAATATTATAGTTTTTGAATTATTAAATATTATGAGAAAGATTTCTCATGAAAAAGTAAATAAACGCTGTATGCTGAATATACGGTTAAAATAAAGAAAATAAGTATAATATTAAGTCGTTGTGGCGCCGCGGCATGGTTGACCGCAAATGTGAAGGTGGTGGGTTCGAATTCTACTCAAATATATAAATTATTATCAATTCTTCTGGTAACAAGCTTTTTTTTTGTTAAGTATAAAAAATGGGCAGTTAGTAGGGAACGTGGCTATTTCTGGGTTTTAATTTGAAACAAAAACAAAGAAAATAACAATATATCACCGCGCCTATCTCCATCTTTAGTTATCACATAGCCCATTTAACTATCAACACAAAATAAATTAAATAAATAAATTAAAATATGTCGTTTGTTCGAAGATAAACATAATTACACGAATCATTCTGATATTATTTAAGAAAACAAAATCGATATTTAGAGAAAATATTTATGAAAATATAATTTATCGATATTTAAATTCAAAACAAGTTACTTGATTTATATTATTGATTTTGTCGACAACCTACGTGCGACAGGAGAAGATATTTTTATCGGGGAAAAGAAAAAGAAATTAACTTTAATTTTAAGTTAATAAAGTTCAGTTTCTATTAACCTTTTGAAGTTATAAAAATGAGAACTTATCTTGAAAAATTAGATAATAGATACGTATCTACCGCATATGGTCAAAGTGAGGTTAATAAGGAATGACTAAATGTTTGAATGGGCATTCCTTTATAAAATGCAGGTTACATATCGTATAAGGAATATAATTATTTATAGTATAATGTATTTGCTATTATGCAAATTAAATAATTATTTAAATAAATAATTATTACAAGTACGTAAGTGCATATGTAAATGCAGAGGAGCAGGGAAAAAAACTAAATTTTCAATTTTTTATTGTTAAATTCAACGCGATCAAAGATACGGGCAACTACTAGTTAAGTTAATGGCAAGGCTTTACACAATCAATAATTTTCTTTTCCACCGAATAACAATACACTTTATCTCTTATATCTTGATGTCAAAACAAAAAAAGTACATTAGAACAGGCTAACATCTTATATGGCACGTTGTATCAGTCAATCGACAACGAGCTGTTAACTGCCTTTTTATAGCAGTGGCCATTTCACGATGTCAGTACTGTAGCCGTGGGTGGTCGGTGTTGTAATCGGAAGTTAGTTTTTAGTTTTCTGACCTTTGAATATTTATATTTATTAATAAAATAGTTTTAAATGTCGTTTGCTGTATAGAAAGTTGTTATAAATATATATTATACCAGACAAATTGACAAGTACATTTTTTTTTAATCCGCACACATGAGTGTAGACAAAGGGAACCTAGTGTTAAGACACTCAGACCAAGAACGAAAAAAATGAAAATATTAAATATTTCATTTCCACGAGTGGGAATCGAATTCACAACCTGTCGCGTTTACAGTCATACTTTGCGCCGCTACGCGGCGACTAGCCTCAAGGCCTCAAGTACAATATATAGCTTTTTTAATTGCTGCATTTCGTATATAGTAGAGTAGACGGAAAGGACGTAACGTTACGCCACTTCGTCCCCCATATTCTACCCCGTTTTTGAGAGATTGTATGTTAAGTGGCGAAACTTGAGAACGCGCTTTGTCTTATTATCAGAGCCTATAAATGAAATGAATTAATTCCCTCGACTGGGAATCGAAAGCACAACCGTCGAATTTACCATCACAAGCCGTGCCTCTAATCTATACGTGGGTACTATTCTTTACAAAAAAAAAGTTCCACATTCACGCAAAAACTACTGAACGGATTTAAATAACAGTTATATAGTGCATCAGAATAACTGGTTTTTATAATTTGGTTAAATATAACAATAATTTTATAAGTGGATGAAGCCGCGTTTGGGTTTGCTCATAAAAATCATATTTTAACCACATTAGAGGAATATTCAAGTACCGTATCTAATATGTTTATAAGAAGCCAATAGAGATTATCCTAAATTCAAACTTCGAATTTTACAGTACAATGGGCAAATATAATAATATTATTCGAGCGTTGTGAAATTAAATGCATCCATAGAAATTATTAAACCAAATTGTTAGAAAAGTTAGTACATAGATGATAGATAGATCAAATATATAAGTTCCTCGAGTGGGAATCGAACCTAGAACCTGTCGCGTTCAATCACACAGTTGGCTGGCCTCTTCTCAAAATATAATTCATTTACTCAAAATCAGTTAAGAACATCTGCGAGTATACCACAATCGTTAGATTGTAGATACAATACGTCCCCGACAAATATTAATTGAGATATCACGATAACTGCATATACATTGGTGGAGACTTTTGTTGAATGTTTTCCATAATAATATATTATATAAATTATAATTCTTATAAGAAAGTCTGCTATTATCTCCTAAATAAATAGTGTTTGTGATAGCAACTTCCTGTTTTTTTTACTTTTTGAAATCGTGTGTTCAATATGCTATTGTTGCATATATCGTATCTGGGAAATATTTAACTGTATGGACGCCTGTGGTGGACAATGGCACACGCGACCGGTTGTGGGTTCGATTGCCATACGAGGAAATTAAATATTTGATGTAGCACCAAAGTAACCTAATAAATGAATTTCCTAAACGAATAAAACTGTGAAAAAAGAATAAATTTTTTGTACCACTAAATTCTGCCTGCATTACACGAAATATACGCCTATATGAACATTAAAAAAATATAGATCATTTTCGTTTCATATTTTATCGGTAGACATACATTTTATTTTAGCTTCATGCTGTTGTTGTGTTGTGTTATTCAAGTAGGACTCGAACCCACAACGCTTGTACCCCTGCGCCACGAATGGCCCAATTCTTAGCTCTGGCTCAATTATAGGTGAAGATAAAACAGATAGCATTAAATATAAGGCGTCGTCTCAATCGCGTGTTCTTGTTTGAAAATCCCGATAATTTGGCGCTTTTGAACGCGAGATGAATGTTAAATGCTAAATGTACACCGAAACCCGAAAACATGATTATGTAATCCCAAATGTTAATCACTGGGCCATTACTAAATACGACATCACAATTCCAAGTTAAATTTAATTTAAATCAGCTTCACGCTGTATCCCGCTCTCAGCAGGATAGATAGAGGAAACAGAGTATTAAGACACTCCGTTCCCCACTTTCCGCCGAATTCAGGAGGCATTGCGTGTTGAGTGGCGAACCTCAACGTCACACTTGTGCTTCGATACCAGGATGAACAACCGGAAATATACTTTTAAGTAAATATTTCATCACCTCGAGTGGAGATCGAACCCACAACCTTCGCATTCTTAGTGCCCCTGCGCTAGGACGGCCTAAATATTTTTTACTGTTGTCTACCTAATGGTATGTCTTTGTTCATCGTCACGCTGTGTCTCGCACACCATGCGGGATGCAGTGTGGAACTAAGAAAAAACATTAAATGAACACACACAGATATAAATAAGTATACAAATTTATAATTATATTTAGAACTTATAATCTATATTCTTTACAGACATAAACGAAAAGTAACGAATCTTCTACCATCAAAATCATCAGCTCCCAGCCAGGGAGGATCACAAAGACGGGCTCCTCCACCAGCCCCTCTCTACGAAGACCTGCAAGACTTGCCAAGGAGACCACCCTTGCCTCATAGACCCGAAATGGAACCACAGCTTGAGGTAATTTCATTATTTCTATTTAATATTTAGATTAAAATATATGTATATTGACAGAACTTACCTTGTCGCATATAAGCCTTGCCTGAATGAATGGTAATAAATTGGAATATATTTACATATTATCATACTCGTCAGCACGCTATTGGACTAAATGGGCGAAAAGTAGAATCAGTGGAATAGCAATTCTGAGTAACTCTCCGTGCACATTTCTTAATATTACGATAGGGATGTATATTATATAAACGTTTATTAAATATAAACACATTATATGCTATTATATATATTGTCTTGTATTTACTTAAACCACAAAGTTGAATAAACAAACTCGAAAAACGTGAAGTTGTCGTCAACACGGTTTACTTAGTACGTGTATCTTGTTACACGCACGAACCTCCTTTAAACGTCTTAAAAATGAAAATTAGTTTATGTTAAATATACAGTCTGCCTGCCTGTCACGTCAACACATTGTATATTTCTGTTTTGACGATTTTTGATAGTGCTGTTCTAATATATATGTAAATCATAGAAACTTTATTTAAAAATAACATATTTGTTTACAGATGGTGGAAACAAAGAGGCCCAGCTGCCAGGAGCGTGTTTTTGTTTGTGGAACGGGTGGTTCATGGAGAGGAAACACTTGTGGTGACCCATGTGGTACACCGTTGTATGAAGAGTTGCCTCATCGGTCTGATGACTCTGTACATAGTGATGACCACTTTGCTGAAGACGAACTAAGTCTAGTAGGCGAAGCTGTACCCTGTCGGACATGTTCACGACCACCTGCACCACATTCCTTGCCACACAGACCGAGACCGCAACGATTAGATCGCCGGCCCAAGTCTCTGGAACGACGACGAGGTCAACATAGAATGCCAAGACATATACATCCACCAGATCCGTCAGAATTTCATGAAGGAGTTCTCCTGGATGCCCTCCTAAGACTGTATCCACAAGTTGGAACAGTTGGAGCCCGACCACCCGGTCCCATGCCGATTGGTCCTGGTGGAGCGTGGCCTGGAGGTGAATTACCAGGGATTAACTGCTGGAGAGGTCCAAGGGCGTCTCCAAAACCTCCTAGTGGAGACTCATCATTTGGATCAGATTCAGGATATAGTAATAATACTTGCGGCACCTGTGGTACCAGAGCTTCATCACGACATCGCTTATCAGCAGAAATGCCCTTGTCGTGAACGAAAAAGTTCGGACACGTTGGGTGTGCCATAACGGTTCTATATTGAGTGATATGATAACTCGATTGTAATTCCAAGCATTTATTAGTTTTACACGGCCTCCTCTGATATTCAGTGTGGCCTCTTGCCTTCTTCGAGAATAGCGTTTATGGATTCATTCAGATTATACATAGTAAGGATATTTCTACAGTCTGTACAAAAGAGTTTCTAATAAGCCGAAGGTTTTTCGATTAGAATATTAATTTTTCATAGCTTTTAGCATTAATTTAAAATAACAAAAAGCAATTTGGATAGGTTTGTATAAAAATTATGTGAAAATATTTAGATAGTAGCGGTTTCGTCCTAGTAATTTATATCGAGCTAGTCCTAAAATTATCACAATTATGTATAATGTACGAAAATGTGAACACATTTTTGATTTAATGTATAAAAATTGTAAATCGTGGACTCCACTGAATTGTAGATATTGTATAAATAGACTAAGTATAGAATAGTGACTTGGATTTTATAATCATATCACAATAAAATTATCTGCATTAATTTATAACAATTTAAAAGTGTTTTTCTCACGCTTAGTAAACATAAGCGGATTTAAGGTCTGTGCAACACTAAACGTGTCAGGATTTACATTCGCGTCTCAACGCAAGAATTCAGCTGCGTTTTAGCTGTGTACGGATATTAAGCCTGTTTATCTGCATCACGTTTTATAGTATAAACTCACTCTTTAATTTACGTAGATTATTTATTTTCTGGTGCTACAACTGCTTTGGAATTACCAAATTATTTATGTATGAAATTGAAATAATCTGCATTTCTCTATAGAAAAAAAAATCTACTGTCCCGAAAAGTCGATAATTAATTTACAAAAAAATAAGCATAAAACACTGTTCTTTTCTTGCTAAGAAAACTAGAAGATGTCTGTTTAATAATATAATATATATATATAATAAATTTCACTCTTGATGTATATTGAAAAAAATCATGTACATATATTATAACTATCATTAATAAAGTTTCTACATGCAATATAGAAAACTATGACAAAAAAAACGGTAATTGTTCGGTTATAAACTAACTTGTTATCAATAAAGTTTTTGTTTCTGTTTTTCCATAGAATTTAAGTTATATTTATTTTTTTTTACTTATTTCGAATTGTATAGTTTGAAAGCATCGCTATTATTATAAAGTTTCCGGACGGATACGTCCATTTATAAATATGAAAAGCACAATAAAATGAAAAATAAATACATTTCTAAATAACTGTATTTTTATTTCCACAAAACTATCTATGTGTTTATTGTACTCTCGTTCATTTTTGTGGCAATAGTTTTTAGAAAACAGAGATAATTGATTTGCTAAAAACTAGTAGAGCATTGGTTAAAATATTAAAACCGCTTTAGCAAAAGCTGTTAATGGACGGGCACAGTTACAGGGACATAAAGAAATATATAATCTATTTTTATTTATCCGCTCCTGATAGACGTCACTTAGTTTTGCATTAGAGTAAATTTGCCACTGCCAAGGTGAAGAAAACAAAGTGTCTCGACACTAGTTTCTCTTTGGCAGCTTTTTGCTATAAAGTTTTCAATATTTTTGAGAATAACTATTAGTTACTTGATTTTTTTACGGGAATCGGAACTTTAACTGGCCGCCACTGGTTTCATCTAATCCTCCATTGGTTTCATCTTATCATAGACAACTGAGCTAGCTAGGTCTTCTACACCTCATACAGTATCTTTTAACTACGAGTCGACATTAATTATAATAAAAATTTCAATTTTCAATAATTCCCACATTAATTTAATTACAAACGTTGGTACTTTAATCAAAATGTAAATTCAGAATCGCAGTTTAAATTATTCTTTGTTCTGTCATCCATAATCTAGATGCTAGGTTGAAGTAATTTTCTAGGGAACGTCTTAAATTTTGTACTTATTGTACGTAAACAAAGGATGATATCAGATGCTATTATAATATATTTAAATAGCAAATAAGGGCCAAGAGCATAGGCTTGGTACTGTAAACGCGACTAGTAGAAGTTCGATTCCCACTCAAGGAATTTATAAATTAAATTATTTCATTCCCTTGCTCATGTACGAGGCATTGAATTTCGCCACTGAACACGCAATGCTTCCATACTGCGACAAAAAGCGGGGAAAGAAAGTTCTTTAACGGAGAGAGTGTTTTAATTCTCTTTTTCCATCCTTTTAAATTCCTTATTTACTCTAACTCTATTCTCATAATTTATCTCTAATACTCTACTCTATTTGAGGTAGCCCAAATATACCAGTATGTTCGGGCCACAGCTTAAAGCTAAAATAATAAGGGAAATTGTTTCTATCAAATAACACTGTGTAGTTTATTAAGAACTCTCATTTACAATACACATATATTTTTGTCTTGTTATCAAAATGATAAATGAATACAGTTGTCCTCCTAGTGGGAATCGAACCCACAGCCATCGCGCTTATAGTCAGGCACCTTAGTAATATTTTATACTGTATTTTGCAATAAGCCATGTTTTCAGACAAACAGCCACATAGCCGACTAAATTTAATCTAATTAGAATTTTAAGTTTAAAATTTTAATTAGATTAAATTTAGTCGGTCAGGACGATGTGGTTAAGTTGGGACTACAATGTTGCTTATTCCAAAATCTAGTATTCGAATTACAATTTTAAATATTTGATAATACTAAGCATCGTTTGTACCAGTCATCGTGCATGTCCCACAAATTTGCAAAAAGTGTAGATTTTTGTTCCTTGATTAAAAACAAATTAGGATTAAGGCACTCGGTACATCGTGGAACAATTGAACCCACGGCCTTTTTTTTCGGGTCAGCAGGGTAGGTAGAGGGAACCTAGTGTTAAGACACTCCGTCCCCCACCCCTTTCCGCCGAGTTCTGGATGCATTGCTGGATGCACTGTTGAGTGTTGGAACTCAATATAACACTATAACACTAGGTTCCCTAATTCCCTTCGCCTATCTTGCTATGTCCAGGAAAAATCGTTTTTGTAGCTTCAGGTAACTAGTGAAAATGGATCGCGACACTACGTTCTCTGTAAACCTCTTTAAAACAAAGAGAAGAGATGCTATATAGGATTTAAATCCATTACCATCGCGCTCGGACGAGATTCTTCAAAAAGAATCAAATTTTAATTTCTATATATATACTCATATATAAAGAAATTTTATTGCACTCTGGACTGTTCTAAACTATAAATTATGGCCCATTTCTAAATAAAACCACGACACATGACAAAGTGGACGCGCAAAGTTTGTACAAACAAACTAACACACGCACTACTCTTTCTGCGTATTCGTTTAACAGTGCTTGTCAGATTTCTATCTTATTTATACTAACGTCATATTTATTATGTGACGGATGTGGTATTAAATTTTCCTTTTAAGTAAATAATGACTAAAAGCAAGTTTTGTATTTATGCAATATTACGATAAGATTGATAATTATTTTATGACTGTCGATGTTAAATCATTAATGGAATTTGGCCTACAAAATAATAAGGAGAATACGCCGAAAAAAACTTTTACGATACACATAATTCTATAGTTATCTATACCTTAAAGCTTAGAAAAGCATGTGGGAAAATTACTTTATTATTGTTGCATTCAAAGATAGAAGAGTTATCTCTATAAAGATTATATTAACTTCACTTTTATGAAATAATTTTCTGCACAGAAAGAACTTGTGCCAATAAGTGTATCGGAGTGTCGTTTCACACATTCCGCCCAATTCTCACCTTCTCACCAAAACGGAGAAATACAAAATAATTAATTTCGCCTACCGATAATCGAACCCGTCATGTTTAACGTAACAAACGTGTCATCCAGTAACACGACATACTGCCCAGCAAATATTAATAAGCCGCCCAAGGCAGTTGATTTATGCGCTTAGACGAGCACGCGCAAATGAATACATTTTAACTACACACGAGGCCGAGATAACTAAATGAGATTATTATTTATATGCGTGACAGAAACAAAAGGAATAAGTGATAATCGTGGAGCTAAACTGTTTATTTATATTTGTGTTACAAACTAACTATGTAACGTGTATTGTTGTGAAGTGTTCCTCAATTTTTCTTAACAGTAGATTCCCTCTGCCTGCCGTGCTTTGCGGGAAAAAGCGTGAAGCTACAATAATAAAACTTATGGGGCCCCCGTGACGCTGCAACACAAGCGTCGAACGCTATAAGCTCAACGGTTGGGAGGTAGATTCTCACAAAAAAAAATGAAGTCTTATTATCTATTTACATGTGGGATATAGCTTGAACTTGAAATATATATATAAATATATATATATATACACCTACATGCATGTACCTACCTACAAGCCGAAATAATTAAATGAGATTATTATTTATACGGGCGACAGGAACAAAAGGAATAAGTGATAACCGTGGAACTAAAGTGTTTATTTATATTTGTATTACAAATAAATTAACAACGTGTCACACGTCGTGTTGTAGCGTGTTCCATAAATACTCCCGCTCTGGTATGTAGTGTCTTGTAGACAGTCCGCAGTATTCAACTCCGCCACACGACACGTCTTACGATAATTGAGTAGATTATGGAGAACAGAATGTCTTTGCACTAGATAGCCTCTGTTTAAAAACGTGAAGATGTTTATTTTTTATTTCAATGTGATGAACAATGCGAGACAAAACCGGAGAGTTTTGTCTCACATTGTGAATTTAGCTTTAAGATCTTTCCGTATGTAGAAAAAAGGGGTAAAATTGGTTCTGCGTAAAATGTAATACCTAAGTATTAAGGCATTATATACAATTAGGTAAAACTTTCATTATTGTGACTAATATTACAGCTTTTTCTTGGCATAGCAGGTTGGCAGAGAAAATCTAGTGCGAAGTTATTCCATTTAATTTTCGGTTTTTCGATTTAATTTGCGACTTATTGGAATGAAATATTCGAGACGGAAAATGAACAGAAGTGCCTCAATGGGAACGGAGTGTCTTAGCACTAGGTTCCCAGGTTCCCTCTGCGTACAGATAGGATACAGGGTAAAAAATTTACGCATATTTATAAATAGATATACGATTTTTTTACGATTATTTCCAGTTATTAGAAACAAAACGCGTCAATACGACTACGATATATCAAAAGTAGCAGCTATTGTCAGTGAAGGAGATGACTTTCAAAGGAATCAGAAGGTCTGTATTGAACATCAGATTATACCACTTTGTAGGATTTAATCTTGAAAAGTTTTCATTTATATTGAATATATTTTGTAATACAATATCTAAAACTGCCCAGCAGCGCAGTTTCTAGCTTTAAACGTGACGTCAATAGGTTCCATTTCTACTGAAGGAAATTATTTAATTTAATTTTCTCTATCGGATAACAAAACCAAATGCGGTGTGAGTTCCATTATTTAACACAATGTCTTTAAAAAAAAGGCGGAAAGCGTTGAACGTAATCTCTTAGCATTAGGTTTAGAGGGAACCTCTCTACACTAGTCGAGACAAACGACGGGACAAACACTATACAAGACTACAAGGCAAAACAGAGTGTCTTAACACTGGAGTCCGTAACTACCCTGCTGTACACAGGATATAGCGTGAAGCAATTAAATAAATATAGAAATCTGTTTTTAAGATGTATGTATGTAAATCTGGTACAATAAGTATATTATAATAACTTCTTCAAATCAACTTTACGATTGTCCTTAAAGTATTCTTCTTTGTTTTGCTAATTTTAGAAAGAATCTTATAAGAAGAAGTCCCTAACAATTTTGTACTTTCGCCACATTTTTTCACGAATTTATTGTGGCCCTTTTACTTCATTATTATAAAAGTTTTTTTCTACTGTAATCTAACAGTTGTAACCAAAACTTGGTGCGGGCGAAGTTTTTGTACTTACATTTCCCTAAGAACTATTCCCCATTGTGATGTTAATTTATGTCGTACTTACTTGGAGATTTTAGATGGTAGCGTCTAATATGAATGTGGTAGAAGATTTGAAAAGTAAATTCTTTCTTTGATTTCATTTTTAGGGAACCTCAACTCAAAATAAAAATAAGAAAGCTTTTTAGCATCTCTTTGTTATCCGTCTGTCTATGTATCAAGCTGAAATTGATATTAAATGTTCAAGTCTACGGTCCCTTGGAGACGGAGACAGTCAACGCGATCAAAAGGTACGAGCATTTATGAATTTTGTGTGAAATTCACCGCGTAATCCAAGCCTATAGGTTATTTCTCGTTGACCTACAGTTAAGAAATTTGGCACGGAATGTGAATTTAGCCACCAAAAAAATGCATATTTATATGTATTTCATAAAAAGCTTTCTGCAGCAGAAATTAACGCTGAGCTTTCATCCTAAGTATCCTGTCTCTCGAATAGGATCAAACACATAACCGTCGCGCTTGCGGTCAATGCAAAGGATGGTCAGCGAGTCGTGGCCACCCTACATTCATTACGATATTTCAGTGCGGCCACGACTTGTTGACCATACTGTACTGTAAGGGATCCGTCGTTTGAATTCATCAAAGAGGACACTAAACCATAAGTCTTTGGACGGACTCGACCACGAGGAATGCGATTTATAAAAGACAATTTTATTTCAAAATTCACTGAACACTCGTTCGTGACCACATCTTTAGGCCACACGATATAAATATCTGGGACTATTCTGAAAATAATATTTGTTAATATTAATTATCATATTTTCTTTTCCTTAACCAGTTAAGATAATCGAACCTCTAGTTAGACACATTATACGTGTGTTGATTAGCGGAGCTCAACACTGCATTTTATCTATCCAGCACATGTAATGTTTTATATTTAGCTTTAGTATTCCGAGAGACTCTAGTGTTAAGACATTCCGTTAATTTCTGTCAGATTTTCGAAATACTGTGTGGCGGAACTTAACGTCGCGTTTTGTCTTCTAATGAGAGCCCGTAACTGTCGTGTTTACAATCAGTGTTGTGCCACTGCGCCGCGAAGCTTAGTTTTTTTTTTTATTATAAACCATGTCTCAGTTAGAAATCAAATCCCCTACCATCGCTACATTTTCAAACTGCGTCGCATTTCCGTGACATTTCATTCGTTTATTTAAAGATATGCAAATGAACTTGGTTTCGATAGTTTGCTGTCGTAATTCATTTTAAACTTTTATAGCGTACAGTATCGATTTCATCTATTAACCGAGTTTTATTGCGACATGTTTTATATTGCTTTTTCTTTTTGTTTGTAATGTGCTTGGGAGATTTGAAATATTTGCATTTTTCTATAAATAATCTAAAACAGATATATTATAACTAGTCTTGACGTTAAATGATGGTAGTTGTGCATTCAATTGAATTAAACTATTATTTTATTATTTGAATTATTTCTAAGGCTATTTGTGGCGCAGAGTGTGACTATATATAATTATTTTATATTTTATTATTATAATTACTGGTGACGACGTGGCGTCGAGTTCCGCCATTCAAAACAAAATTCTTTCAAAAATCGGCGGTATGTGGAGAACAGTGTCTTTACTAAGCTCTCCCTATCATATTATACAATCTTGAAAATTTATAAAATATAAATTATATTAATATAACCATTCGACAAATTAACGTATGACCACTTTAATAGACGCCCATCTGATTGAGTATTTCACGTTGTAATTTTAGCTCTAAGCGTTTACGATGTTTGTCACCTTCTTTGTACTTGCCATGTATCATGGCAAGGCGGGAACGTCGTGCCCTTGTGTGCCCTGCAATGTATTTTTAGTTAATATAACTATTAAATTCGTTTTTATTATACTGATTTATGAATGAAAGTAGCCTCATAATATTTCAAAGTCGTCGTGGCACAGTGGGGGGAAGGGTTATGTGCAGCGTCTGATCGACAATGTGATGGTGCTTAATGGGGAAGGATTGTCTTAAAAATAGGGCACCAGGTTCCCTCTGCCTACCCTGCTATGGTAACAGCGTGAAACTAAAAAAAGTGTTAGGCACCTATGCTAATAAATAATGCTACCTTAAAATGAAAATATCGCATTTAAAAGCTTTTCACAATTTACTCCACATGATATCAGGTGAATAATATTTCAATAATTGTAAAATTATCTCCCAATAATATAATTACAGTATACGAAAGAGTATTACCGAGATTTATATTTACGAGGCTCACCAAATCATTACACATGGTCTTTTTTATGAAAATTAAAATTTCACGCTCTATCACGCAGCGGACTTGATGTCCCTTAGACACCAGAACAAAGAAATGGAAAAATAAACGTAAATAAATATTTCACTTCCTCGAGTGGGAATCGAACCCAAAACCGTCACGTTACAGTCACACACTTGTTTCGCTGAACCACGACGGCGTTGAGTTGCGCCACTCAATACAAAATGACTCGTATTCGGTTGGAATGGGCAGATTGAAATGTGTGAAAACAATTAAAGAGTTTATATGAAAAACTCTTTGTATTTTACGATTAGTGATTTCCACATATGTTTGAAATTGGCAATAAACAAATATTTATGTAACGTATTCAATTAAACCTTTTGCTCACTTATTTGTTTTTCAAGTTTAAAAAAAAACAATTGTCAAACCGTTTATTTGACATATTTATCTACATTTATATTACCATTTCTTTGCTCTGGTGTCGAGGCGAAGTGCGGCGTTGTGTTCCGCCACTCAACATGCATTACATCCAGAATACGGACGAAAGCGGGGAACAGAATAGCGCAACACTAGGTTTCCTCTGCCTACCATCCTTTATGTACGATATACAGCATAAAGCTGATTTATAATAAAATAATAATAAACCTAGAACTGACAAAGGCGATTTAAAAAAAGTATATTTAATTTAACTGTGCTTATTGTAGAACACGCTGTATAAACTTCCCTCTAACCTCCAACCTACGACCACGTAAAAAAATTAATAACTTAATTTTGAATTATTAATGGAAATTTTATCTTTTCAATCAACAGCTGTCTGTTATTGTTAAAGCGACCATGCTCATATTCCCCTATCGCATGACTAACTATTAAATTGCTTATATTTTCATTTCTACCCCAACAAAAAGATATATAGACCGAATTTTATCGAAAATGAAAACATTTTTATTCACCTTTTATTTTACGCATGCCTAATGGTTAAGACACTCCGAGCCCATTTATCGAGATATCGCGTAGTAAATTTTTCTTTGCCAATATATTAGATTAAAAAAAATTGTTCACCCTATCTGCAATTCTTCAAAGTATTTATTTGTTTTAAATTTACATTATTTACATTTCTCTTTTCTATTTAATTGCTTTAATTTTCAAGATAAGAAAAACAAACTGCTTTCATTTGCGGATGCAATTTTGATGACTACAAACGTACCAGAGCGAGAATCTTCTCTAGTGGGAATCGATCCCGTAGCTATCGTCGCACGCTTGTACGATTTGAATTAAAACGGCCTCAATTTCAAATTTTCTTACTCTAAGAACTAAACGCAACTTTTGTAGATTCGATTTCCAATTTGGGGAATGAGTTATTTTCATTTTCTTACAACACTAGTCGCGAAAGATTAAGGCCGGTCGCAGTACAAGGCCAGTGGTGGTGGGTACTCGAGGAAATAAAATACGAGTATTTAATATTTTCATTTCTTCGCTCTGGTGTCGAGTCAAACGGCCACTCAATATGCAATGCCTCTAGAATTGGGAAAGCCAGGAAAATGTGAAACGGAGTATTTTAACACGAGATGCCCTCCTCAAATAATATCCAATCATAAAACCTGATATCTCCAATGTATTTATATCTACCCTGGCACTCTTAAATACACTGTTAATATAATATTAAATAATCGTTTACAGTAAACATACGGTAATACGAGAGTACAAAGTTATCGAACAATGGAAATGAGCTGCATCTGGCCAATTAACAATTTGTACCCAATTACGTAGTACGTGCCGGATCGACCGCGACACCGGCAGTATACACTGATTATACTATCTAATTATAATGTGTTCGTTTTTATTTGTTTTAAATTAGCATAATGAGGCCAATAGACTATTAATGCGACAGGCTGTGGGTTTGATTCTCGATTGATAAATTGAAGCATTTAATATTTTCGTTGCCTTCGTTTCGCAGCGACGCAAAATGTGGCGATGGATAACGCCAAACATTCAGCGCATAGTGGAGAACGCTTCCCTTTACTTACCCTGCTATATGCGGGATACGACGTGAAGCTCTATATCATTATTTTATTTGTAGGTACGGGTTCAATTTTGATTAGACAGAGAACAGAGTGCTGAGGCACTCCATTCCTCACGCCCCGCCTGTTTTGAGACATTATAAATTATGTGGCGGAACTCAACGCCGGCCTTTAAGTTAAGTTAAGTTTTAAATTTTACCAAAGAAAATTTTACACAATTTTACCGGAAAATTAAGGAAAGTTTTGTAATAAAACACAGGTAAAATACATACAGCCATAGTAAAAGGTAAAAGTAAATCATATATGTATTTGAATTACGGTTCGCCAGTCAAGTAGTTTTTGCGTGGAGCGAGATTTTTAATTGATTTCGCATTTTTAAATGTGAACGAGATTTATACAGAGATTTTTGAATTTCATAAAATTGTATAAATCCTGACTTTTTCAAGAGCAAATGCTTCGTTAAAATTATATTATTAGACTAGTACTGTAACATTTTTTTTTTTTCAATGACGCCGTGGCACACGTGGGAATATCTGGTTGAAGTTTATTTTTGTAAAATAATTATGAAAGATTCTGCAAGCTTGACAAAAAAGCGCTTAAGAGTTTTAACGTTACACTTATTAATTAATAAACATCTTTGTCTTATTAGTATATAAAATAACAGCAAATTTAGCTAAATTATCAAATTAACTTTAACATATTAACGTATTATTTTTATCTACAAATGTAAGGTAGTTTATATTTTATAATTTTTAACCTTGGCTGAGATTATTGAGGGAAAAAAATCACGTCGTATCCCACATATAGGGTAGGTAGGCAGGCATATAGGGCCAAGGTAGGCAGAGCTGGCCTATTGTCAAGTTACTCCGTTCTCTAATTCCACCCAATTATCGGGACATTACATGGTGAATGACTGAAGAGAACGGCTGAAGTGTAAACGGAACACCACCACCACCACAACCTTCGATTAAAAGTCATATGCTTAAAAATCAAGATGAGAAATTTTTAATAATTCTCAACTTTGTCAAAGAACCCTGGACTTCATAATCTCTCGTATAAACTAGTCGATATACTAATAACAATAAAACAAGACCAAGTTTAAAAACCATTTCTAGCACGGTCAACGACAAGTTAGTCCTAATTTAGTATGTCGTTATAACATGCAGATTAAGCTCGATATATCTAAAACCTTAAATAATATGACGTTTATATTACAAAAACCTATTTAAATATCAATAAAGTATTGAAGTTATTGTACAGTAAGCCTACTTTGCACAATTATGTAATGGTTTACGCATATTGAGGAATTTTTGGTTGTTGTTAAACATATAATATAATATAACTTATGTTATGCCACATTAAAACACTGTCGTTAGACAGTTATGTCGACGCGATTACTGTGGATTCGATTCCCACTCAGGGGAAGGATCGTATGTTATTTTCATTTCTCTGCTCTGGTAAAATAGGCGCGGTGTTCAATTGCGCCACGCAATACACGTTGTAAACATTGGATCTAAACCTTTTGCGGGATATTGCGTGAAGCTAAAAAAAATCCTAAAAATATAGACAATGTGCGGAAAATAGTTTGAATAAGTAGATCAATTTGTAATACAGCACTAACTCTAATTTAACACCACAATGTGTTGATTTAACGAGACGCATAAATATAAAACTTAATTGAGTTATGATTATGGCGATTTTATAATCTTCTGCTTAGTGACTTACTGTTGACTAGTGATGTGCTTTCATTTCTTTTACGTTTGTATAAAATAAGATATTTTCTTCCGATGAACGCGTATGTTCAAAGTATGAAATATATATTTAAAAAGATTTTTAAGCGATTTCAATAGTTGTTAGAATGGTTAGGAAAATTTATTTTCATAAAATTAATATCAATAATTTGTAACGTAATATGTTTATAATTATTATTTTTTTTTTAAAAAAAAGAGTATTAATAAGACGCTACCGATGTGAGCCCTTTATCGTGTCCTATAAATTTAAATTTATATATCTTAGCTCTGTGCGAGAAATAGCGTAACGCTGGTCTTTTCTTAGTAAAAATGCTAAATTTCAATGAAGAATACAAAAATTACTCAAAAATCGATATATTCATTCACCACATATACTGCCCTACACTAAAGACAGTATATTTTTGTCCCACACCTGCCACAATCCGTCCAACGGGCCGCGTCGTTCTGTTAACAACCTTGTTTTGACGTACAGCAATGTTTAGTTTTCAGAATTGGGAGATTTCTTTTTTTATATTTGAAATATGATAATTATTGTGAAATTTTTAAATTTCATTCAGCAAAGAAAATTTCAAGCTTCATTATAATAATCTACTGAAATCTATGGGGTGGGTAAAAAACTCTACGTTATTTTAAATGTAACTTTAACCAGATTAATCTCGTATATTTAGTGTTATAAGTTTTTGGAATACTTTGCAGCAGTCCGTGGTCACAGGTAGACTTAACCACGAGGATGGTAGACCACGGACTACTGAAAGATGCTCGGCATGAAGGTTTTAGAGAAATGTATAAAAATCGGTACGTGATTAATCCATTTAAAATCCAGAAATAATGGCGAAACCTTGAAAGATCTTATTTTTATTAATTCTACAGTTAGTGTTTTTTACCGAATTACAATTCCGGAGACTGTCATGGTACAATGCTCAAAGTCTTAAAAATGGTTGTGGGTTCGATTACCACTTAGCATAGTGATTAAAGTATTTTCATTTTCATTTTTCTGGTAATACAAAGCCTGACGTTGAGTTGAAAAACTCAGTACAAAGTCTTTTTTTTTTTTTTTTTTTTTTTTTTTTTTTTTTTTTTTTTTTTTTTTATGGGAGAGGACAAGACAAACGAGCGTTCGGGTCACCTGATGGTAAGTGATCACCGCCGCCCACGACCCCATGTAACACCAGAGGAGCCACAGGTGCGTTGCCAGCCTTTAAGGTGGAGATGAAGGGCACCGGGGCCCGGCATTACCTAATGCGAAACGCAGTGGCAAGGGCCACTACTTCACGCCGGTTTAAGATGCCGGGGGTGGTATTAAATCCGGTCGAGTCTGCCCATGCGTGTTGCCATTACTGGCGACGTGACTCTTCCACACGTACTTTAGTCGCCTCTTACGACACCGACAGTACCAGGGGTGATCCTATTCTAAGCCGGGACCACACGGCTTGTGTCTCTTGATAACAAGGAAAAAAATGGGGAACGCAGTGTCTTAACTTAAAGGTTCCCTCTCCTAACTTCCTATTTGTGGAAGAAATGTGAAGTTGATAAAAAGTGTTATTTCAAGTGTTTTTAATTAAGACACAAATAATACTATTTGTGACTTAATTAAAAAGTCAATAAGTAGAATGTGACTCAATACTTTTTTAAAAATAATAATAATTAAGATTTCTAAAAATAATAATTAAGATACGTCAGCTCTATTTTTCTCGTATTTCTATGTCCCAGCTTCAAGCAGCCTTGCTATAGCAAGGTTGGCAGAGGGAACCATCGGCTGTTTAACATGTATATGCTCGGCACAAAAGGCACATAAAGAAAATTAGCACATCTCATGTAAACTTGGAGTAAATATAGTGCTTCTATTTCCAGATGTAGTACCTACACATGTTTTTCCTATGATTTACGACTGCAATTAATTTTGTAAGGTTTTAATTAGATATTCGTATCACAAACGGTGCCAAGTCCGTTGTTTATTAGAAGGCGCTGTAATTAAAAGTATATTTCAAATTGTAAAAAACAATCGTGTCTTTCCAAGATATATCAATTGTTTAAGTAATAAGCTACAATTTTTTTCTCGACACTAAAAAATATGTTGCAGTCGTGACGCAGTGGAACAAGTGTCGTCGGTTCGATTCCCCCTGGAGATTCCCTCGGCCTACACTGCTGTATAAGGAATAGAGCTAAAGTGGATTTTTTTTTAAAATTTTAATATGATATGTTAAAAAAATAATAAATTTACTTCAATTGTTAATTTAACTAGGCTTCAAGCTTTATCCCTAGTAAAGTATTTTGATAGAAGCTCTAAGCTCTACAATCTCTATTTACCTCTTAAGGCTCGTCCACTGTCATCAACATTTCAAACACCTTCATGCTTTTTCGATCCTCGTGTTTTTTACATGGTTTTGCTGCAGTATGGTCGATACTGTGTTTTCGAGGGTCCGCCGTGGTGTCTCCCTGTCTCTCACATCACCATACTGCTATTATATTACATTCATAACAGAAAATGATTACCAGTTATTTATTTGTCTCACTCGAGTTAAGTTCCGCTACTCAACACACGATTTCTCCAAGATTTTGCGGAAAATAAAAAAAAAGACAAAAAAAAAATTCTAGTAAAAATTTGTAACTTCACGCTGTATCCCGCACACAGCAGGGTATCCAGAGGGAACCTCGGTGTTAAGACACTCTGTTCCCTACTTTCTGCCGCATTCTGGAGGCATTGCGTGTTGAGTGGCAGAACTCAACGCCGTGCTTTGCCTCGACACCAGAGCGAAGAAAAATGGAAATATAAACTTAAAGAAATATTTCACTTCCTCGAGTGGGAATGGAACCCACAACTGTCGCGTTTGCGAGCAGCACCCTTGTGCCACTGCGCTACGATGGCCTCTTATATGATATCATATTCATTTGTCTATCAGGAATATTGGTAGGTCTCAAAATGTCTTTGCAATAAAAATATGATTTCCTTTGTTCAACATTCAAAAGCTCAGTTTTGGTCCCATCCATGGTTGAATATAAGGCATATTTGTTTGTATTTCAATTATTTTTCTTAGTGATAGTCACACTATTAAGATATGAAAATACTTAGAATTTTATATTTTTATTTATTATTGAAGATGATGGCGGCCTTGATTTATTTTTAAAAAAATATTTATTTTCAAAAGAAACGTATTCAACATGTAATAATTTGAATAATTTATTCACACATCATAAGTATATGGTGTTTTTATGGAAATATGGAAATCTATTTATGAGGCCAGTCATGGCGAAGGGACATAAGCATGCGACTGTAAACGCGACATAAAGTGAGTAACAGAATATCTTATCACTAAGTTATCTCTACACACACATACTATCCGAGAAAAATAAATAAACAAGAGCCAATACCACAAAACCATAAATAAACCATGAGACACTGCTATATAATATGTACCTACCAATAGCACTACACCATACAGTATGTGAATCGAAACCATTTTTAATTCAGCAAAAATCCCTTAACGGCAGTCACAATGGCCAACCTGACGTAGGTGACGGAATTGTCAGGGCGAATATCCCGCATACCTATATAGGTATATGGGTAGGAAAAAAATCACCATTGTATTATACCTACGTGAGGTGAATACCTGGACGGCTGTGCTGGAAATTATTCTGCTGCTGTTTCATTTTTTTTGCTTTTTTTTGCTTCGCTTTGGGTTGACAGAGGAATGGCTAAAT
>JBAIZZ010000411.1:0-52041 GCA_037355905.1 Heliconius aoede
AACATTAAGTATTTGTTTTATTTTAATTGGCTTATAATTTAAAAAGTTAAACCATTTTAAAGAATTCAAAATTACAATTTTTTTTCTTGAATTGGTTAATATTTTACTTTTGAATATAGATGAGGTTTATATAGATATTGTTTTGAAAATTATATAATTATTAAAAATTGAAAAAATTAAGCGGGTCTCTAGTAGAAAATATATTCTTTACATTTGGACTTAGTTAAAGGAAAAAAATAATTACTTATATTGTTTCCAAAAATTAATCTAGCCAAAAATTTAAAAAAAAATTACTTCCTTTACTGAATACATATCGTATCTCTTTAGTCATTGTTATCCAAAGACTACAATGTGTCGTCCGCCATAATATTTAACAAATATTTCTAGGCTATCGCTCGTGAAAGGCTTGCTTCGGTAAAGGATTACCGACAGTATTTTTACGGTTGAGCGTGTCACTATAGCGTAGTAGGTAGCGCACCACTCGTTCGATCCTTCTGTCGACTTCCGCGTTTGGTCCAAAATAAATGATTTTATTTATAATATATTGCTATTACATATGAACTTCATAGATATTTAAGATGATATGATAAATATACTTTAAAAATGTTAGTTTAATTCTATACTTACTTCATTTAATTAGGCAAGTATAAAGTATGTAAAAATACAAATCGTCGTGGCACAGTGGGCAGAAAACGGAGCATGGAGTTTCTTATAGGTACATATGTGATAAGACTCTTTTTTTATCACTTTCAATCCAGCAATTGTAACCAAGTAAATTTTTGAAATTATTTGTAAATTGCCCACTACAGTCTAAAAAGGGTGCAAAATCTTTTAACTTGGGCAGATTTACCTCTTCTTCGTGCGTAGGCGACGTGTACAGATTTTTTTTGGTCACATCGGAACTTTATGTTTACAAGTTTTGTCCTGGAATTGGGAATACTCTTGAATGCGCTTCGATGACTTTGCTAAATGTCGCCCCAAGGAAATGCGATTTTAACAGCACAAACAGCAGATTTAGAAGACATTATGCTCCACTCGATTGCCTCTAGGCAAAGGGTGTTTGTTATAACATCCTTACCCTTTCCGCCATCTATAAAAAACACGAAACTACTTGTATTGCTATAAAGTATAAACAGACACACTATACAGCATGTGATGACATTTTTGAACACAAAAAAAAATTATCAAATTCTAGTTCTTAATCTTGCTTAACCTTAGGAAAGTCTGAAAGAGATTTTAATTATCATACAAATCCAAATAATTGTTTATTTATAACATTTAACAAAATATTTTTAATATTTCGTTATAACCGAAACCATTCCAAAACCGAATACCAATAGTTTTAACTGATTATTGCAGACAGTAATGGGTTCGCGTCAGGTACGGCCGTATGGCGCGATGGGCCCTTCATAACTTAGAAAGAAACCCATTTATTAAACTGGACCCCTCAGTAATTATTGGGCTCATTCTGGCATATTCGCTACCTGCCGACAATTCGCCATTCTCTCTTTGTGTGTCGGCGTGGCGCCCTAAAGGGTTTTAATTTTAAATGCAGCGTGTAACTATTCGGCCCTTTATTAGTAAATTTCTTTTTCGCGGGTGGTTAACCCGGTGCCGCTGGACGCAATATGTTTTCATTTTTTAGAACAGACAAGGGTAACCAATTAAATGAATATAATGCCTGCTTTGTTGGTCTTTTGCGGTTTTACTCCAACCGTTTTAACAAATTATATCTTGTTGAAGCATTATCAAAATAAGAATATTAGATCACATTTAGTAACAATTTGAACAAGAGATTTGATTAGAAGATTTAATGTTAGAGCAGTCAGAAAACAAAACTAAAATAATTCGTAACATTTTCGTATGGCCACATACACAGTCGTCTGAGCATAAGTAAATATACGAAATAGCGTCCATCTTGTCAGTTTGTCCGCAAACAAAGCCCGGATGAATATCGACAAGCGTGTTTGCTGTTGTAGATCGCGTTACAACAACAAATATACTTGTTTATTTATAAGACAGCGATAATAAGGCTACTGTTTAGTAGTGGAGTGGTAGACGACTCCCTTCGTTTTGGTCTAATGCGATGCAGTAGTCATGGCAACGCTGCAGCCCTACGTCAACATACGAGAAACCATAAAAAACAAAATCGAAAGCAGAAATCTTACTCGACCTCACCCCGGCTCTTGTCGCCGTGATCGTCCGAGACTTCCCTTCTTTCGAACGTTATTTATGATCTCGGGAAATAAACATAAAAAATAGAAAAGGAAAAACGGCGGCACGCACGATAAAAAACCTCGTCGTAAAAGTGCGTCGGGCGCGGGGTGCTGGAGCTTCCGCGCCGCCCCGCGGGCGGTAACCCTTCCGTTCTGCCCGCCTCCGTCGGACCCACACCCTCGCGGTAAAGGGTTAGGGTGAGACCTTCGCCATGCCAGCGATCATATACTTCCAACTATGTCTATACTATGTACATATATGGATAAGTACTACTGTAATATTCTATTGAAGACAATTATAGATATTAGTTTATAGAACAAATACATATTTATACTTAAATTCTTGACGGTTGTAGTGTAAAAAAAATAATGGCATTTATTGTTTAACTTTATACTAAGTATTTCGTAATAAGAAATAATTTAAAAGTAATGATAATATTTAAAATGAAGCAAATATCAAGAAATATCAAGAAGACGTATAGCTTTAAAGTTTCTTACGGCGGTTCCAGGTGTCGAGTTACTAAAAGAACAAATTTTATTCGTATTTAGGTACATATATATTTTAAGAACATAAAAATATAATCTATAGGGGATGTTTACAAGAATATCGAATGTGCAGTTGAAAAATATAGTAATTATGCTTGCTGTCTGTTGTAGTTTGCCGAATCAGAGGCAACTGGCCGTCTGTAACTGCCCTATCACCCTCTCTTTGCGTCAAGGATTGAAAGCTCTGGCTACTTGCCACATTCGTACACTTTTTTTATCAATTTTTTTGTTAATAAACATAAAATTAGTTAAAAATTAATATAATTTTTGAAAAATTAGATGTTGTCAGTTGGAAAGTATGTGACGTATGTGATTGTTTACATTTTATACTCTACCTAAAGGTTGTTGTCAAATTTGATTGGTCAAAGATTATATGTAATTCTGTATATATTTAATAGAGTATAAAATATTTAATACTTCTTCTTCACAAAATATTGATTATTATCCTCAGTAGTTAGGGAGTTCCTTCTGTAGTTTTTTATCGGTTCCGCTCTACGCGCTGATTGCTCGCGTCGCGTTGCCATTTGCCAATTTTATTTATTGCCGATATCGATATCTTGAGCTTTGCCCGGCTGACAACTCAAAAACATAATATTTATAGAGATACACATTATATATTAACCAACATAGTTTTATATTATTTATATTACAAAACCTATGCTGAGTAAGTAAATATAAGTATTACATAATTATTGTAAAAACAAACGTTATAAGTATCTACTTGTAAACGATAATCTACTTCTTCGGACTCGCTCTTGTTTGAAAGAAGTGAAAAAAATTAAACAGATTTTTATTTTTCATCTTCTAACATTTGTAGGTATAAATCTAAATTTTTTGTCAGCAAACTGTCTTGTTTTTGTATATGTATATTTAATTATAAAAGTTATAAAGGTTATAATTTCGTAAATTCCTTAAGGAAAAGAACCATGCACTGTAGTGCATATCATATATTGTGTAGGTATATAGTCACTCTAAAATAACTTTAATTTGAACATATTTCATAACAAATATAATAAATAAATTTAGATAATTGATATCCGATACGTACATACTCGTGTATACGATATGCCAATTCGATGACAAAATTGAAATAAATACATGTTTTGTGCAAAGATTCGTTTATAACGGCTATTTTATGTTAAAGATCGTTGGGGGACTACACTTATTTAAATTCCCATTTTTGTACTAAATTTACATTAGATTCCATGCAGGCTAAGATGTTGAGGTACGGTCGGTCCTTTCTTGATGTAAAATGAGGGTCACACAAAAACCGTTGAACTTACATACTGAGCCCATAATGTCCAGCCATTTGGCCCTTGCGTCAGTGAAAAAGTGCGGTACAGTCTACTCATTTTTTTTGTCTCTTCAAGACTGTGTTTGATGCGAGTAACAATTCACATATTTTTTTGGCATAATATCGATCGCCATTAACCGGTGTACTGTATGATTTGAAATTTACGAAAAAAAAAAGATGTAAATTCCTGGGGGACGATTATAAACACATGCGCGAGCGCGTCAAATCTTCAGCCGGCGCGCGCCGTTCAGGGATGTGTTATGGCTTTTTTGAACGACAGTAAAACGAGGGAAGAGTATTTTTTAAAAATAAAACCACTTTTTTAGTAAAAAATGTGTCCCCGCAAGTTGAATTCAATTGTTGCGTGTCGGATGAGCACGCGTTTGATTTTATGTCGAGAAGGGATTTTTTTATTACTAGGTGTGTGCCAGTGAGCACTGCGGCGACACTCAACTCGTGCCTTGCGATGACTAACGATAAGTTAAGTTCATAAAAGAACATTTTTTACAAAATATTTTTAAATGGATTATACTTACATATTTTATGATTCTTTTTGAGATATTTTTATGAAGAAGGTATTTGTGTACATACGAGTATGTTCATTAGATACATACATTTAATTGAATTAAGATATAATGGCTATGGTGGTGAAGTTGGATTAAGATAAATATAATAATAAATATAATAATAAATAATAATAGTATAATAATAATATAATAATAAATATATATTTTTGTTTCTCATGTTAGGACGAGTTTTGATACATAATATAATATCTAATACACGTGGTTATAAAATAAACGAATATAATTTCATTAATAAGATAGATAATTTAACGTATAACAAAAGAAATAACAAAATAAATGTCATATTATATTATATTAAAAATCTAGAGGACTTTATATACTAAAACTAATGTAGCGTAATAAAACGCACACTAGCTGTATTTATATGTATATATATATATACGTAGGGCGACAGTGAAAGAGGTGAGCAAGTCACAACAAGTTTTTACTCCCTTCAAGGGGAGGACGGCCCTCCATTCACCCGCACTCCGACGTATGGAGGGTCTCTGGAGATGAAACTTTTGTGGGGTTAAACTACACACACGCATATGTGAGACAACAAACGCGTAGTTACCTAACTCTAACTTTAATTATATCTTTCAATCGATACTTTGGTCTTTTCCTTGCCCCTTTTCTCTTTAGATTCAACTAATATTTGCTACATCTACGGCTTTTTCTTTATTAATGTAATATCTATATATTACTAAATTAACAAGCAAAGTAAGGAGTATATATATATAGGAAATATTCTTCTTACAGTTATTTTAATTATTAATTTAAAATATGATATATGATTTACTGTTTAAAGAGCATAAATTTAGGGATTTTTGTTATAAACACTCAATTTATTTAGAATTCAACCATGCAAATAATATTTACTAGCTTTTAACATATTTGGGTGATATTTCTAGTCGCTACAGCGTTTTTAACACGTAAGCGAATATAAATTTATTTTATTCTTAGAAGAAAATAATAAAGAATGGCCAGTAACAATGTATGCAAGTTTCACCCTACTCGTCCACCCCTCAGTCCCCCCGACAGTGGGCAAAAAGTGGACAATTGCAGCTCTTAGGTTTGCATAAATCAATGGGAAGCCATTGTGTCCAGTAATAAAATCCGTAGGTTGAATAAATAAAATGTAAATACAATTGTTATATATAAAGTTTCATATACATATATTACTTTGCTTTAGATCAAAATTAAGTGTACATTAACTTGACAAGTTTTTGTTTATTTAATTCTACGAAAAGCTAGAAATTATGTGACTCTTGTAAAACAAGTTAACAAAAGGTCTTAGAGAAAAAGAAGAAAGAGCTATTTAAGATGAAACCTAGAACAATAATTGATTTTTAAATATATAAGTTACATACTTACTCTCCTTAAGAATCTAGATCATTGAGATTACATTACCATATGGAAGTTGGGATCCACCACAAAGCACATTACTCTCTGTGGCTGTAAAATTTCATGAAATTTATGAAACTAGGACTGGTTCTAAGCATCCACTAAATAAAATAAATAAATTTTAAAATATTATCTTATTTCTAGACATTATAAAAAGTATCGTATATAACGGTAGCATTATTAGAAATAGGTATATGTAGATATATGTATATGGGTTATATGAATACGTACCCAATTATATGAAGTATTTTTTTATTTTAACACAAGCAGATTGTGTTATAATAAATATTGTATATATTTGTTACATTTCGGAGGACTGGTGACAGGAAATCAAATGACTACAATTAGGAAAGTTCTTCTGAGAAATAGATCGGCCACTATGATACCATACATTTTGTTGAATTAATTTAAATTCAATTGAACTAAACTAAACTCAGTTTGATTTATTTCATTTCGAGAAGGCAATTTTTCTAAGGATGTGAAATGCTACAAAATGGAAGCAAAAAAATTTACAAACAATGCCTCCTAACATTTTTTAAAATTCAATAATTAAGTCACATAATTTATTGTAACAATAAAAAAAAATGTCACTACCAACAAAAACTAGTTATTCTTATTAACGAAATGTTATAATATATACTTAAGTTATTTCTCTATTTTACATTTTCATATATGCATGCATTTTGTGGGATATAAAATAAAATTAGTCTTATAGCAAATACGTTTTATTGATTGTTAGAGACTCTGATTCTTCAATGAACCCATTGCTCTTTGGAATACATACAGTGTATTCCGAAAATACGGAAATCACCGGGCGGAATGTTTAGTTTTGTCATCGATTACGCAAACTGTTTCAAGGGTGCGCTGCATTCGGGCATTGTGAAAAAATATGAGAGCGTATATACAAAAACTGGATGCAGCTGTCGCGCGGCACACATGCGAATTGTGGCAGATATACTCTACCTCCCCTTGCGCTACATAGGCCGAGCGGGAAGGGTTCCCAGTTCAATCCGCGCTCTGGGAAGGGTTTGGAAGGACGCCCGCCGACGCGCAAGCGCACGCGATCTTGCAAAAAACTAACACAATGAGCACAACGGCACTGTTTTGTTGTTAATAGCAGATTGTTCGTAAATTTCTCCTTTTTTCGCTAAAAAATGTAATATCATCAACTCGTTCACGCCCGGGCTTTCAAAGGGAGCTTTTGAAGAGGGAACAGAAAAATTGTTAAAAATGGGTAAAAAGTGGGTCAGAAAGGGTGCTTTTGAAACTAGTAATCATTACTTTGAATCGATTGATTGCCGTTATTATAAAAAAAAGAAGTAATCTCCTCTCTTTTATTTTACTATTACTTTAATCGATTTAAGTTTACTAAATTCAGTAATAACAATACTTGCAGTATGTGAAAACAAATTAGCATAATTTATAATTATATATCTTGTTTACATAACAACTCGATAATAAATAAGAAATAACTATCAATCATTTTATTTTTAAAATAATTAAATATTTGCAGAATAAATATTAAGGTAATTATATACATTCTAATGCAATAACTAAATATAAATTATTTATCTAATACCTACAGGTTACAAAACAATGTTTTTTTTATGTCATTTTTTTTTGATGATAAAAAAAATCCCCTAAATATTACAAAAAATGAAATCTCAATCATTTATAAATTAGTTCTGCGGACAGTTACTGCATTCATCCCTTTATCGGTTGACAATCAGGCGCAATAAAAGGGAATGAATTGATTGGTAGTACGTTTTTTTTTAAATTTTTTTTTTACCTAAGATAAATTATGTCGGTGTACAAGCATTTAAATGAAACACTATAGTAGTACAGATACGTTATAAACTTATAAAAGTAATAAAATCGAGAGTCATAGTGTTATATTTATTAAGAAAAACGAGCATTTAAATTGGAGGCCTCGAGATTTTTCTAAAATTCAAGATTAGCTTAGCCAAAGCCCTTTCTTTCCTCTTTTACTTATTTCTAATATTTGTTTAGTTTGGCAAATACTTTTCTTTTTCTTACCTTATCAACTAAATTAAATGTCTTTTATATTATGAAAGTAGATAGATATATTTATGATATGCTAAAAATATTTTTTCAATAATTACACAATTTCTCTAAATACAATAATAATAATATATAGATTATAATTTTTAGGGTTTCATACTTTTTAAGGAGAAAAGGAACATGTATAAGATCTTTTTACTCTGTTTGTTTGTCTGTTTGTCAAGACCTTTTATCTGAGGAACTCTTGGAAATATCAAAATTCAAACCATGATGTTTTGATAAAAACATATTTCTATATTTACTTAGAAAATGGCATATCTTGGTTCTTCGTTTATATGGGAAAAAACGCTTATATCGACACTAGGGTAAACTTCTTATGACTTAGAATTATGAAATTTGGCAGCTAGCATCTACAGGTAAAAAATCTTAAAACTATATATTTGTTGAATCCTAAACAATAATAGCCTTAGAAGGGCGACAAAATTTGGTATTAAAGCCGCTAGTTTAAGTGAAGTATCAGATGAAAAGTCTCTGGTTAAGCTAATCCTGAATTTTAGAAAAAGCTCGAGACCTCCAACTTTTGTACGGAACCCTCCTACAAGCTATTTAACAAATTGTTTCTATTTAAATCTAACTGTATTTTACAGTTGATTGTAAGTTTACATCAGATAGTTTACCAAGCATTTTGTTCTATAAAGGTAATGGCTTATCCTACCTATTAGATATATCTAAAAAAAATACTGTATCAGCAGGATAGGCAGACGGAACGGAGTACGTTAAGAGCATTTTTCGCCTATTTTTGGAGGCCTTGCGTGTGGCGAAATTTAGCGCCGCGCTTTTGTTTCGACTCCAGAACGAAAAAATGAAAATATGAAATATTTAATTTCTTTGACTGGGAATCGAACTCACAACTTAATACTATAATAATAAATTATATGTATAGGTGAAAAAGGATATATATATATATAGCTATCCTTTTTCAACTTATTTTAATCAAAAAATAACAAAATAATTGTATTTGAATAGTGAAAAAAAAACCCTTTACCAGTAATGTGCAATTACACGATGTTTATACGGATATCATGCGTTTGGAACCCTTCTCTATTCTCTAACCCTTTCTATTGTAAGTTTTTATACTGAAGCACTTGTCCGACAGTACAAGTTTTTATTTGACAAATGAACATTGAGGCAGCCCACCTATGCGTTCATGTCAGTGAGTTGAAGAAATACACATATTAGTAAGTAATTTTTTTAAATAATTTATAATATTCGCTGTTATTTAATATTGATAATTAATCAAATATTAATAAAATAACATCAATATTTCTTTAGCTTTTTACTTTTTTAACATCAGTCGTGGTGCATGGGCGCGACTAGTGGTGGGTTCGAATCACCGAAAAATGGGGAGTAGAGTGTCTTAGCACTAGGCTTCCTTCTATCCTACCTACCCTGCTACTTGCGGGATACAGCGTGAAACCGTTAAGTTATAGTATTCACTGTCTTTTTAATATTGATAACTAAATATATTTACAAGAATATTTTATAAATCTAGATTATATAAGTACTTCATAATCAATTCATATTATTATATACCGTCATTAAAAAACCTGTATTACATAATATCTAACTAATTAAAACGTACCTATTAATGGATATCTTCATAGACCATAAAACACTTTCAATTCTTTATTGGGCAAATATAAAAGCTTTTTTTTTTAAACTTTTTTGTTCAACCCTTTTACGACCGCAGCGTTCTGTTTATTATTAAGTTTTTGTTACAAGAAAAACTATACATATGATAACCGTGACAGTTGAGTCAAACAGCTTTCTGTGGACACGGAATTTTTTACGACATCACCTGTTAGATTTGTATACAAAAATATTGAATTAGATTAACCGCCACACGACTATAATTTAAAATGTATTATACAGATGACGTAACAAAAAAGAAGGATTCATAAAATTAATACAGAATATACAGAAAAACGTGTTACTTACTGTCAAAAATAATACTTTTTCTTGAATACAGATGTAATTATATTTTGTTGTAGGTATTTATCCGTATTTATGACCAGAGAAAATGATAAGCGCATCTCAAGATCGCTATCAAGATCGATGTCAGAGTTGAGAGCGATTTATAAATTCCGTGTCTTATTCTCTTATGAAATTATGAAAAATTATGGTAAAATTTAATTTAAATAAATTACTTTTCGCTTCCTGTCCATGAATGTAAGCAACTTATGTAAGTTACAATTTGTCATACCTATATAGCAAGTACATTAAAATACAAATCTGCAACTGCGACCATATAATATAGATTATTTTAAATAAAATGTTATAATATTTAAAACGACTCTATTATTAAACCTATATCTTATACTAATATAGAAGGGGCAGATGTTAAAGCACATTGCAACGGACAAGTTATCGATTACCGTATGATCCAATTAGTAGATATCGAGACAATCGGCCGTTTCGAGCTTTAAACACGACCAAATAGCTCTATCAGTATCAACTAATTCAACCTTAAGGTTATAAAGTCCGCAGCGTTTTTTGTCACGAGCCCTTCTTACCCCTTTTTTAATCGGATTTCTTACGCGCGTGTGCTGCGTTTTTTTGTGAGTTAATAAAATCCTCGATCCACCTTATTGCAGCCGTTAGGGTTGGGTTTTTTAACTTCTCGAATGTGAGAGATGTATAGATTAATTGGATAACTCAATAGCTTTGAAACAGGCAATGATTGTATAATAATATAACCAACATAGTTTAATATTAAAATAATATACACATTTGTTTTTAGAAATTATTTATCGAAACCACTGTTTTTAGGTTTAAGCTCAGGGAACTTGAGAATCTACTGTTAAGATATTCCGTTCTCGAGGAAATTAATATAATATATATTTCATTCCCCCGAGCGGGAGCCGAACCCACAACCTACGCATTTACATTCAATGCCCCTGCGCCACGACGGCCTCTTTAACATTGAATCAATGTATATGTAACACATAAAATATACCATAATTACGTTATGCCTGAAAAATGATATTAATATTCGACAATATCGTTTTCGTAGATCTTTTCTAATTTCGTTTTGGAAAATTTGTGACAGTGGCGGAAATTCTTTTCACGGAGTCGTGTGGAACAGAGGCTTTGGAATGTCATTAATATTCAAAACGTAAGTAGTAGGAATTATAAAATAATAGGAGTAATTTGGGACGGCGCGCGACCGTCCCTGGAATGTCGTGATAAGATATGCATGGAAGTATGCTAGCTTATTACATTTTTCAAGTAGCTTTACTGAAGTCTCATTCTCAGTTTACTTTTAGATAATTTTGTATGTGATTAATATGTATGAAATATAATATAATAATATGTGTTATTAAATATGGAATGAATTACATATATACATATATAATAAAATTGTAACTTATCGCTGTCAGTAAATGGATGATACATGAGAAAGTCTATTATTACGCGCATTTAATAATATAACATAACAATTATTTTTGAATTTTTGGTTTGTTTATTTTTCTGTAGCTAAATTTATCTGAGGCCGTCGTGACGCAGCGGCAAGGGTATGACGCGACGGTTGTGAGTTAGATCTTCACTCGAGGAAGTGAAATTTTTATTTATGTTTATATTACTATTTCTTCGCTCTGATATCAAGGCAAAGTGCAGCGTTGAGTTCTGCCATTCAACACGCAATGCCTCAAGAATTCGGCAGAAAGAGAGGAACGGAGTGTCTAACAACTAGGTTCCCGCTGCAAATCCTGCTGTATGTGGGATACAGTGTGAAACTGATTTAAATTAATTTAATTTTAGCTACATTAATTTAAGATAATCTCAGAAACGGCTTAATGGATTTTAATACGGTTTTTGTAAACTTCCTTTAACATTTAGTATCTGTTTTATTTCAATAAGTTCATAAATAAGCAAGTTACGTACGTGTGTATCGAAAATTGCATGCGACAATATTACTACGAAATAATTTTATATTGAACTGATTGAAAATTTAACTATCAATATATGGATATTGTCTTAAAAATGTTAAATGTCATTGGATCTCGTAGGTACAGTGAGTTCAGATTAATTAAGAGTATGTAAGCTAGCTTAACATATTTTGAACATAGACATCGTTGATTTGAAAAAATTTAAAGACGTTCTAGTTTGCAAATGGTTATGCAAATCTTTGTAGACTACTTCTGCGAATTTGAATATTGACATAAACTCTTTGTGTGCAAACAAAAGGAACAAAGCAAAAGCCATTTGAAAAGGAGCACAGTTTTTTAAAATTTTATTGCATCATTTTCCTAAAACGGTCGACACGCTTTGAGGGTATTTGCAAAAATATTACATAAACTATGAAATATAGACCCGTTTCTTTGTCTCTATACGAGTAGTGTAGCAAATTATAAAGTAGCGCCCTAAGACATTAACCTTTATGAATATTTAACGTTCGCACAATGAATTAGTTTTTAGGAAACTCGTTATTGCGTTTTTTTCCAATATATAAAAAATATTTCTTTTTAAGTACAGTACGTGCTATATAATATATGTATAACTTAGATATAACAGAAAATACTAGACTGTACAAGCAATGAATAGAAGATTGTAGAAGAAATATTTGTGTTTAAAGTAATATCGTTTTATTGCGTCTGGTTGACGGAGTACAGCGTGTAGAGCCACGCTGCATGCTGTTATCCCTCATCTAATATATAATATATAATAATATGGAGAACGAAGTGTATTGGCACTACATAATGTAATAGTATAATAAAAAGTAAAAAATATATAATAATTATAAAATAATTTAAACGGGAAATACTATATATTATGTATAAAATCATAATATTTCCCGTTTAAATTATTAAATATGTATAGGTCGTAGGTATCTTATACGCTCGTATGTGAGTAATGAAATGAATGAGTTTTAAAAATATGAACGATATCGAGAGGCGAGTGTGGCTGTAGGCATTTGGTGGCGGGATAGGCTGATCAATCATGGAGCCTACCCCTTCTATCCCGCCCAGTGTCGGTGCGCGAAAACAAACGGTTGCCGGGCAACGCCGGGGCGGGGGCGCCCACACGAGCTACCGCATCCCCATGTATGACACACACTTTTATCCATTTCGAGATGCATGGCTATTGAACAAATAGTACTGGTACCACATTTAGACGGCCAGAGTTTTGCGTGTATTTTTTGATTATATCATTATATAATTGAATTATAAATTTGAATAAAAAATGTATTTTATTCAAATAACAAATATTTTAAAATATACAACGTACATGTGCGCAATATATACATAAATTGTAATAATATGTGCAATATTTTCGACCTGTTACCTCAAAAGGTCTCGAAAATAAACTAAAACGTTTCTTCAAATATCCTTATCGAGAATTGGTCAATAAAGCATCTATATCCATCGCAACTTAAATAAGTTGTTGTGTGTTTGTAGGTGTAATTGGGAATAAAAGAAAGGAGAGGTCCTGGCAGGCTCGGCGGTGATCCATCATCCCGCTGACCGCCGCCCCCACATCCCACTTACTTTTCACTTTCTCTACATATTTTAAGAAGAATAAAACTTTTTCTTCATTCCTAGTTTTATTTTCCTTACGCATAGTGCTGATATTACACTAAAATTTTGGATATTTGTTCTATAATACATAATATTTTGTAAAAAAATTGTGACGTATATAACAGCATCTAATGAAGTGCTTTTAATTATTTATATAATAATAATTTGGTGAGTAAATCATATTAAATATGTATAATCGAGACTTTATTTAAAACACTACAAAATAGTGCAGTTGCTAAAATAGTAACTTCTTTAAGATACTCTCCTTATATTATATATATATTCAAAACATATTCCGTGTGTAATCTGCTTTAATACTACTGTGTTTCAAAGTAATGTAAGACATTTTGTAAATTTTACCTGTCTCGTTATGTATCACTACGATACAATAAAAGAAATCGATATAATTCTACTGGGATTTAAAAGCCCTTTGATAGTACACATAACTTTTGTTTTAAGATCAATTTAAGTAAAGAAAGAACTACTTTATCATTTTTCCATCTCAATGTTTTCTTGTTTTTTTTTGTATTTATATAGATAGTGAATTCATAAATATGTTTTTTTTTGCATTATACTTATTTAATTAAAATATTATAAATATTTTTATACATGCATGTACATATATAACTGTTTAAAATATAAAGCAAAGAAAGCATAGCAGACGACGCTTCTCACACACGAGGCGAGTGTCTACGCGGGTATCGCATAGTGCGGCAGCATCACTGTCTATAATAAATGAACGGGCGCGGGGACGCTGACCAATGGCAGCCCCACCCTCAATCAATATGATGGACTCGGCCGCGAGGGGACGATCGCTCACTGATTTTTTCCCTCACTGACAGGACTTGGGAGGACGTTTTTGCGCCCTCACTACGGGTCCGGCGACGAGGGGAGCGAGCAATTAATAAGTACGCGGCCGTTACCGACGTCGCGCGATCTACTGCCAGTTCTGCCACCCGTTGAACACTCCTTTTCCTTGTTTATCTGATAGATTCTAATAATTTGCGATGTCAGTGGTACGGTAGAAGGGCCGTTTGTTTAACAAAAACATGGCCTAAATAAAGTATGACTGCTGTAGCCGTAGAAAACAAAAAGCTCTGGTAGATATGAAACCCATTAAAAAGTAATTACACTTGATTGCTTAATATTCATACTTTGTAGTTGACGCTCGGAAATCTCTCGAAAATATCTCGCAATTTCGAACATCGAAATCTTAATCTAAGTTTAAAATTTCTTCGGGAATCGGCAAATTTTGTACTAAGTCATTAAAGTATATAACTTCGGTCATTTTGCTGGCGTTGCTTAAAAGCCTTTTTAGGCTGAGAAAAGTAATCTTTCATTAGGGTGGGGAGGAGCTAAAACGGAAGTTCTCTTTCAAAGGAAAATTACACGTCGTATGCCTGCGTGCCGCTCGGGGGAGATGGATTTTAATTACGTCAAACAAAGTTGGAGTTTGCCGAGAACTGAGAGCTGACGCTATTAATACAGAGTCTCGAGGAGCACGCGGTACGCGTTCATTACAACTTGTTAATGGCTATAGTTTTCGTTTACTTCTTCCAATTATTTACCGATGTATGCACTTTGTATAAAATATCAGTTATTTTTTAAGATAAAAGTAATTTATTAATGTAATTGACAAATGACATATTAGAATCGACAGTCGATAGTAATGACGATTCCAATGGCTTCTCGGTCATAAATCGGGCGCGCCTTTTAACGGCAATGCTTTGACACTATGGAAATGAACGACTCGCGGCGTTAATCAGAGTCCAGCCGCCATTAATTTGATTAGGGTTAGTGGGCGCGGGTCTATCAATCCGACACATAACCATCTCGCCTATTAATCAGGTCTAAATTTATATGAAATTTTATACATTTAAATATTGTGTTTAAATATTAATATAGACAAACCTCACAAATTTTGTCGACTTCATATTTCTTATGAGTGCTTTTTTTTTTTTTTTTTAATTATTTCCCATTCTTTAGTGTGGCAACATAAATCACGATGTTGTGTCTGGCTATGTCTAAGATATCTGATTAATATGTTAGTCCCTAATTAAATATTTATCTCCCATAAAATTTACAAAGACTTAAGCAAATTTCACAATACAGAGTACATTGAGTAGTACTATAATTATATGTACTTATACAATATATAATTTTATTTATTCTACTTTCAATTCTATTTATTTCTTTTAAAGTATAAGTAATTACAATATTGTACACTAAAAGTTTCCACTGCATTTTGGAAAGTAGAATATATATAACAGTGGCAACCCTTGTGTGTTATAAAGTGTATTCGAACGATTCGTGTTGAGCACGTTTTAGGTCAATTAGGCAGTCGCGCCCGCGGGTCTCGGGCAACTAATCAGGGGCACGGCGGACTTTATGCCGTGTTAATTTGAGTAATGCGCCTCGGCGGCCTCGGCGGCCTCCGCGGGATTACTGCTGGTAGTGATAGTGGTACACGAAACTACTTGTTGTCCAAAGTGTTTCGAACCAATGTCACTCATATCGTTCGCGTGTAGATAATATATGCGTTAGCTTATAATTCTTGTATCTATCGCAAAAAATATTCAAATCAGCTTCACGTTGTATCCCGCATATAGCAGAGTAGGCAGAGGGAAACTAGTGTTAAGACACTCCGTAATCCATTTTCCACCGAATTTTTCTAGGCATTGCGTGTGGATTAACGGACCTACGTCGGGCTTTGGTGCCAAAGTTATTATATTTTATCATTATAAATCTCTAATAAATTAAATCAATACCACATATAAGTTCAAACGTATGTTTTGTAATTTTAGTGAATATAAATGATGGGAGCATTAATCGCAAGGAGGTAGCTGTCGTGTCCGGCGGCTATTAGGCCGCGCTACTTTACCAATTAGACATGAAACAATCGCCCTCATAGCGGCCTCACAGCGCCGTGAATACGCCCCTATATCCACGTTACACTGACGCTTTCGCTACACTACTTTGTCATTCTTTATGACATTTTAAAAGGCACCTCATTATGGACTCGATTACGAATTATATTTAAACTAAAAAGAAAAACTACACAAAGTTATTCGAGTTCGATGATAGGGGACATCTTTATGATTCCCATAGCTGTGTTATTGTTGTTTTGTCATAGCGACACGTTGTTCATACATTACTTATATAACGGAGGCGTTCATGGTGTTTCATTTCATTCAATGTCGACTCGGAACAAAATTGAAATATTTAGGGAAAGTAAAACTTTATTATTTGCTCCTCTGTGGGTCCCTTATGTAGTTAAGTTTAGCTACACTTAGCTATACATATATGTTAAACGCTGATAAAACTATTATTAAGGAGTGGCAGAGGGAACCTAGTGTTAAGACACTCCGTTCCCCACTCTCTGCCGAATTCTAGAGGCATTGCGTGTTGAGTGGCAGAGCTCAACGCCGCGCTTTGCCTCGACACCAGAGTGAAGAAATGGAAATATCGACCACAACCGTCGCGTTACAGTCACACCCTTGTGCTGCTGCGACACGACGGCCTCAGACGACGACGACAGTGTGAAGCTGATAAAGGAGTGGCTTAACACTAGGTTCCCTATGCAAACCCTTCTTTACGCGTAATTGCTGCCTCAAACAAAGAAATATGTATGAATTCAAAATCAAAGATTTTATTCTATTGAAAATTATAAAATGGTTACCTTATTGAAATTATTAGTTGAAGACTATGAACAAATAGTTAAATATATTAATACCTAACACTTACAAGTACAAAAACAAACAATTACAACTATCTACATATAAATATATATATATTCCTCAACGACTAATATGATTTTTCTGTATAAATTTGATTTCAACTTTTTATCTGCTAATGTTTGTATCTAACTTAAAAATTTGGTACTGATATATCAAAAATACGGTATTTTATTTTAATATGCCCCTGACATAAACTACAATAAATATATAATTAGTTCGTAGGCGTTATTAACAAGGATCTATCTTATTCATGGTGTATGTAGAACACCAACTAAGTGATAATTTGTAAATACATGTCTATAAATTGTTGATAGTCGTGCACGAAATTAATAATCAATTAAACATTACTGAGATAGTTTTGAATTAAATAAATATTGTATATAAATAATGAAATATATATAGATAATATATTATGTTATAAAACTTATAATGCAAGTGACAATATATTTAAGACCTTATTTACTTATTTGCCGACGAAGATGATGTTTAATCTTGCATGTTTTTTTTTTTTTTTTTTTTTTTTTTAAGAGAGAGGACAAGGCAAACGAGCGTTCGGGTCACCTGATGGTAAGTGATCACCGCCGCCCACGACCCCTATGCAACACCAGAGGAGCCACAGGTGCGTTGCCAGCCTTTAAGGTGTAGATGAAGGGCACCGGGGCCCGGCATTACCTAATGCGAAACGCAGTGGCAAGGGCCACTACTTCACGCCGGTTTTAAATGCCGGGGGTGGTATTAAATCCGGTCGAGTCTGCCCATGCGTGTTGCCATTACTGGCGACGTGACTCTACCACACGTACTTTAGTCGCCTCTTACGACACCGACAGTAAATTTAGAATAATAATAGAATATTGGCTGTCTTCTAAAATAGCTTAAATTAAAAAAGAAACAATAATTATATGGATTTTATGTATTAATATAATAACAAAACTATTTTTTTTATGACTGTACTCATAAAAGTATGTGCCAGTTGTCTTCAATTGCTGAGAGAGGGTGACGGCATTTAATTCATTTGTGACCAGGGAGTGTATGCGGGAGCATTTTATCTGACGCAGTGGCAGCATCTAATGGCGACGCTTGCTTTAACCGATTTCCTGTCTTTGATATGTACTTCTATTATGATTTAGAGAAAAGAACTCTTTGTGTTCCAATTAATTTCATAAATCAATTTCTCATTTTGAATACGCTAATGTTTGACCTAACCGTAAATAATCTTTATACCTAATAGAGGTAAAGACACAAAACGAATCTTTTATATTTTTTAAGTTACCAGAGCCCCGCCTCAACTCTGATTGGTCGGTTAACCCTTCCGACGCGAAAGGGTTATTATTATACCCCTATAAGAGGAGCGCGCGCGCCGCGTCGCTCCGCGCGTTGTGCCTTTTTATGTTTTTTATAAGAACCACTATACGTTTTTTACTCTCCTGCCGTACTACGATTTCATTGGCTTGTGTGAAAGAGTTATGCTATAAATAAATCCCATGCATCATCCAGGAGACTAATAAAGGCGGTGACTTTTGAGAGAAAGGGTTGCTTGTATTATATAAATCGAGGGGAATACGCGTGTACAGATACATAAGGTAATCTACTCAGAAGTAATTCTACCACTTATCTCAAAACGATATTATTATTTGTTGTATATCTATATGTTTATCATAATTAATATGTGTATAGTTGTACGATTTCTAGTAGCGTTGATCGCCGCTTGATTTGACTATCCCAGAATAGGCAAAATGTACTAAATACTTTATTTAATTACAATTTATCTCTGTCTATCCCCCATTAACAAAGATAAATAAAATATAGTTTATCGTCTATATATATTATAAATATAGTAAATCATGTATTTCATGTTCACTTGGTACGTGTTTTTACCTTATGGATACGGTTGTAGAGTAATTTTGCACAACGAATTTCGAGGCTTAGGCTGTTAATCTAATGACATTTAAAATTGACTTTTGTTGGTACGGATTGACAGTGTTGGTCGTAAAGCAGATCGCGTGGCGAGTTGACGTGACTGGAGCCGCGACATGCGGATTACGGGCACGTACACCTTTCAGTTACATTAATAGTTATAAACCTTGTCATCGCGTCACTCGTTTAGTCATACATCTCTATACTCTATACTCGTATATACGATTTATAATGTTAGAGTGTATTGACGGAATGCGAAATTAAGAGCTTTGCCAATTTAATTCTGTCAAAATTTTAATCCAATTTTCTATTATATTTATGCAGATATTCGTATCGTTCTCTTACACTTCTATTCAATTGTATAAGTTGAACTATGTAAGCAGCTCTCGCTCTTTCACGCGTATTAAGGAAGGCAGATAGTGCTAATACACTCCGTTCCCGACTTTTCCCAATTTTCGGGACATTGTGCTTCAACACGCAATAATGTGGAAGCAGAAAAGAAGAAAAGCGGAGATAAAGCGGGTAAGATAAGTAGTTTCTTTTTTTTTACAACTAGAATTAAATGTAAAATAAAAAATAGAAATATAATCAAAATATAAAAAAAAAAAATTGTCTGTATTATATTTTATTACAAATTTAAACTTAAATTCATACATAAATATATATAGTATAATTACATGTTATCAATATCCAATAACAATATCAATACCCTTCCTATTATCTCTTTAAATTTAATCAAATTCAATTAATTAATATGTTATAAACAAAATTTTTCGAGGTACGTTGTTTACTTCTTATTAAATATTCCTTTAGAAATTAAGAAGCGTCGGAAACCTAAAAATATTAACAACTTAAAAACTCTAGTTCGACAACATACTTTAATGGCTTTGCTCTTGTATTTCACCGGTATCGTATAGCATTGGTACTACTATTGAAAAATAAGTAGGTAGCTCTACAAAATAAATGAATATATAATTCATATTTAATTTAGTTTTATAAAATTAAATTTTTTTGCACATTTAAAACACATCAAGAAGCCGACCATATTTATTTCTCCAGCTTCAAGCTTCAATTCACTGAAAAATTCTTAGTTCGTAAAATATAAAAGTAAAAATCTAACGCATGTATCTTTTTTCGGCTCCATAAATAACCTATTAGATGAACATCACTTGACGTTTTAACAAAAGCCTAATAATTTCAAGTTGTACAATGATTTAGAATCAGCAAAAACGACAACGATAAACGACCGAACCCTTCCTCACCTGCATTCCCACGATGCCAGAAGAAAGTGCAACACGCACGTGTAATGTGTGAAAAAAATTGTGCAAATAAAGCTTGCATCCAAACATTCAAATTTCACCAGTGACCGATATATCAATGAAAGGCTATTGTGTGAATGCGTGGGAACGTTTTAAAATAGTTTTTCAATATTCTTACGAAAGCTCTATAAAGAGAAATGAGTTAGTAAAATTAAATTAATATTAATTAATTGGAAAATATTGACATTACAATCGTCATAATTAATTAAAAATATTTGTTTGTAATGTAATATTTTGTTTGCTATCACTACAGTTTGACAGTTCTCTCTGACTTTATCTGACTGTGCACGATGGTTGTGGGCCGCGGCGTTGAATACCGCCATTTAACAAGCAATGCAGACAGAGGGAACCTATAAAGGTTCTCTCTGCCTGCCGTGCTATATAGGTGCTGGATAATTCATCAACCTAAAAAAGAGGAGAGAATATTTTATATTTCAGATCTCGGCAATTTCAGTGCCGGTGTATGCTATTGAATGTTACACTTTGTTGCATTATGTCCTAAACAAAATTCTTAAAATGGTATCTACATATTAGATTTGTAATTAACAATTAATCAATTTATTTAAGTAATGTACTACATTAGCAGATATATTTGTGAACATATCAAAAATACGTCGCACACGAGATGTGAATCTATTTAAGAAATTTTCAGATAGTTAGAATATATTGTATGGGTGTTTCTTAGAAAAAATGTGTAAGCCGATCTAGGATCGGCACAGCATTGTGGCTTAGCAAATGCAAATAATACAGCGTCGATATATCTGAAAAACGATAGTTCTCACGTGTTTCTACTTTACACTTTAGAATGTGCGTTTAATCAATGGCCCATCTGATGTCGGGGCAAAAACTGCGGGGTCAGTGGTGAGTAAAACTGGGCTAGTTCTCCAATTGCACGGACCCTTTCACTCTCATTCTGTACCTGCGCTTTTTACTATTCCCGGAATTGAAAAGGCAGCTCACAGTTATCGTCAAACTTTGCTATGACAATATGACATTGTTTTTTTTTATCAGTTTGTAAAAATCCTCAATATAAACAAATATAAAAAAAAATCGTTTCGTTTTAAAAAAAAATATTATATATCTAAAAAAATAATATTGTCATTGGCTACATATACTGTCTATAAGTAATTCTCTAAATAAAGATGTAAGTTAGCGTGTTCCAGTAATAATTAATGAAAATCTACATTAATTTTCGATAGGCATACAACTCGAATTGTTTTGCGACAACCTACAAATATTTGAGAGCCAGTGGCCGTTGCGCCAATGGAGAGCAATATTTCGCAAATTCTTTCATTTCGAAAGGGCCCTAAAATAAATCAAATGTATATGGGATAGTCACAAAAAAGCGGGTTAATTACTTGGCTTTCGGTCGCTTCTATGAAAGGATAAATAGTTTTTGCGAGTCATAAAATAAATTTGTATTGTAAAATTTTTATTGAATATTCGATTACTAGGTATATAACTAAGTTGCGACTTAGAAGTATTTTTATAAGTCAAGAAGAAAACTAAAGCAGCAAAAGTAAAATTATCTCAAAATCAAACTTCACGATAAGAATATCCAAAGAAGATTTAATTTAAATATATTGGTGGTTCTTTGGAAATTTGGCCCGTCTACATAAGTAGGTTTGGAAAAATAGTTATTCATTATTTATAATACAAAAATGAGAGAGAAGTTACTTGTATCAATTATTTGACAAGATCAAATAGAACAGGCACACATAAATCGCTTCTTTGCATGCAGGTAAAGAAAACATTTTTTGCTTACACAGATAAGAATATTTCGAGGATCCACCGCCACAGCACATAAAGGCGATATTACAACAGTTCGATATTTGAAAGTTTAATGGCTGCGATGTAAATCGATATTAAAGATTCGATCATTTATAACTGGAAAAGGACGGGCAAACAATATGTGACCAGAAAAAAAAATGGCGGAATGCGATGCGGGAATCGAAACAAACTATTATTGCAACACTTGCGTTTTCAATATCTGCGTACTGTGACGTGTTTCATTTCGTAGGTAGGTAGGTAGGTATGTATACAATTTAGTAGAGATATATATTAATAAATATTTATACCTGAATATATTTGTTGTTTTAATGTAACGTCTTATATCAAAGTTTATTAAGTAAAAATATTTAGAATAGATGTATATAAAATATATTAAAATTCAATTACTTGTGGAAAAAGCGTGACGTATTGGTTTTATTAACTTTTTTTATTGTAATATTATTTATACTCATATGTTAATTTAAATATTTTAACCTTATGAACATAACCGCTCCCAAGTAAGATTCATTGTATTTATTTTAAATGTCGTGGACAGCAGTGAATTATACTATAGGCATTTATAAAAAGAATTCAAATTTGAAAGTTCATATTGAAAAAGAAATGTACTTCAACATTAGCCGATATAGGTTACAATTATTTGACTTAAAGATTTATATCGTCGTTTGTCGGTCTGCAGTTACAAAAGCTCGAGAACGGGTGATTTCACACTCTAGTGGATTGGAGAAGTGCACCGCTTCATTGCACTGAGAAACCACGGAAAATTACGTGGAATGCATATACGGACGTTACAATACATTTTTAGTCAATACAATTCTGGTATATACATAGTCATGTGTATTAATTATTGTAGAAAGATACAACATTTATTGAAATAAACTTTTTGCTAATAACGTAGATTTCACAAATGATTCTTTATTTTAAGACAATTTTTAAAATTTTGAAAGCAACCATTTATGTACTTAAACGGTATACAACAGAAAATTTTAAATTTTATATATTATAATAAAAAAATATTGACACTAAACGTGGCACAGGGGCACAGGTTTTGTGTTCGATTCTGATACTCTGGTGTCAAGGCAAAGTACGGTGTTGAGTTCCGCTACTCAACACGCAATCCTTCCAGAATTGGACGGAAAATGGGGAACGGAGTGTCTCAACACTAGGTTCCCTCTGCCTACCTTTATGTGTGCGGGATGTAGCGTGAAGCCGATTTCTTTTATTAAAAAAAAAACGTATTATTCCTTAGAAGTTAAATATATATTTAGTTTATATAAACATATTCATCGCACGCGAATACTTTCGCTTGGCCGCGTTCGAGAGCGCGTACACGTGCAGATTATGTGCATCTTTCAAAGGATTTTTTACAATAAAACATGTGCCGCTTTTTGCTTAACCCACTTTGGACTCGATAATAACCTTCTTACCTACATTTGCTACGGCCTTTATACAAGTGAAGCCGCCAAAATGGCTACATATTTCAAGTGTCTATCGAAATAATTACTTACTATAAGCGAAATTATAGGACTCTAAATAAGTGTATTGTTCACACAGCAATCTTAATAAGGACTAAAACAATGTAAGCTTTAAAATATAAAATTATAACATAATTTAAAAAATAAACAATTTCATTAATTTGAATTCTTTGATAAATATACTTCAAAATTTGATAACCTTTTTTTATAACTTCTTATATACACTACTAATACTTCTTAATATTTATATTTATATAATACCGTATAAAATAACATTGATATTATATAAATCTTTATATAATGTTATTAAAATTTAATAGACTTAATATAATTAATAAATAAAAATTTTAATATTACAATTTGGTCAGCGTTGATTCTGTCCAATTAAGGAACACTGGTTTCCATGATGTCTGGCGAGTTACGAAGGTATGCAAAAAAATCTTAAGCAGCGTAGAGTTCATGTTTACGACAACATAAGAAAATGAGATGAGTCGCACATGGACACAGGAAGGTCTCGCGAAATAAATACTTCTTGTAAAATAACATTAGGGGTAGCACAGCACCGCTATTTATTTTTGGTTGGATTCAGTGAAGATTATTTTACTATTATATATATTATTGTAAGCAAATACACCACATGGAATATATTGTAAAATACAGTAGAAACAGTTAATGACTGGAAGACTAAGTATTATGATATTTGCAAAACAATTTGCCAAGCATTATGAAGATAAACACATTAAGGTATATAATTATGAATCAGTAAAAAAAATAACTTCTAATATTAAAAATAAATACAATTTCACTTTATATAATACTTTATTTTTTTAATTATGTGACAAAGATTTTTAATTTTAATAATTTAATTCTCGGAATGAATAAAGATTAAACTCTGCTTTGTAAGGTTTTGTCACTTTATTATTGTTATATACTATATCTACTTTTCTTTTTTAAGGTCACTTGTATACATAAATACTCCTAGTAAATATATATTAGTTTATACTAAAATAAATCGACATGTAAAATAAATTATAAACATGATTACATAAAACAGTATTTAAGGCTAATACTATTCAGCCCTGAGTTGGAGCGATGTTTGCATCGGGTCCCACGGTGTAACTGGAGCCGGGCGTCCGCGGCTTCCGTCCGGCTTTTAGCGCCGTCCCATCGGTCACCGCCACCGTACCTCCGCAACACCCACGCCTCATGTTTGTTTGCCGTCTGCTAGACCTCGTATATGATATCCAATTAGTTCATGTACACAGCTATACTACAGTATATTATAATATGTAAATTTGTAGGTAGATATGTGAGTAAGTGTGAGTTCTATAGTCATAATTGGCGATCTTGTTTGTATTACAATCAAAGCTGTTTATTATATTAAAAACATTTCCGATAGAAATTTAAATGTACCGCTCACGTGTATTGTATGAAAACGAAAGTAATAAAAAGTATTTTAATCTTAAAAGCAAATATACGTTGTGAAGACGCACAGTAGTAAACGATATTTTAAAATTGGCGTGACGAAGGTGCTGGGATAAAGGAAGATCAGTGAGGTGGCCGGTGCCGGCGCCTCCCGCGGTCATTAATATTAATTAGACTCGGTTCGGCCGTCCGCGCCCGTCCTCGCCCGTCCGCGCCCGTCCCAGCCCGCCCGCTCTTAATGCATAGTCTCTTTGCTTCTGACTTGCTGCGAAAATTAATTACTCACAATCTTTATGTTCCAATTATAAAAGCCTTCGTAACAAATTAAATCTGTCCGGCGCAGGCTTCTTTTGAGAGTGGTCTCACTCTTTGTGAATTGATAAATGTTCCCAGCAAAGATTCTTTCAATTCAGCGCTACATAGATATTTCAAATTAAAACGTTAAATTATGAGTATAGGGAATGCGTTCATAAGCGTCGACAATGAAGCCACAATTATAACCGACGTTCGTTATTACTTGAATGGTAATATTTGTAATTGTATGTTATTTACCGAGCAGCCGTTTGAAATTAAAAGCGAAATCGATTCTCAATTTCAACTTTTGCATAAGTGTTCCACTTCCGCGTTTGAAGAGCAAAAACGAAATGTTGACGAAAAAAAACTATGAAGTTTCCCTTTCATCGCAGGCAAAATATTTAACGGCGGTAACCGGATATTTCGATGTGGCTCTTGGAAACAATGGCGAGAACTAGGAACGTGTTATTACGTGAAACTAGCATTTAATAAATATGTAGTGTTTTTTTTGTACTGTGGGTGCGGTTTTTGGTTATCCATTAATTCGCTAGTACTACAAAAAAAAACCTCCTGGTTTACCCACACTGTGGACTATTTGAATAGTTGGATAACGTAGGCATTGTTGTAGGAAGATGCGGAAATAGGATATTTTCTTACGAGAAATATAATATTCGGTGGTATTATATTGACCCAGAGAATAAAGATTCAATCACATAATAGGTGAACAATTACAATATGCGGCGTACGCACCCTTAGGTTCCAAGTTATATACATCCACAAACGAGTTGATACAGTTTGTACTCCAATATAAATATTAAATTAAAAGTAATTATATAAACATTCGGTGGAAAGTGTCTTAATGGGAATGGCGTGTCTAAACACTACGTTACCATGTTATCTCTGGCTATAATGTTGTGTGCGGGATACAGCAGCGGGTTAGAGCAAAGTAATATGTGCGTGTTTGATGAACTATAGACATATTTTTATTATTCTTTCTCTAAATAAGTTAATATGAACATAAAAGGCGATTTTTTTTAAATAAAGACCTTTTTAATTTATTTTTTGTATTTTTCTTTAAAAATTGTTTAAGAGAAATGAGGCATACCATAATATACATTCGTGGGAATCATCAAGAAAAAAAAAACACAATTAATTTCCTGTCAGCAACTGACCATGCACAAGTGGATGTTCGGCTGCTGATCTTCCTTCTAGCGAAAGATTAATGAACTTTGAATTAGACACGTCCTAGTTGAATTGAAATTGGACTTTACAAATCGGAAGTATGGAGAGCCCATTGAATAAAGTAATTTGAAGATAGATATTTGCAATATGTAAAAAAATGCATCGTCCGCGCGCTGTCCCACAGCTGTCCCGTCCCCGGTAATCCGATCAACTTTTTGAATTCGTTGTTGTATGTAGGTTTTTACTTTTTATTGCACAATTATATTGAAATTGTATGTAAACGCAGTGCCAACATAAATTGCTCATGTTAATGTCAGAACATCTAAGGATCGCTTTAACGATTTTAAATTAATTTTAAATGTAAAATATTTTTTAATTTTTTATTCGGAATCTTATAAAAAAATTTAGGATATATTTTTTTATGACATTTTTACAAAAGGTAATGTAAGTACTAAAGGCAGTTACGCAATGGTTTTTTTCAGTTGTCAAAGACAGACGAGGGCTACAAAGGTCGTTCGTTCGCACCCGCGCAATCTTTAAGCATCGAAGAAAGGATTCGATGTTTCCGAATCAAAAGCTGTGTGCATAATTGATAAATATAAAATTATTTTTAAATTAGATAATTTTTGTAATCAAAACGAACCTTCTCCTCTTTTGTCACTTTTGAAATTATTTAAATGTATTCAATTATTTACATAGGCCAAGATTTTGAGAAATAATAATTTGTATAAATTATATATTAATTATATATATTTCTAAATATAATATTAGGGAAACACATTATTATTAATTTTTATAATATATATGTTGTTATTTCCGAATAGACAAGCGTTGTGTCCCGTGTGGTCAAACCTTTAGCGCTGCAGGGTGTATATTGGTGACCAGTGAAAAAAATAGATGTAAAATATTTCTAAAAAGAGATTACGAGTGTGTTACTGCCATCACCAGACATATTATGACATTTAATATAGCAACGTACAACTCACGTATAAAATTGTACCTATATACGAAAATACATTATAAAAACTTACCCTAAAAAAAAAAGGAAAAAAAAAATTTATACTAAATTTGTATCTTTTTAAGTCACACCTGGACATCTTTTTTTATTCAATGGCCACGGGTCACAAATATTCAATAAATCCACTGCATCCTATTGCCTACAAAGCCGAAGGTCATTTTTAAGTATTTTTTAGTAAAAAATCGACATGTGCTCGACAAATTATGCATTTCGATGCATCACAATGGAGTCGCGCGTCGCCCGCGGTGGCACGAGTACAGACATTGTGTTTTTTAAAAAATTGCGAATTTATGTCAAGCGAAGGGTCTATTATAAAATGTGGTGTCTGTTTGCCACATAAAGCCGTTCACCCTTAGTCTGACAAATAAGATTGTAGATTAAATTAACTAATTTACAGATGAAATATTATGTAGATACCACAGATGCATCATTGCGAAGTAATCTGATTGTATACGTGGGCTGTATGCTCCTATAGTTCCAATATTCTGCAATATTCAGATCCTGGTTTCATCATCACACCAGCTCGTTGATACCATAATATTGTATTGTCACCTAAGTTACGTTAACTGTCAACTTTCAAATTCAGATATTTATACTTTATTACATAGTTTGCTACAGCTCGACCTAATAAAAGTGTGTTAATAACGGGCGATTTCCGATTAATTCTTTTCCCTTCTAAATAGTTTGAATATAGAGTTGCATTTTTTTTGTGATGTCCAAAGCGATGGACGATGAAGCGATAATTCGAAATTCGAAAATTCTAAATTTCGAAAATGTAACCGAATTATACGTGTATTAATTATTATAAAGTATTTAATAGTAATGTTGCTTGAACATTGTGAATTATATAATATCGTGACCACGATGACTCCAATATCTGAAAAATGAGATAGTATAGTAATAATATATTCAGGAAGAGAAATTTGGTTATATTGAATTTAAGTATTTATTATATACCCATTGATATACAAATATTTTTTCAAGGTTCGTATAATCTGGATACGTCGATAAGCGACAGGACACATCTCTTGTTTGCATCAGACAAAGAGTCCAAACGTTAACGTATCCGACGTTTGCACAGGAACAGTAAAAAAAAATAATAAGTTGATGTTGTTTTTGAATTTGTGCAAGACGTTTGACAGCGGACGAGATGAGTCGCACGATGGTCGCATGTTACAAAAGGTGACAGCTCGCCCACCGGCTGAAGACACAAAAGCGAGATGTCTCAAAGACATTATGAATGGGGTTGGATAGAAGGAGTGATCGAAGAGCGTCTTTTAATCGCGGCTTGCCGGACACACTATAGACGTCTTACACTCAGTTATATCTTTTAATTAATATATCTTTGATACAAAAATAAATACTTAATCAAGTTTAGACTCAAAAAAAGTTATAATATGATAGAACATTGAAACGTTCTGTACCAAACTCAATGTACCAAATATATGCGAATACATAAGCGATAGTAATGTCCACTTGAGAGAAATCGTAAATCCCGCTTTAGGGTTGAAATAAAAAGAGGAGTTCACTAAGTGGGATAGTGTAGGATATAATTCACATTTATGCGAAGCGGCCGACGGCGCGTACGGAGTCGGGCTCCTGCGTGAGGACAATTCTTTAGAACAGTATAAGGGAATTATTCATCGCACCCGGAAGGGGAGACTCTATGACGCAAACATAGAAATAGCCACCTGTCACTGACCTAATGTCGTATGTCCCATCAAAAATAAACTTCTATATTATGTTTTAACTGCGAAAAGATAAGGTTGAAATTTATTTCAAAAACTACATAAATGTTGAATATATCTGTCAACTGTTAGGGTCCAGTTGACTGTTGCCGTTGCAGAATCAAAAGTTTAAACGGTCGTCGAGAACAAAGGGCGCTCGGACAGGGCCACATTGGGGATAAATATTCAATGCGAATCCTTTAGAGGTGATATTTTATACTTCATCCCTGTTTCGATTATCTTTGGCTCTCACCTGCGTGATGTACCGGAACGATATACCAACAAAAGAATAATAAATTTATAATTATAACTTAAGCAATTGCAATTCTTTGGTAAATAGCAACGGATAACCGATATAAAAGCATAACAAGCTTACTCCAATCAAAACCTATTATATATGAAGTAGATTCATAATACGATTGAATTAATTATATTACGTTAGATTATTTATTAAAAAAATACTATTATAAATTATTTATTAAAAAATACTATTATATCGGTAAAGTGAGTCAATGTTATAACATTGAAATGTCAGTCTAGTTAAATAAAGGTGAAAACTAGTTTGTAATCAATCATAAGATTGTTATACAGTTAATACTTTACATTTTCTCCCTCTTCAATTCACCCTTATTTTATGAAACGGTTGGTTTTACCTAAAATTTACATTAAAATCTCTATGAAATAGAGAAAAAAAAAACTGGCTAAAACTCGAAGTCCATTGTGTGCGATTGATTCGTAACGGCCGAACGCGCAATTATGTGAATGAAATATTCACAATTTTTATATAATTTCCGCAACGCCGGTGTACATCTGTCGTTCACACGGAAGGGAGCGAGAATCATATTGTACAAAACAATCAAGTTGAAAAGAAATCAAATTTTGGGTAAAAATTGTTTATTAAATGCATTTAATTATGACTGTTATGTAAAGGAATGTACAAGGAATTAAAAATGCATAATAAATAATGTAACAAGTATTTTTCATATACCCTATGTTACATGTATGTATGTTATGTATTTACCCTATGTATTGGCGATGATGCATATATATAGATAGCATAGATAGCATAGGTAGATAGATAGATAGATAGCATAGATAGATGTGATAGCATAGATGATACTTACTTCGCCGACACTATTGACCGATTCGCAAGACCGACAAAACTGACTAATCTGAACAAAGGCGTCGTAAAAGCGGGTTGCGGGCTCTAATTTAGTAGATTTGTATAAAATCTATGTATTGTTTTAAAAAGGAGTGCAATAGAACAAATTGCTTACTCACGTTGTAATCCTTTATGATGGTCATTCTCCTTTCTTTACTTTCGCCATAAAATTTTATGACTTTTTGCAAAGTTACAACTAATTATAGGAAGCGTCTGCACTGTCAATTTTCATTTATATTCACCATCACAGTGTAGATAAGTAGTACGTTATTATGTAGATTGTATATGTATATATACAGTTTTCTATAACATATTAATAAAATGAATTTAAAATAAATCAAACTAGAGATAGCAGGCATTTATACAATATTTATGTATAAATGCCTGCTGTGTAAAAGTGTTAAACAAAAGATATTGCCAAATCTGCACAATAACTTTTGTAAACAAAGAAAGTAAAAGTGTTAGACAAATTTCAAAGAGTTCTTTTATTTTGGCAAAGTGATGTGTCCTTGAATTCTCCTCGGCAAGGCTTAATTGTGGTTTCACAGCTTCAAAGAGTTGGCGAGTTCTTTGACGAAGGGGTCTCAGAAGGTTTGGGCCCTTACAAAACAAAGGCACTTTCACTTTTATCTCGATGTCGAATGTCGACTTTTTCTTTATTTTTTATATCAGCGGTAGGTAATTACGAGTAAATACACTCTCGTGTTTTTGTTCTCGTCTAAAATGTTAATAGATGTAAAAGTTTGTAATATATACTTTAGGCTTACAATGATTGTAATCTTTATCAAACATATCATGCCGAAATGTTGTTCTTGGCTATATATTTTGCTATAATTAACGATACCGATATAGCTTATATTGATAATAGATAAGATCTCGCTACACCTGCTCTCTTATCTGCGAATGTTTGCAAGACAAAGGTCCTGTCGCCCTCTAATTTATAGATAGACTTGAAACATTGAGGGCAGGCTCCCGAAACCAAGGCAAGGTGCGACGGCGTGTGCCAGATAAGAGACCTAAACATCCTGATGAACAAGGATAATGTCTTTAAGGGAGCAAGACGGTGAACACTTTTTAAAGAATAAAAAACTGTATAGTGTGTGCAGGAAAAACTAATATCAGCTGTATTTTCATTGCCGTAAAGTTACAATTTCTAAAACCCGTATGGGCACGCGACAGCAGCAGGTGGGAGCATTTCTTTAAAAAACTAACAATCTTTTTTACCGTGCACTGTGAAAGGAGCTTCGTTGTTTTTAATAATTATGTAAAAATACACTACACACATGGTTTTCTATAACATAGGCTCTTGAAAGAAATTCAATCTTTGACGTTATCATATGAGTCTACAAATTAAATTATTTAGTTATTAAAATGGAGCTTTTTATATTAATATGACTTGTTTAAAAAAAAAAGCATCTAAGCAAATAACATCTCTTACTAAACGTACCATATAGTATATAATACATTTCATAATATATAATATATTATTTCTGGTACTTATCTAACATCTGTCAAATAACTAATGCTAATAATAGAGTTGTGAGAGGAACGTCTTCGAAACTTCCTCATGTTGGGATAAAAAGCATAGGGCGCGTGCTACTATACCGATATAAATAGTAAAAACGGTAAAAATAGCCGCAGCCGTGTGCGCGATAAAATCGTTTAATTTACGTGATACGCCACTGTGTCCCGACACTTATGTTTTTTTATGTGTTTTCCTTGAGTCAATAGTTCCCTCGCAAGTTGGCAGAGGACGAAGTTTGGAACCAATGTGTTATATATATTTATATATACCTAACATTAGTTATAAGCAAGCAACTTCATGTATTTATGTATATTGTATATTTTAAATTATATATAATCACTATATATTTTAATTATTCTCGATTCAAATAGTTAAAAGTTACATTATTAATTACGCGTTACCGTTGTTGATATTGTTGAATTTTAATTGAAAAACCTCCGTTTAAACCTCCGCTCCCCATTTTCCTGTGAAATCTGGACGCTTTGCGTGTTGAGTGGCGGACCGAAGCGCCGCGCTTTGCTCGACACTAGAGAGAAAAAATAAAATATAAAATATTTTATTTCCTCGAGCCCACTCAAATCCAATCACAAATCGAACCCATAAACTGTCGCATTTACAGTCATTCTTTGTGCTCCTGTTCCACGACTCCCCTCAAATTCTTCAGTTTTATAAAAATATCGCAACATATTATAAGCAGGTATCATAGTGGAAGTTGTTCCCTGTCAAGAAGTTATCCAAATAAAAAAAAAATGTATTCTGATGCAGTAAGGTCCAGGGAGTAAGGTAGATTTCTTAGACATTCTAATTGAAATTCTGGTTTTCGTGAAGCAGCAGTTGCGTAGGGTGATTGACAAGCCTGGGTGGTTTAGCAGCTAACGTTTCCATCCATGGTTTACAATTGCTGACAATAGATGTCTGCCGTAATCGTCTGGCGTCGTCTGAGATTGGAGAAAACAGTAATGAACAACATCAGCACCACAGATATTTTGTGTCAATTTTCACTTGGGGATTGGGAAGCCAGCTGCTTGCCGGGGTCCAGCCATTATCTTAGAAAATTCTCTTTTTATCAGTGGTTATTCGATTTCAAAATCCTTTATTATTGTCTAGGTTAAGTAATAAAACGCAGCAGTCGACGCGCTTTTGCCGGTTTGCTCGATTGAATTCGTGAGAACCAAATTTACAAGATTTTTAATCTTCCCAATTCGCTGCAAGTGGATTAAAACAGGCCTATCATTAACACCGCAGCCTGCAGCTAACTCGGACCTGGTTTGCGATGGATCCGCTTCCAGCCTCCAATTCTTCATTATCAACTAGGCTCTCCGTCCACAAAGCTTGTTCTGCAGGTCAAAATTTTCATTACTAACACCGATTCCCGCAGCAGTGACGGCACCGTGGCACTCGTATTCGTAAATAACGCGGTATTTAATGTTTGTAAACTAAGTGTCGCAAACAGAAATGAAAGAAAAAATACAAAAGAGTAACAATTAATAAAATACAAATAAATGTGTAGAAATTGATGATTAAAGTGGTCAGTTAGACAAAACGCCAATTTCATATATAACGATCTAATATAATAAAGTAAGGATTACTTTTTTTATAACATCTTGTGAGAGTATGAGATTTTTTAAATTATTTTTTTTTATAATTTATGTAATAAAATATAATTAATGATATATATAAATTAAATTTTTAAAATAATTATAATTTTTTTTATATTATTATTGATTAATTTATTTTACCCTTAAAAATATTGTAACCAAAGAGACTTTTGGAAAATCTCTATTTACGGACACGGAGAGTGTATACAAATACAAATTCTTACAATATTATCCTCAATTTAAATGTTTGAAATTATGTAATTTAATTTAATAACTATGTGACTATAATTTTTAAGGATTTTAATCTTAAAAAATAATATTCGTTTTCATATTTTAATAATATTATGCTGTTTTATTTTAAATTAAAGAATAACGGTGATAATTCTGAGCCGTACCAATCACTAGAAGAAAAGAAATGTACTTGTAATTTAAATTAGATCAATATTGTGATCAATGCAACGTGTGTCGAAGTCGTGAAAATTTACTCATATGTAGTGTCACTATATGATGGCCCTTAAAATAAAATTCCAAATTAAAATCAAAAATAAAAGAATGTAAATAATAATAACTAATATGTTATTTAAATTAGAATATACACAATATTTAAAAAAAAAACAAAGAGAGGCGATAATAAAAGAAAGTATATGTTCTCAAATTAGGGATTGAAAAGAAAGTACCGCCCGCTCCGAACAGGAGCAGATCGTAAACATAAAAAGTGCTTATGTAGTGCTAGTTAAGGGGGCTAAAAAACTGGCATACAGACATAATGTAGTAGCGGCCATAAAAAGTGAATGCATTGCGTGCACGTGGAGTGCACCGGGGCGAGGGCGAGGCGGGCGGGGGCGCGGGGAGCAGGGCGCGGGCGCGCGGGGAGGGGCGTGGGGGTGTGTTTACCGCGAGGGGCGGCCGGCCAGCGCCGCGCCATCGCCAGTGTTGTGGTAGGTCCCACCGAGTGCGATCGTATGTCGCAGTCACTTCTAAGCGCGACTCTGTGACGGCAGATCATGCCTATCACGTCTGAGATTAACTAAATTAATCAGCAGTTCTAATCATTGATATCACAAAACAGAACTGTAACTACAATACTTCATAAATATTTCTAGTGGTGAAACTAAATGAATTTCGTGAAGTTGGTGTAAAATGGCATTATCGCTGCAGTCAAATCAGAATTCCAGAGGTATGTAATGCTTATAATTAATATAATTTATTTTATTTTGTAAGCTGAAAATTGAAATGTTCATGAATGAAAGTTTCAAAAGTTAGCGGGTCGGCATGCGTGTGAGGGAGGCCGCGATTGGGCGAGCGAGCGTGATGCCGCACACATGGTTTATTTGCATTCGAGAGGTTTGTAGATTCAGTGAACCGTAGTCCGTAGAGCGCGTCAAAGCTCGCTACGTCTCGCTACGACACTAAACTTACCTGCGATCGTAGCTGGTCGCTACGATTGTGTGTTCTTAATAATAATAATATAAAATGTGATTGTGTGGAATGAATTGATAATAAAGTAGGTTTAGTTTAGCTACAAATACTAATATATTTAACATGACTAGTATTAGACAGCCTAAAATTATACTTAAAATATAAAGGGCAAATTATATTATCTTATAATTTGTCAAAATATTGCAGTAATATAATTTTTTATAAATTGAATAATGGCATTGACATTTTGTTTTATTTTTACTTTTTTTAAAATTAAAATATAAACGTAGAGTTCAGTGGTTATCACAAACATCGGGTGTTATATTTCCTATGAAAATTTTGATATTTTCAATTGCACGATCAAATCAAATAATTTCACATATATCTGTAAATATATATTACTTCCAATTAACATTTTCGTGAAGCCACAAAAAACTGTTGCGTGCACGGGTTTTCGCTTAACCCTAAGAGACCGAAACCATAGTACCACATAATCTCCTCTTCACTTCGGTGTTAACTTACGTAAGCCGCAAAACTAAAAAATAGGTAAATCCAATTACACTCTCTGTCTTTAAATCAAATATTTTAAAGTAATATTAAAAAAACGTTAAACCAAAACAAATTTAATTGTAAAATAAGATAATGAATACCATATGTGCGCTTTTAATAATTAATTACTTAAAAAAATAGATCATATATTAAACTATTAGATGTTGGCCAGCTAAAATTATAATGTATCTTATATGAAATTACTATATACTATATTACACATTATAATAAAGCGGTACAGCTAGTTTGAAGTTGACTCTTAAAAAATATGTCAATATATAGAAAATATCAATAGAATCCCTGCTTATTAGACGAACCCTTGTGCAATAATGAGTTATGGAGTGGTCGCCGCAAGCAAGTCCATAAAAGTATTGAGTATGGGTTATTGACAAATATTTATGGCGTATAAAGAGGGGATAATTACAACTCTTTAGCACATAAAAAGCGGGGAACAGAAGGGTGCGCCGTAAGGTAATGTTGAAATTAATCGCTTACTTTTTTGTCCGACGGTAACCATGCTTCTATTGTAGAGTAACACCAAATATTCGTATTGTTATACCGATTTTTAATAACATTAAATGAATAAAAATTGTACTGTAGTGTGTTTGTACATTGTGACATTTAAAATAAATAAAATAAATAAATCAGCTTCACACTGTATCCCGCAAACAACAGGATAGGCAGAGGGAACCTGGAGGTCTTAAGACACTCCGTTCCCCACTTTCTGCCGAATTCTGGAGGTATTACGTGTTAAGTAGCAGAACTCAACACCGTGCTTTGCCCTCGACACCAGAGCATAGAAATGGAGATATTAACCTAAATAGATATTTCACTTCCTCGAGTGGGGATCGAACCCACAACTGTCGCGTTACAGTCACACACTTGTGCCGCTGCGCCACGACAGCCTCATTTAAAATAATGATATAATAAAGATATTTAAAATAATAAATAAACTAATATATATTAAGTGCAAAAAAAACTTTGGTTGCGTATTTTTCTAAGATCCAGTGCTCTTCGCTATTTTATGGGGCCATTTAGAAATTGATTCTATTGTAACTACTATATAATTACTTAACACTATATAATAACTCTTAAAAGCATTGTGGACCTGTAGATCTACTTAATTAAAAATAGCTTAAAGCTTAATTAAAATTCATGCTTACAGGTAATGACTTTGTGGTTAGTTAGGTCTAATGTTTTCGTATGAAAATAAGGTAAGTTGACGCAATTATACTGTAAATCAATTGACACTACTCAAATTACTTCAAGGAAACGAAAATTGCAAAATTATTTAGAAATGAATTCCAAAAGCCGAGTAGATAATGTAAGGGAGGTGCTTCCCTCCTCGCCGGCCTCTTCACGCCTCGAGGAGAACTTTCAATTATGATTTTGTCTAATTTTAATTAAGTGCTCTCTCTCCTCAAAAGGTTTTCTTCGCTGAAATTAATATTTGAATATAATTTGCGTTGATGGAAAGCGGAGTTTGTCGTTTGAAGAATAATTAATCCTATTATTAATAGGTAAATTTGTTCTTTTTGCTTGAAAAAAAAAATAGACAGATCATTTATAATAGCTAATGTGACAGTTACATTGATAATTACACATATGTAAATTAATTTAAATATATAATATAGAATTAGATTTTTAATTTTGTTTGAACGTAAAAGTAGTATTGGTAATTTGCGCAACAGGTCGGGGCGGAAGCGACCTGCAGCGTCGTGATTGCGACCAAATGTTTCCTCCGTTACATCTGACATACTGTTTTTGCTAAGTTTTTTTGTCACCTCTCACTTATCAGTGAGTGAGTGTGCTATCGATAGGCTCGAGACGGTTGTTTATTTAGGCAAAGACTTGTGACGGAAACGATTGTGATGAATGATTTGAATACAAATACTTTTGGCATAAATTGAATTTAATATGTTCAATAGGATAGATAGATGATTAAATATTTCTTTTTGTTTGTAGGTGTATCCGTAAGATCGTTATCAAGCATGCGGGAAGAATCTCTACCAATGCTAGCAGAGAGATTGCTCGCTAGTCGTGCCGCTGCTCTCGTGGCAGGTTTACCAGCAGAGCTGTACTCGGGTGCGCTTCTTGCAGCGTGGCCCCCATCACCACCGGCACCATTACAGCCACCCCCCGCCCCTGAATTAGAGCGTACTCGGAAACGCCGACGCACTCCGAAACTCGAAGATACTACAACTGCAACTGCACCACTATCACCGCCTTCGTCTGGCTCATCACCGGGAGCTACAGATCCACCACGTGATAAACTTTTCACATGCAAAGTTTGTTCCAGATCATTCGGATATAAACATGTGCTTCAAAACCATGAGCGTACACACACTGGCGAAAAACCATTTGAATGTGGAGAATGTCACAAGCGTTTCACACGAGACCATCACCTAAAAACTCACCTCCGTCTTCACACCGGTGAAAAACCCTATAGTTGTCCCCATTGCCCGCGTCATTTCGTTCAAGTTGCCAATTTGAGGCGGCACCTTCGCGTTCATACTGGCGAACGTCCTTACGCTTGCGCACGTTGTCCTGCTCGCTTTTCTGATTCAAATCAGTTAAAAGCCCACGCGCTCGTCCATGAAGGTGATGCACCCTTTGCGTGCCGTTGTGGTGCTAGATTCAGACGGCGGCAGGCTGCAGCTCTACATAGATGTTCAGGTAGCAGTTGCGAGCCCGACACGCCGAGTCCCCCTACTGCCATCGCTCCTGACTGGCGCTGGGACGATTGGCCCGAACAGACGGAGCCCGAAGATTTGTCCTTACCGAGAAGACCGGCCACGCCGGACTCGCCGACTGATTTACGCGTACACTCTGCGTAGTAGGCGCGTGCGTCGGGCCTAGCGCCTCGCGACGCTGAGCCGGTATACGAGTTCCTCCCAAGTAGAGTCGCGCCAACGCCGCTTGCTATCACCGTTTCATCGCTCTCTCGGAAACATTTTACCTAGTATAAAATGTAAAATACAAGTTTCATCGTATATAAGGAAAAAAATTTTTTAAAAAATTGTAACGGTCACCTATCCCATTTTTTGTAACTACCTAGTAAGAATACTGAAAGGGCCTTTTTAAGTAGTTTTTGTATTATTAAAAATTTACAACGTCCACCATAAAAAAAAAACAATTTACATTTGTTATAATTTGCAAGTTTACTGTCGCGCCACTTGCATAATCGCAAGGCGAGGCAATGCAGAAACGAGACCACTTTTTGTTTGTTTTTGTTTAAAAGTAAAGAAAGAACACGTTTTACACAAAAGATATTTTTTGATTTATTGTTTAGTGTTTAGTGTTTTTTGTTAGTGATTATTTTAAAATGAGTTCACTCGACTCGACATTTATTGATCTCGAATTAGTGTCCTCCCTTACGCTCGACGACCGATAACCGGAACACATTTGAACGGAGAAGGCCGCGGCATTGCCTTATTATTTCCGTCACAATCACTAGTTAACAATTGCTGATTAAGTATTTGGATTTTGGATTTCTTTGCGAATTCACAATTCACACAAAGACTTATAATAACCGGTTCTCAATTACCCTTATTTGTACACAATTCTTTAGACTTTTCAAGGACATTTTACAATTTTTTACTATTATAATAAATAAATTGACGCAAGTTAACCGTCATAGAAACTATGCAATGTATGTATGTAGTCACAGCCGGATAGGGGATCGTTATAAAAAACCAATGAAGCTGTAGTTATTGTAATTACTAATAGAAACTAGTCTATTTCGAGTGAGCGAGATACGAAAGGAAAAGAATAGCCGACCAGGCGCGGCAAGCTTCTGTATATAAAGCTGTCTCTATATTAAATTTATTTATTATTTATCCATTACTTTTTAGAAATATATTAATTATTGCTGTCGTGTAAACGATTATTGTTAAACTTGTATGTACATATATATTTATAGAAGCGACAATTCTGCGTTTTGTTTTGTAATTAACACAATTTTGTGTAATTGAATCTATTAAAATTAGTGGTTTACTGACGATACGTAGTTTAAAAGGAAATTTTAAATAGCTGCGCCATGTGCTGATGGGAATTATCGTTTGTTAGTGAATTATAATATAATATGTCGTAGGTTATATATATATATATATATATATATATATATATATAGTTCAGTGCTAATGTTTGAATGTCGACGATGTATATAAAAATAAACGTTCGATTCCCACGAGCATGGTCCACATAGTGTATTTAGTATAAATAATAAAATGTAATATTTTAATAGTTTGAAAGCACTCTTGCAATTTGTTTTACGGGTATTAGTTTCCTATTAGATTAGAGCTAGTGATTATATTTTTTTTTCGTTTAAGCATACTTTAATGTCGTCAATAATTAATTGTTCAGAATGTTTTAACGCACATGATTTATACATGTAATTAATGTATGATTGTTGATTATTATTATTTTATTTTCACTAGTTATAAGATTGGTGGAATTAAGGGTTTCGTCTAGCGTTAGTATTCATAAGAAATATTTTTTTCCAAAGAAATAATAGGTACAAAGATTACATGTGTACAAATATAAAAATCGATTAGAGTTTGTAATTCTGATGTTGCGATGTTGTATTTATATTATCGGTGGTTAGTGTAAGGTTAGTCATGTGCCATTATCTACCTCAGTGAGTCAGTGAGTGGTGACGCCGTGCCAGGGTAAACAGCCAAAGTCCTCATAAACTTTTAAATGTTCACTTCTTTGATACTATATATATAATATATACAGGTTTATCGACAATCATCGCTTGTCCCACATCGAAATATTTAACTGCATGAGACTGATTTTATTCAGCGTGCTTAAGCTTATAGCGCCGTCTAAGTTATATCTGTTTTTCATTTTAAAGAATAAAATGTATTTATTACAAACAATGTATGTAAGTTTTGTGTCTGTATTTTACTGATTTGCAATCATTTTAAGTTCCTATTTTAATACTTAATGTATATAATTTTTAAAAATTTATTGTTTCTTTGCAAAATTGTTTATATTAAAGGTTATATATAGATACGGTCTAGCTACCAGGACTTTTGTGCACTTTGTAGTGAGTGTCCAATCAAAGAAACAGCTTAATGTGAATATATTATGTGATAAATCTATATAATTTGTTAAATGTAATACTGCCATTAATAAATGATACCTAAACAGACTACCTCATAAATCAGGTGTTCTCTAATGAACTAGACTTGATACACTTTAACTGTTCTAATTGTACAAATTATTTTAAGGTGTCGATGTGACATAGTTATGATGTGACAAATATACGTATATGTATTTCTTTATCGATGTCCAGTACATAACTATTAAATAAAGAAATTATTGTTATTTAAATTTCTCTTTTATTGTCCTTAGCACGCCATAAAACAACAAAAAAAAAACAAGAATTGAATAATTATGAATACATATAATATATTTATTAATTTATACAAGTGTTCTTCTTTCTTTGAGTATTTGTAGATTTGTTAGATTTGTTCCCAATAAGTAAAACACACTAAAAGAAGACTTTTAAGTAATTTAAAATGAAAAATACTCGTTTGTAAAAAAAACAGTTTAGACTGACAATTGAGATGCATGAAAATCCAAATGAATTAAGATAACTTTTACAAAAATATTAGATAGAATTTTTCAAAATTTACATATCTTTTATTTTTAGATATATTTTATATTTCATTTTAATACGTTATGTATTTAATGAGACTGCAATAGTAGAAAAAAATCAATTTGAAAGCATTTTTACTGTTTTAATATTTACCATAACAATTTTATCGACTTATTTTTGTTAATATGTATATATTAACAACATAACGTGTTGAGTTCTGCCACGAAACTCACAATGCCTCCAGAATTCACAACAAAGTGGGGAACGGAGGGTTTTACCACTAGGTTCCCTCTGTCTACCTGCTGATTTTTTCCCTTTTTTTTTAAAATAACTTTTATCCACATTCTATACCGACTCCGACGATAACCTCTTGAGACTCTTAATCATATTAAATATAGCACTAAAACAAAATGTAGACGATAAATGATGCATTTATGTCACGCGGAAAACGTCCATATTGTACAAATTTTAATTATATAATCTGTACATATCGTACAGATTATAAAATTAAAATATATTTTAATTAGTTATAGTAACGTTTTAATAATAAAGATATAATATATTTTTAAATTTGAATACTGTAAAATAGTAGTCACAAAGGCGTATTAAAGAGGGCCGGACGGCGAATTATAATTTATTTGGAGAAGTGGCAACGAGCGCTCGCGCCTCGCCTGCCCGGCCTACCCTTTGCTTTCGCCCTTCGTTATGGCTTCACCTCCCAAGTGTTGCAACTCGAAAATTTTATTTAACCAATTTGCAGAAAACAATAATTTGCCAAGAACAGGAGAATAAAAGGAGTGATATCGTTTTAAGATAAAAAATAGAGTATAGGTATAAAAAAAAAGTGAAGTAACCATCTTGAAATGTGATTATAGCAAATTATTCGTTTTATTTATACTTTTTAGTAAAGCAACTCATTTTAATATCTGTAAATGTAATATGCGTAAAAGAATTAGTCATTATGAATCTATCACTTAAAGTCACAATTTATTGCATTACTGTTGTAGTTTGTAATAAATAGATTTTGAGCAACATATATTTAATTAATAATCATTACCTAACTTAGTTTCTCTGTCTTTATGCCTTTTTATATAATTTTTGCCTAATTCTTAAAAGAAATTGAATTGACAAATAATATATTTTCATATATTTGTATTATGTAGTAATTGTAGAAGTTTCTTAGTTTTAATTGATCAGTTACAATTTAGTGTTTTGAAACATTACCAAATTACATAATTTATATTAATAAATGTACTAATTAAGTTACAGCTCTTTCGAAGGGAGCTTCATACTTTCTGTTTTTTTTCTTTATGTAGGTTGCGTTCAAAGGAGCCAGAGGGGCGCGGGTCCTGTGGGGGGAGGCGGGGGAGGTCTGGAATTAAGAGGGAGTCAGGGAGGCCCGCCCTGGATACCAAGAGGAGTTTTAACCAATTAATTTTGTTCCTCAACGCAAACTCCGCTATGTAATAAGGTATAAGTAGGCATTAACTGAGGCGCGCCGATAGCTGGCCCGACCGGGGGCGACTTCGCCTTCTCCTTGCCTCTTATAACGATGTTTTATTTCTTGTTAAGCTCTCCGTTTCTCCACTTTTAATATTTAATAGCGTTTTCATTACTCATGTTTTATAGCGCTTTTACGAATTCCTGATGTTATTGATGTTGTTTTATTGGTGTCATTGTTTTTTAATGACTCTATCTTTTAAATCTGGCTGTAATTAATTAATCTGAATGTAAAACTTTTATTTGTCCTTGTTGATCAAACGTTCATTTCAATAATATACTTCGACCCACTATTATAAATCATCAGAAACATAAATGTACCATATGTCACGTCGCAGAACCTTCATTTAAGAATATAGCTTTTCTTTTGCAGTATAGTATAATTAAGGAACTGCCATTTTACAAAATCACGATTTCCTCATTTTTAACCGTAACTAAATAATAAAAAAGGATTATTATTCCTTTAGGGCAACATCAGAAAATAAGTTTTTATAAAAAGGCTCGCGCCTAGAAACAACTCGTGCGCGGCAATATGACGCTCTTAAAAAAAGAAATATCTCAACAACGGTAGTATGTTGTTAAAAAACAGAAACTCAAAGGTATTATTGTAAAAAAAAAACAAACCGCAGAATACGGTTAAAAACACAGAATGCAGCACGCGAGACGAAGACACCCTTTCCCTTTTGAGCGACGCGCGCTACATTTTTTTGTCTGAGTGGGGGTTCGAGTTTTTTTATAACGATTCTACGTATAAATTAATAAATGAACGCGCTCATAATCTGCGGCTCGGAACACTTTCGTCTTTTATATATAATATGGTTTTTTTTTTATATTAGGCATTCATTTGTTTTTACGCTTGGCGGCGGAAACGAAGCAGGGCTATTGATTAAGGCACGTCCGCTAACCTCCTCTAGATAAAATAACAGGTGCAAATATGAATTTTAATCGTGTCTATTTGTTATACTGGATATATGTGGAGAAGTTTTTTTTATCAAGACATATAATGAAATAAAACTTAAGTAAAATATAATTGGGAGGCCGTCGTGGCGCAGTGGCACATGGGTGTTACTGGAACGCGACGGATTCGATCCTCACTCGAGGAAATGAAGTATTTATTTAAATATATGTATTCATTTTTTCGCTCTGGTCTCGAGGCATGGAGCGGCGTTGAGCTCCGCCACTTAATACGCACAGCCTCCAGAATTCGGCGGAAAGTGGGGAACGGAGTGTCTTAACATAATTTCTCACTGTCTATCCTGCTGTATGCGGGATACAGCGTGACGCTGATTTATTAATTTAAAATATAATTGTATTCCAAAAGACTACATGACCCTGAAAACATATTGACATATCTTAAATTTTATAGAATCTTGTGTCTTTATAGAATCATATATTTAGATATGGAAATTGTTCTTTAAAAAAATTATAATTTCCTATATTCCTAGATGTGGATTTTATATATTTTGTACAATATAACTAATATAAAGCCAATATTCTTAATAAAAATAAAAATATTTAGTATACCGGAAGATGCACCGGGAAGGAGTTTTTGCTCGCAACTAATAACGTTAAGACGGTTTTTGCTCACATTCTGCGGCACAAAGCAACATTTGCTACTGCATTAAAAAGGGAAATACTCTTAGTTGTATTTAAGTCGAAAATAAAATTTTCTAAAATTATAATGATAATGATAATAATTTACGGCCATAATATTAAATATTAAATTAAAATATTAAAAATTATATAATAATTTCACATTAAATATTCTAGTTTTTTTATTTCGTAGTGATCATATTGTGTTTCTTTTTTTTTTTTTTTTATGGGAGAGGACAAGGCAAACGAGCGTTCGGGTCACCTGATGGTAAGTGATCACCGCCGCCCACGACCCCATGCAACACCAGAGGAGCCACAGGTGCGTTGCCAGCCTTTAAGGTGGAGATGAAGGGCACCGGGGCCCGGCATTACCTAATGCGAAACGCAGTGGCAAGGGCCACTACTTCACGCCTGTTTGTTTATATATTTTATAAATCTATAAATATATTCAATATTGATTGAACTAGTTGAGGTGAACTAGTGATCGGCAATATATTTGTTATCTATTTATAATATTTGCTTCTTCTTCAATATTATTTCGGGACAAATTAGCGCCGCGTCTGCACGTGTGCCGCAGCGGTTGAGGTAACATAATGATATAGTGCGAGGTAGTCCTTTAAATATTGGAGAAAAAAAAAATACTAAGCTAAGAAATAGTAAGTAGATATCGTTTTTTTAGCCTCCCTTTGTATGCAGAGGGATAGTAATGTGGAGTCATTCCGCTCTCCACTTTCCAACGAGAAGAGGAGAGAATTATCTTTATTAAGTAGTTTATTATGTGTTTTTATATACGAAATCTGCAGATAAATAAGCAATCTAACTGTTGAAAATATATAGGACAAGCCTAAGTCTATGAATATGTAGGCTTTGGACATTTTTTAACTACAATAATATAATTTTGGTCATTATTACAAATACATACTGTATTTACAGCACTATTTCATATGGGTAGTTCTAGGTAAGTAATATATGACATTCATTATGTAACCCATTATGTAACATTACTATATGATGTTGAATCAGTTTATTATTTGGCATTGTATACTGGTATAGAAGTGATAGACCATAATGGCAAAAATTCGTCCCACTACTTCAGATGAGCTTGTATTGTAAAAAATCCACCCGCGCCGTCACGCAGCACCTCTCTATTTTGATAGTGACTCCGGGTTACCGCGGGCCATTGTCACGATGTCGTTTGATTATTGATTTTTACGCCAAATATTCGCCTTTTTCATATATTCCATTCATATGAAATATATTTCCTTTTATAGCAGAATACCTTTAATTGTGCACCCAAAAAAAAAAAATGCACAGCGTCATTAATAACACACATTCGAACTTGTTGCGATTCAATGTATTTATTTATATGGTATATCATAAACGATGATTGCAAGTCATTGTATTATACAAATTCTATGATATTTCGTTAGATACTTGCTATATTTATCTATCTATGTATATACATCAATATATTTGTCTTCATCGCTTACATCTCCTACTCCCACTGTAATAATATCCATTGCAAAAGAACAAAAGATGAATAGAGTTTCACACAAAATTGTTTACAAGAGGTGTAAGCCTTTAATCCACCCGGTATCACTGCAACCAGCCGGGCGACCGCGTCCAGTCCAGGGCGTCCGGATCACAATACGTAATTGTCACCAGGGCTCTGTGCTCCTCTACGAGTACATCTAGCCGCCGATGCCGAAAGACCATCAAAGGCGATGTTTGCGTTTACTTTGCATTAGTTGTTTATTATAACAACACATCTACTGGCCGCGACTGTTTGCATTTAATCCCTTTTGTGACAATAATATACTATTCAATGTTTTTCACAAAGACTATCTTCACCGTTAATGGTAATCTATTGAACTTTTTCTGCAATATTTTCTTGGTATTCGTCAGATATACAATATTCATTACTATTAAGCTACTATTTCTCATAATATTTCAGTAGCTGGTGATTTGTAGCAGACTTTAATTAGAATAAGAAAACAGAATTTAAATAAAATATAGTTGTTTTTTTGTTTGTCACTGTATCCCGCAATAGCAGGGTGGACAGAGGAATCTAGTGTTACTCCATTTCTATTCAGGTATTGAATGAAATGAAAATATGAAATATACATGAAAATATTAAATATTTCTTTTCCCATAATGGAAATCGAACTCACAATCTGTCGTATTTACATATTTGTGCCCCTGTGTCACAACGGTCCTCGATAATTTGAACGATAATAAATATATATATATAGAACAAAAGATAATTAAATAAGGCAAGGTGTGGAGAATGAGCAGAAGTTTCTTTTTGACGTAAAAAGCGTGCAACGTGTACAACACGAGCTAAAGGGGCAATTTTTTCTAATATAAAAAAGCATTTTGACAAAGGTTTAAAAGAATAGTTGAGCGCTAACGGGCTGCAACCTGATAACTTTAACACCTTGATCGATGTGGGTTACTGGAGTGCTGCAAACTGGTGTGTTTTTTCGCGAATTGCCAAAAAATGAACGGGTGTTGAATGGATGAAAATTGACACCATCCTGCGACAGATCTCATTCACCTACATAAATGTTTGTTGTACAATTTTATTAGGTAAATAGGAGAAGACCAGATTGGATATTATATTAAATTAATATTTTTTAATATAATTTTAAGTGACTAATTTTAATTATTCCAATATTGGCCTCGAAAACGGCAAAAAATACTCTATCAATCAATCTGTACGATTAAATAATTTATTGTTGTTGATTAAGTATGTATGTAAGTACTTTTTCCTAGCTTCACGTTGTACAGGGTTGGCCGAGGGAACTTAGTGTTAAGACACTCCGTTCCCCACTTTCCGTCGAATTCTTGAAACATTGCTTACTAGAGCGAAAATATGAAAATATTAAATATTTCATTTCCTTCAGTGGGAATCGAACTCACAACCTGTCGCGATACAGTTCCAATCTTGAGACCCTAGCCTTAACTACTATAATATTTTTTTAGTTTCGCGCTCTATCCTGCACATGGCAAGTAACCTGGGTACCTAACACACTTCATTCTGCATCAAAACAATCATCATTAAGGCAATGTGTGCTAAGTAGCAAACTCAACGTCCCGTTTTAAAACGAGAAAATAAAAATGTGAAATAATTTATTTCCCCGTGTGGGAAACAAACCCACGACCGTCGTGTTTACAGCCGAACTCTTGTGACCCTGCGCCACGACGGGCTCTTGAATAAATTAATTTTTTAATAGATTTCATAGATTACTTTGCGAAATGATTAAAAAACAAAAAATAACCTAGCTCTGAAACATTTAATACACAAAACTGCATATTAAGATGACATCAAATGCTCTTTGAGCGGTATATTTGCCTGTCTTTAAAAAAGAAATGTAAATTAGATGTAAAAATGTACTTGCTCTGACTTCAAAAATTCAATTCATCATGTAAATATAAGTTACAATATTCCACACTATCAATTCTAGCTTAATAAGAAAGAGAGTATCTACAATTCGTTACAATTCAATTTTTCCATATATTCTAAAGGAATGACATTGAAAAAATATAAGCCATCATATAAATGCACTTAAGTCCAGCGCTTCCGAATTTTTGGATAAATCAAAGTTTTCAGTTTACATAATCATCATTTTGTACAAAAAACCTAACTAATGCCATGTAATTTTTTAATCACAATTACAAAACCTTTCAGGGGACAATTTGGATGTACCATTTATTATAACAGATTATGCATCACATAATAGTTGAGCAATGACCTTGAACGACAGTAAAATCAATAAAGATGAGGAACAAGTGCATTATTATGGCATCAGCTGACGAAAGAGTTCAATGCACTTTCCATTGTTCTCTATACAATTCATAGAAAAAAAAACGTGGGTACGCATAAAAAGCGTAACGATTCATAAAGAAAAAACCTCAACCCTTCTGCTCAGCAGGTACCCCACACACAACCCTTTACAAAAAAAACGGTCAGGGTAGTGAAAGGGTAAAAAAGGGTTGCTATTACGCATGCGCCACGTGAGATCAGTGCCCTCATATCTCATATTGTAAAATTACTTTTGAATCCATTAAAATTTTGTGAAAATAATGAAATTGAAAGTGTTTTGAATCGTAGCATGCTTTATTTCTATTTTTGAATATGCACAAATTCATTAGTTGTCAATTCAACATGTTTATGTACAATACAACAGTTTTTTTAAATTGATTTTAAAATATTGTTATAGGGCGTATATGCGTGATGAATAAATAATAAATATAAGTAATAATAAACAAACATTTAACTATTGAAAGCTTATTAGAAAACGTAATATATATAATGTCAATGAAATCGTCTAAAATTTTTAATGATCACTATGAAATTCTGACATAATTATACGAGATTAATAGAAAACGTATTTTTCTATTAATATTGTAGGTAACTTCTTGTTGATATATAAAATTATATTGAACTAAAACAATTTTATAAATCTCTTTGATCCACTGCAAACATCATTAGACTTTTTATACCGACGATTCTTATGTCTATTGAGAACTATTGTGATCGCAGTGCTCTTCACACTTCATTGACGATGCCTTACAAATAAAGAATTCTTGGTTTATTTCTATAGAGGCTGCCTGCGGATTATGATAGTTTTAGCAAAGTTGTAAAAATACATAATATATAACCGATAGAAAATGTATTAATCAACGCCTTCCTTGTTTATCTGTGTTACGAAAAAAAAGTATACACAGATTATAAATTATTATTAATTATTATTATTATTATTATCATCACAAAGAGGCCTCTTTTAAACCTACACCCGGAATCACAAGTCCCGGGGCTACTCGGGGTTACTCCCTCTGCCACACGATGGACCCGGCACCCGCACGGTGAATCCATGGAATGCTAAGAAGTTCGTCTCTTAAACATACAAATAGTATCTTATAAAATCATACACAGTCAATCAAACTAAACAATATATCAGATAACTTACAACTAAGGTAATATAGAAAAAGTTTTACTTAGAAATCAGCTTATCAAGAATTTATACACATTTTATTTCTAAATTAAAGAATACAGATATATTTATGAAAAACATACGAGTTGTCTTATCCGAACCATTCCTTTCCATATAATTAAATGGCTCATATAAGAATATGTAGGCACATATATTATTATTAAAAAAAAACTATCATGCTTAAAATTTTCAATATAAAAAGAACGTTAGTGACAAACGCACCTAATTCGATAATAACATAAGCAGCCGTAGTAAAAACATGAACGAAGCTACCAAATAACGGAGTGAGACTATAATTAAGAAAGATAAATATCGTTTATTACTGTTAGGAAAGTCGATTAGAAAAAAACTACCCCTTTCACCCCACAATTTGTAACCCGTTGCCCGTGCAGTGGGCGCCGCACCGCCGACACGCATAAAAACCTACCAGCTACGAGTGTGTGGAGTAGGATTTTTTTTGTATCAAAATGTTGTTTTTAATATATAATATATAAATTAAAAAAAATTAAAAATTGAGGCACAAAGTGTGTCTAAGTTCCGCCACTTACTACGCAATGCTTCCAAAAGTCGGTTGTAGTGCAGAACGGAGTTTCTTAACACGAGGTTCCCTTCTGTGTGTGGGATACAGCGTGAAGCTGGCTTTTAAAATAAAAAAAAAATGCTTATTTAACCATGAAATAATTGTTCAAATATTGTTGTAACTTAGTAAATTAAACCTAGTGCCTATAAATCGAAGTCACATAAACAATTCGAATCAATCTTCACTATTTAGACTTAGTAACTCAAAAGGAGGTTTTTGTACGTAATTAAATTCATGTATTCAAATATTTGTTTCTATTTACCTGTCAAAATGTGAAAAAAGCAAAGTAGTCATAATCGAGTATTCTCCACAAAGATAATCCCAGCCTAGCTATTCCCTAGTTTTCAATTTAAAAAATATATAATTATACTCAAACTATACGGTAGTATAGACTTAAAAAATTATTGACATAATAGTAATATTAATTTTAAAATTTAAAAATAATACTACTTAAACTTCGATAAATCTTATCATTAAATTATTATTAGCTTCACTCTATATCCTGCACACAGAGAGAACCTTGGAATCTAGTGTTAAAACACTCCAATCCCCAAACTTCGCCGAATTCTGAGGGCATTGCGCATTGAGTGGCGCAACTCAACGTCGCGCTTCGTAACAAGTGTGAGGAAATTAAAATATTAAATATTTCTTTTCCTCGAGTGGAAATCGATCCCACAACCTGTCGCACTTACAGTCGTAAGCTTGTACCACTGCGCCACGACAGGCCTAAGAACTTAATCTTATCTTTTATTAATCTCTATTTATTATATGATTGTCTGATTTATACTCATATATTCGTAGGTGTTACTAGACTGCATTATGTAAAATAATATATATGAAAGTGCTCTCCATATTTTGTAACAATAGTAAAAAAAAATGTTACAGTTACATAACGCTTTTCCATAATAATAGAATCATTATCGAAAACAGAAGAGTGGGCAGCTGATTTATTGGACGATAATGGTCGCTGTCAGAAATACACTTTTTTATAACAAATTCACGTTTGAGTCATGCGTTCAAATACAGCCGGCACTCGTGGTCTTCCTTACTTTGAGTTGAACCTAAGCAAGTTTAAGTTGTCTTGTCTGAAAAAAAAATTAAAATTGTAAAGTAAAAAAGTACAAGCGTAGCGCACGCTATAAACGCGGTAGTGGGTTCGACTCCTACTCGAAGTGAAATATTTAATATTATCATTTCCTTGCTTTAATAACGAGGCGAAGCGCAGTGTTGATTTCCGCCACATTCAATTTCTCCAAAATCGGTTGGTACGTCGCTTGTGTCCCCAAATAGTACTCAATGCCCCCAAAAATCTTTAGAAAGTCAACTGAAGTTCTGGTCTCTCCGCCCGCCAGGCTATTTGCGATGAAAAGCAATTACAATTAAAATTGGAATCTGATATTTCACTTATGGACCGATAACTAAAAGCTCGATAGAACTATGTCAATATGTCAGACCCATATGTTGTGCGACCTTGACGAATGCACGAGAGTTGAAAGCAAGTCGGCGTATCGTGATTTATAGTCTACGAGAACAGCAAATATTGGGTAGAGCGACTAGCGCGGGTGCGCAGCGAGCCCAGATTAGGGCCAGTTCGTAGCTCACGCAGCATTTTTCAATTTTGTCACATCTACTTAAAAAGACTTAAAATGTAACGATTCCCCGTTGAAAAAAAGAGTTAATATTGATCGTAGATTTCTCGTCGTGGGGTGCAGCGGCCGGCTGAGTCACCCCACGGTTTTTTAACTCACCCTAAGTTATATTTTTTGTAAAGTCCCCCTCACCCTCCCGGCCCGCTTTAAAGGATGAGTAGTCTCTATGGAAACGGCTCGATCTAATTTATAGCCCGAAGAAAGTACGAATTGCTTAATTAACAATTTAAAATGTGTCTACTAAGCAATTAATTAAAAATTTCGAATCTGCGAATTTTGCGAGCGTGCGATATTTTCTTGCCGTAGTAATTCACAATTCACAGCGCCGAAACTGGAACTTAATTAAAAACGGAAA
>JBAIZZ010000411.1:52141-88020 GCA_037355905.1 Heliconius aoede
AAAAAAACAATGGCGACGATGATGCCTAATGAGCCATAAAGAAGAAAACGATACGTAGAGCAAGGCGTAGACAAAAAGGGCGCGGCGAGGGTGAGGGGCGTGCGGGGGGAGCGGGGAAATGGCGGGAGAGCTAAATTAATTTGCGCGCTCCCGCCAAACAAAGGCACGCTAATGGAACGCGGCGAATGGAAAAAATGCCACCGTCCGCTCTCTGGCGACTTATTTTTTTTTTCGCAAATACAACCTTTGACTCTTCCAAATGAATAACATTACACCCGTCGAAGCCTGTCAATGGCCGCATTGTTTAGATTTAATGAAGAAAATCAAGCGATATGAGCTCAACAATTGTTGATACTTTTGTATGGTTGGGTTAGACGAAAGCTAGTAAAACAATTTTAAGATTTTTTTTTTAATTTAAAATTATAAATTAACTTGTTTGCTATATAAAATATTTCCACTTCGTGTAATCTGTATTGTTACTGTTAACGTAGTAGCAGAAAGCACAATGAAAACTAATTTTTACAGAGCACGAGTATTAATTCTAGTTACAAAAGTGTATTCATGTTGATTACGGAGTCTGCTACCTACAGACATTATCTCTGTTAATCGGACAGTCGCGAGCTGCCGGAAACAATGAGCGATGTCTATCTAAATGTACTAAGTTACCGCTCGCCATTTTGTCGTGAAATAATATTAATGTGACGCCATTAGATATGCTCGCACGATTTATGAGAGCCCAATTAAAAGTTCCGAACGCTGACGACTTAAAATTAGTGGAATTCGCTAACATTTATCAAGACATCAACGTTGCCTCGCGCAACGCGAAACTTCCAAAATTTAAATTAGAGACGATTTTTACAGCTACCTCCCGAAGGAGGTGGGGGGAGGGGGGGCACTACCCTTTCCTTATAACGAGGAAGGCCTCATGCATTTTTATGTGCTTCTTTTTTTCGCCGGCGTTTTAAACAAGGGGGTGAGCTCGGGGAGGCTGGGGGTGAACTTTTTTATTCGCGTCTTGATAAGTTAGGGTTGAAATTAGACGTTCGAGTTTCGCTCGCGGAATTCATAATGACTAAAATTAATAAGTTTTCCTTGGAGGGTTCTTGGAACTGCGATACGATCGAACATGATTCTCTACTTGCGTTATACTGGCTTAAGGATTCGTTATGCCAATAATATACTGCCCATTTGTCAATAAATCAATTTTATAAATAAAAATATTGCTATCAATCAATGAAAATAATGATATAAAATTAGGAACGTATATCGATTATCGAAAATTTACTGTAAGCAAGAAAATTAAGTTTTGGCCAATTTAATAAAACAGTTAATTTGTCGTACAAAATGTTTTATATTAAACAAATTTTAATAAAATAAACACTAAATGTTAAAAGAAGTTTGTCAAAATACTATAGTGTAAACTACAATTACATCGGTTAAGTCGTTTCTGGAATTAACGTCCACAAACTCAAAGATAAACTCCAAACAGACAAAAAAAGTAATATATTTTTTAAAATTTCTATTGCATTGATAAAAAAAAATTGCGTCTAATGAAAAAAAATTCGCACATTTCCTCTATGTGCAAACAGCGATCAGCTTAAATTTTATTTTATGTATAGAATCTGAATATTCTCAAATCAGTCACGTAAGTACACAAAATTGATCTATCATACGTATATCATATCATACCTACAGCGAAATTGACTTCTAAAAAATTTTTGAATTTTGATTGAATATAAAAAACGTTTCTTGAACTAAGTAATTAGTTGCTTTTCAAATCGATATCCTACATAGTCTCTTTGTAAAAGATTAAAAACTTGGCTAGCTTGTAGGCTTTTATCTATTGTTTTTTTTTCCCCCGTTGGTGGTGAGAGACGTTAGATAACATTGATTGTAATCGTATCATAATTATCAAGATTGTCCGACTGGGGTAAGTTACATTCAGTAAGAATTTCTGTGTTTTTCACACTTACAATGTTCATAATGTTTATAAATTAATAGTCTGTGGTCATAAGCTACTTACAGAATTGTTGGAATATAAAAATGTATTAATTTTTTGTGTTATCCTGTGTATATTTTTTGCAAGCAGGGCTCAAAGCTCCTATAGTAAGGAAGGGTTACACTAGCATACATTGTTCGATGTTTTAATAATATATTATCTTAAAAAATCGGTGGTTTGAAATAATACAAAATGAATAAAATTCTGCGGAACGTGGGGACCGCGACCATCTCGTGTACAGACGATACTTCACATCACGTCACTTCACGACAGTGAGGTGACGTGATTTCACCTAAAACCATAATTGATTCGTTGGTCGTAGCAACTTATTGATAGTTTAATTTTAAATATAAGGTATTTCAATCACATTATTGTTGTTGTAAGTAAATTCATTATTTTGCATTTCGTGTCTTTTATTTAAAAATGTTAAAAATGTAATGTAAAATGTAAAAAAAAATATCGTGTCTTTTATCGACGTCACCGATTGGTTTAGTTGAAATAATAACAAATGCTATTTTTGCTTATAAAAGGGATTAGCTGTTCATTTCTTTTAAAATTCTAATGTTAGCTAGGACGTAAGTTCAGGTCATTCATTCATCTCTACACCGCATTTCTATGACTACAATAATAATTTAATGTAAAATTTTAAATAATTGATATTTAACCGAAACTATTATCTTGTTGATCTTAAAAGTATATGATATATGTATAAGTTTTTAAAAAATAACAAAAAAGTTTTAATATTGGTGTTCTAGCGTTTTATCAATTCTGAATAGCTTGTAAAGTGATATAGTGCGTAATGTAAGTGTATTGTTTTCGGACACGCAGTAGACGGTGATCAGAAGAGTTACGAGCGACGTGAAGTGAGCACATGGGGACACTTGTTGATGCTGCGTGTGTGTGTGCCGTGCGGGCATGCGCGCACACACTCACATCAATAACGTACGTGGACTTGCGGTTACCCTGATATGTCTATTTGTAAGAATGATAATTGATTCAATAACTTAAATTAACAAAATTAGAATTGACTTATATATATTTTACATCATAAAACATTTTAATTATTATGCACTACCAAACGCAAATTAGTTAATTTGTATAGATTTAATAACTAATGTTTAATATATCATATTGTTGATCGAAGTAAATGATAATAATTAATAGGTGTATAAGAGAGTCACGACTTAAATTTTCTCAATTATAGCTCCAGCGGAGAACCATTAGAGCAATCAATCCGGGTCGAAGCTGCCCGGAAGGGCCGCGTAGGGCCGCGTAGGGCCGCGGCGTATTATAATTCGCGACTAATAACGTCGTTAACAACGCACATTAAAATAAAACAAAACAAACAGCGCAGGAGAGGCGAGGGCGAGGGCGCGGGCGGGCGCCATCCTTCCTCGAATCCGTGTCATTAATTTACGTAATGCGTAGGTACGCGCTATCCCCAAATATTTAAGAAGCCTCCTCCGGGAGCACCCGCACCTCCACTATTCCCCCCCCCCCACTCCTCCCACGACTCGCCTGCCGAGAATTATGGCGGCCGCCTTGTAATTATATTTTTTAATTTATCTTCCTTAGCGAATACAATGGAGGCGCCACCCCGCCACCGAAGCGCTTCCTTCTCATGCTGAATATTGTATCAGGCCGCTGAAAAAAGGAAAGAAAGCTTTAATTACAAGCGAGAGCGCGGCCGGCATTACGCCGTACGCGTTAAATATTTGATGTTGTCTCTTTCTCGTCCTCTTGCCGCTGCCCGCTGCCCGCTGCCCGCTGGCCGCGTCGCGTAGGCCGTCGTCAATAATTAAAACACCTATCAACTCATTCCTCCTTCTAACTAACCTAACCCATCATTATCTGCTTCCGAAATGGAAAAAAAATGTAATGTCTAATAGAATTGCAGATATCTAATTAAAGTTACTTTACTAATAGCTAGGTAAAAACTCCCCTTTGAATTTTACCTGGCTCACATAATTGTAGTAATTTGAAAACAGTTAACGAATTATTTTAACATTTTTTGTGATTAATATTTACGATTTGTATCTTTCACAAATTTTATATTATCATAGCAAATATGAAGAAGGATAGTTAATTAAATAAGTTAATAAGTATACAATATGTTTGTAAAGAAAAGTATTTGAATGAAGTAAGATTAATCTATGTATAATAATTATGAAAGTGAATATAAAATTACATGGGAAAAATTTATTTACTTGCTGCTTAAAAATAAGTATAATTATTTTTTATAGAAAGTAATGCAATGTGTAATTGAGCCCCAGAACTTGCGAACCACCTTAGAAATGCCTTAACTGCACAAGAGTTTTAAACATATTTTTAACTTAAGTAAATTGTTAATTATGATTGCATAGTTCAATTACTTATTTATTTATTTCATACTTATGAAAATATTGTTGACAAAATCCAAAATTCACAGCAGCACCAGGATGCTCTTCCACTAGAGGGCCAAGAACTGATTTATTACCACACAGTCCTGAACGAAGGCGGATTCCGAGGCGCGGACACGGCAGCTACGAGTACTTAGCGCGAGAGACAAAGTATAAAGTAGCGGCCCCTTCCCACCCACTGAAAAACGTCTCTAATATTCTTTTAGAAACGGTGGCATTTACGGGCTATATTTTATCCTGAATTTGCATACGCTCCTTTTTTTCTTTACCCGTCCTCTATTTTATGGGTGAGTATTTTTTCATCCGAGGGTTAAGCTACAAAAGGGTAAAACGCGGGAACCGCTTCTATAATTAAATTGCACCATTGAGTGTGCCCGCCATTAACATCACAGTTACATCGGATTTCTGCTTAAAGTTTATTAGCTATTGTCATCTATATATATTTTGTACAATTTACTTTATTTAAAGGAAATAATATCACAAAAACATTAATATAAAACAGAATTTAATGTAAAAATAGAAAATATGAAACGACAATAGACAAATTTATAACTTTCTTCTAATCTAGTACTTTTGTAAAGCTTTATAAATGTTGACCATGAATAAGTGTCAAAATTCAATGAACGATTTAGTTAATTATATTTAATTTTGGCAAAATATTACGTATTCTATCAGTCGCGATAATAATTTAACTAACAAATTAGAAGAAATCTTACCCTGCTCTAAGTCAAATTACCATAATTGGTAATCAAATGTTGTAGGAGCGGCCGCGGCGTTGCCTCGCACTAATTACGAATTCTAATTTCCTCTCTTGTTTCACAGGCCCTTTGAATTTGTAAATTATTGCTTGTACTTTAGACTATCAAACATTTTTTATATTACAAAAGACTTTTATATATATAAAATAATATATCATTAATTTCTTGCTGGTCCGTCATTAGTAGCTACCTATGTCCACTATTATACTTATTAATATCATACTTATTAGGATTTTAAAAAATTAAGAAACCATCGATAAAATGATGTGTCAAATTATGTATGTATTTCATACATTCATTTTGAGACAATATATTATAATGCGAGCTACGACGCTACGGATTAACACGCTGACTTGTTGTGTTGGGGGATTATAGTTAAACTTATACCACCACTCCATTTTCGAGTTTAAAATATATTAACAAAATGTAATGGGATTAAATACGACCGTACAAACATTAACTCTTTTAATTAAAAGTATTACATTGTCTTTTTACTTATATTACATAAGTAAAAATTTCAAATAAGTATAATTGAATAGTGATAATAATACATACTAAATAACGGTACTGGTTAATTATTTCCTTTGGATTTTTATTTAGCTGTTCTCCACTTCACGCTTGTATGCTCTTAAAAGAAGATAGTAACCGAGTAACCTGCTTTGTGGAAAAAAAATCAACTACCGTATTAGTGTGTCAACTGCACCACAATGGTGTAATTTTTATGTGTCGCATTTTGTATGAATATGAATTGACGTATATGTAAACTTGATTATGTAAAAGCTGTATTTAAAACATAATTATTAATTTCAGTATTAAATATTAATAATTGTATTTTATTATATCTAATAATATGTTAAGATAATTGATGAGGTCGTCGCTGCGCAGCGGCACGAGGATGTGACTGTAACGTGACGGTTGTGAGTTCGATCCCCATTCGAGGCAGTGAAATATTTATTTACGTTTCCATTTCTTCGCTCTGGTGTCGAGGCAAAGCGCGGCGTTGAGTTCTGCCACTCAACACGCAATGCCTCAAGAATAAGCTACAGCGAGAAGCTGGTTTTTTTAAATAATAATTTTAAAAAATCAAATCTGGCTTTGTGTAGAGACGTCTCCTCTACCGCATTTATCATGGGGAGTGTTCTGAAGAACTGTTTGACCTGTTACCTGCCTGAATTTTCTAACCGTACAGTACGTGACAAGCTAAAATTATTTCCATCCCACCTGGATATGTGGCACTCCACTACTGTGCGGTTTCGTAGGAACTTTCTTCCACGCGAAACTTAGGAATGGCCTACGCGCGGCAGTCTTTCTAAGTCGATATGACATGGGCTTCAAAAAGCGGGTCTACCTCCACCTTAGAGGCCGGCACCGCACCTGTAGCTCCTCTGGTGTTGCACAGGGTCGTGGGCGGCGGTAATCACTTACCATCAGGTGTCCGGAACGCTATTGCCCTTTCAGTTTGCCTTGCCCTTTTCCATAAAAAAAAAAGAAAATATACCTACATATGACGATAATTTCGCCCAAATATTATTTACGTACAGGAATTTAAAATACCTTTAATTTGTTTGAAGTATTGCAAGACGTATTTCCACACAAAATGTTTGTAAACTTAATAATATTAAAAGTATTGAAAGTCAGCGATGCGTGAGTTTTTAATGCTCTCACAAGTCTACTTATGTAACATCGGCTCCAATTAAAAGCGCGACAGATTTAAAAGCGGTGCAGAGCGAAGAAAACACGAGTGGATGGAAAACATGGTCGTGTTTACGGGAAACCTCCGCCGGCAAATATTATCGCGAGACGAGCGCGATCAAATATTCAGAGGACGGCGGCGGTAGCGGGACGCAACCCTCTCTAACTTTCAAGCCCTACCCTTTGCACGCCCTACACTAATTACGTTTAGAGTTCTTAAGCGAAATTACTTAGGCCCCTCGCCACCCGCGCCCGCCTCGCGACCCCCTCCCGGAAATGAGGCGCGCTCCGAAAAACAAGAGGAAAGCGTTATACTTACGAGTGAAAGGCGCCCGTCGCGTCTAACATCTCAAATCTGGGCTATCTCTAAAGATGTTGAAGTAATGATTTTTTTCTTCATTTTCACGAGTATTCTGTTCATGAGCGGTTGCTAAGTGAAAAGCAATTAAAGCACGGGCGAGTGATCTCCACCTTCCGCCCCGCGCCCAAGGGACGCCGGCCCATCCCACATCGAGACTTATACAATCAACAAAAAAGAAAATTATAATAAACTTGATTTTTCTTATATATTTAATCTTTAAATAATTTAGAGATTTAATCGTTATCCTTAATTCTAATAATATTTGGTATAAAATATCAAATCTCTCTAAAAACTATTAAATTTTTTCATTAATTTCCGACTCAAAATGAAAGGTAGATACTACACACTCTTTTTTAGAAACTTTACCATAGCATCGCTCTTAGTTATTTGTACATCATTTAACGCGATCAACGAATGAGAATTTTAAGATAACTCGCGATTTGCAATCGTTGTCTATATTTGTGATTAGCTTAGATATTTATTAAAGTCGAAGCGTAAAAGTATATAATATGTTTTCATACATGTTTATTATTATTAAGTCTATACTTACGGTTCTATGGTGTTTTTATGTAATTTTCTTTTTTAGTTGCGATGACATTCCTTAGGTATTTATCTAACTATTAAAAACAACAAATTTAAGTTTGTGATGTTTCCCGTATACCAGCAATAAAGCTGAAATTTCTAATTTTCAAATCTACCTCAAAAGAAGAAAGCCAGGCAGATTTCATTATCTAATCGGAAGTGAGCGTCAACACGAACATTGGAGTGTTTGTCATAGAATCGGAACAGCCTGTATAATTTCCTGTTTAACTTTAATAGCTTTGATGTTACATACATAAATGAGATCAAGCTTCACTGTAAATATATTTTGCTATAGATAATAATTTAGGTAATTTCCAAAATTAAAAAAGTTGTATCATGATGTCAGATAAGAGATTTAAATATATAAAATTTATTAAATATTTAATATATTTACAAAGAAGTTAAATCTATATCGACGAGACTAATTATAAACGAGAAAAAAATATTTATATTATTAATAATATTACCTAGGCCAGGGGCTCCCAATCTTATCTTGATCAAGGACCACTTTTATATCATTCTTGTTAGCAGGGACCACTATGTAGGAATAACAAAAATAAACTATAACAATCAAACCGAAACTTTGATTAAAAGCTCAATAGGAACTTATGTTACGTGATAAAAAACTCAGTTCTCAGTCACTGGTTGGGAACCAGTGACCAAGGCGGATCTATTTAGTGGGTACCATATGTGTCGTTTAGATGTATAAGCTGTATGTGCGAACCGCTGTGAGCTGTACCTACTGTAAAGTTGTATCTTAATATGTTCAGTAGGTTTTGCGTGAAAGTGGAACAAGCATCCATCATCACAAATTTTCACATTTGTTATATTAACAGTATATTAGTTAAGATGCCTCTATTTATGTATATAAGTACATACAAGCATAATAAAGATTAAGTCACACTGTTTATACATTCTAAAGGTTTTAATAATTAATGAGCATATTAAATTCCCTTTCCTTCAACGATCCGCGTCTGAGGGGTCTCGATGAAAAACAAATCATAATTGCAACCCCGCCCGCGTGGAAGACTGCTGATTTAGCATCGTCTCTATAGCGCGTACAAAGGCTAAGGGAGACGCGTTAAATTGTAATTTATAAATTAAAATGCCAAACGCTAACGTTATAAATTTCAGTAGCTAGTAGTCGCTAGTAGTTGCTAGTAGACGCTAGTAGTCGCTAGTAGTCGCTAGTAGACGCTAGTAGTCGCTAATAGTTGCTAGTAGTCGCTAGTAGTCGCTAGTAGACGCTAGTAGTCGCTAGTAGTCGCTAGTAGTTGCTAGTAGACGCTAGTAGTCGCTAGTAGTCGCTGGTCGATTCTTATTGTATAGTACTTATTAATTATTACTTATCTTCCCTTATTTCTTTTCTTAGATTCATGCTGTATCCCGCATGTAACAAATTGGCAGAGGGAACCTGGAATCCTACTTTGCATCTTGCATCGTTACCAGAGCGAGGATATTACAATATTAAATATTATATTTGTCCGAATGGGAATCGAACCGACAACATGCCGCGTTTACAGACACATGCTTGTGCCCCTTCGCCACGACTAGCCTTACTTTCCTATTATCATAAGAAAAAAGAACAAATTTTATTCAAAACTAACATCATTCATCATGATATGATTTCTTGAACAACGTCAACACTCTGATACAGTTGTTACAACTTTCGATGTTATTTAAGCATTTTTGTAAGGATTGTGAAATTTGATATCTTATCCAATTTTTTTAGCAATTTTTTTAGCAAAAATTAATCCAACTCAACAGAAATCATAGTAAACTCAAATAAATTCAAATGTTGGATAAATAGTATTATCGCTCATCCGCTTAGTATATATAGGTTGTTTGAATATGTAGGTACCAATAACAAAGTTACAATAACAATAACATATTATTTTCTTTTTTTTAGTAATCATATATTGGAAAAATTATAAAAAATGCGAAAATTCTAAAAGGTAAATAAAATGTTTTGTTGTAAGTCTAAGTGTTTTCAGGTTTAGGTACAGCTATAGTCTAAAATATGTAAGATTTTTCGTGTTTCTACTTAACTTGAATACAGTGGTCTCGTTAACATGAAACAGTAAATACGGATGCTAAAATCACAATTTCTATATATAATTTTTTTTAATATCAAGTGAATGGAAAAAGCTAAAGTAATTTGAAATCAGCGTATTAATAATTATAATTATAATTTGTTCTTTCACGGTATGATATAGTTAAGTGGAAAGTTAAATATTATAATTTCAATCCCATGGTTAATGTTTATATATAATAATATTAAGACCATTTTTATAATTGTACGGCGCGAGGCATTGGCGTTTACAATGCCTGTAAGCGCGATTGTTGTGGATTCGATCCCCACTCGGAGTAATGGTTAAATTTAAATGATTTTCATTTCCTCGCTCTGGTAGACAAAACGTCTCACAAACATAGTATATATAAATGAAGCTTTAAATAACAACAAGTTATACTATATAATAATATTCTAAAAGGGGCCTCAATTCGGACCACATACATTCATAACACAAATACAGAAATCCAGTATAAAATTATAAAAGTTAGTATTGACATGAAATTTGCTTACAACAAAGAGAACAGCAACTGTCGTTTTCTCAATATATTTTTACTTTCTGCGGAAGAGGAAGACCGTTACATTAATTTTCACATGATCGCTCGTGAATTAATTCACTTTGAAATGTTAATAAAAAAAAAACGATTCCGGTAACTTGATTTTTCACAAATTCTATTCGGCAGTTCTTTATAGTGAAATTATATTATCGCAGAATCTCATCGAAATGTGGAGAAAAGGAACAATTTGGATATTCAAATGATTGACATCTCTCCGGGCGGTCAACCGCCGTGCGTCGCACGTTTAGCAAAGTTCGCCCCACTTCGCAACGGCTCTACGGAAGCGATCCATTGTTGGAAAATCTGACCGCGATCGAATTGATTGTGATCAAGACGAACGCTTTTTTAAATTATTTACCATTTTCTAGTTATTTTTTAATAATGTTCGAAGCCTGGGAACTACCGTTATTAATATACAAGTAGAGTATTTTTGATGGAATAATTCAGCAAAAAAAAAAAATGTTTATCAACATTTGGTGATTTTTGGAAGTTAACGATATTTTCGAAGGCCATTTTATTCATCTATAGGATTAAAATTTTGCAGTCTGGTAGTTTTCCCGAAGATATGACTGCCTATAGAATGGTTATAAAAATTATTAATTCCATAATTGACTAAAATGGCTATAATAATAAATAGTCCATAGTAGTCTGAGACGTATAGTTAGGCAGATTTTGAATATTTATGCGAGTTTTGATTTATGATTGACATGAAAAACTCTTAAAGCTGATAGAGCTTCATAATTTCATTGTAACGAAATTTAAAATATATTATTTTTATCTAGTAAAAAATACAATATTTTCCAACATTTAATTGAACTTTTTACATACCTACTTAACGTAATGTTTTATATCTAATAGCAAAGATATTATACCTAAATGTACATAAATATAGTAAATATATAAATAGGTTAGTCAATTTCTGTTATCAAAAGTTTAAATAAATTAATAGTAAGTATATAAAAGTTCTTTAATTGTAATATCCATCCTAATAAGCCCTAAAATAGTTGCATGCATATGGCTGGCAGCGCATGCGCAGCTCGCGTGCGCTACTTGTGCCACCCTACCGAAACCCTATTGTAGATGCCCTTACAAAAAAACCAACCAGATTGTTTACTCCACTTTTTACCTTTTTTAAACTTATACTCACCTTTTTTATTAGTATTTTAGCCGTGGCGTGCGTCCGTTACCTTTGTATGATGCTCATTCAATCGTTCTACGTCTCTATTGTGACGAGATATGTCGATTTAATTCATTTTTAATGTTTTGGCAAATAGAGATAATCTGTTGGTTTAAGTGTAAAGTTATTATTGAATGTCATATTTGTTAGTAATTAATTTAGTAGAGTTAAGTAGGATGGATTTTCTTTGTATATTTTATTCTTTTTTTGTAAAAGATTTGTAAATCGTGTTACTTCACGATTTTTATTTATTTGGAGCTTGAGTATTTTGAGTTGTAGGCCAGGAGAACTTAATGACATATAATTCTGTTGTAAGCTTTGACAGATTTGGATTATATTTATGTTACATGGAAAGAATTTAACTGAGGAAAGAATTTTACATATACTTTAAATATAAACATTATTTGAAAAAAAATTTAATTGACGACCATAGCATAGCGTCTTTTTTACATATATATGTAATATTAATAAATGATAATAGATTTCTAAATTGCCTAAAAACTAAAAAAAGGTGCATCGCAATTTTTTTCATAAGTAGTCATTTTTAAATCAGATTAAAAAAATGTAACTATGAGTACAAGTTGACATCTAAGTTCCAAATGTCCTCTTTATGTATACATATCAATATAAATAAACATTTGTTAAAATTCTCTTGACCAACCGGCTTTATTTGTACACTAGTATTAGAATGCAATAAATAAATAATAAATGCAATATCGGCATTAAGAATAATTTGACTACAAAACAAATTTGTACCTAGCTATTTTAATTAATGATGTAAAACTGTAAACTGTAGCACTACATTATACAGCACCATCTGTCGTTGAAACTGGGAAAATGCATAAAATAAATTGTAGCCGTACGTTTATTTGCGTACTTATTCAATACCTGCGAATTACTGCACTGATCAATATTGAAGATATTTAAAAAATAATAATGTTCATTTATTTATCAGTGCAAAGCAGAAATTATATCATATGTATTTATTAATCCATCGGCTAGTGTTAAAATGATATGTCAATATTGTGCATCGGATATAAAATAAAAAATATGTATAATATAATAGTTTTTATATAAATAAAAAGGTCTAAAACATAATTTTAGTAATTTTGCTGTTCGCTTTTCAAGCAAAAATACTGGACTCAGCTTTTGCTTAGACTTCTTTGTTATATAGCTATTATTCGTCGTACGTCTGACGTATGACTTTACGAACACATGTAATCTGTAAGAGAAATATAGCACATCTTAGATTAGATTTGTCAACATGCTTTCTGATGACGTTAGAAAATTGAGGTAGACCACCTGATGTAAAATTCAGAAAAGAGATACTCGAATGGCTGGATAAAGCAACCAATCTCTATAAATATACCGTTACCAAATATAGAAAATATTAACCTAAAATAATTTACATTACGTGATATTAATAACAAAATACGTATACCTACACAACAGGTGGTGAATGAAATTGGCATGACAAGGGTCACAATTCACAACATTCACTAAGTTGCGGGCGGTAACGAGTATTCTTTTAAATTTCTCAGAAAATATATTTTTCTGTTTTTAGGGTTCCGTGCTTTTTAAGGGAAAAAGGAACCGTAATAAAAATGTCTTGTCCGTCAAGAGCTTTTATTTCAGGAATACTTGGATATGGAGTTGAAATAATAATCATACACTCAGATCTACGGTCCTATAATTTCCTGAAAAAATAGTATTTCTATATTTACTTTAAAAAGAAGTAACCGTTTCATAAAGGAAATGAAAATGAGTAGGCTCATTATCATAGGTGATCATTTCCAACTATTTTACTACATGTAATATTGCATGGTTCGAAATTTTAGCGTTTCCGACATTAGTATTGGCTATATAAATTTTTATTTTAAATATTATATAATAGACGAGTCGTGGTCCAGGAACAAAAGCGGGCGAATGTTAACGCGAAAGGTTGTGATCGAGGAAATGAAATAATTAATATTTTCATTGGTTCACTCCTGTGTCGAGGCAAACCGTTACCGTTACCTTACCTCGGTCAGTGGGAACATGTCCTTTTATATATAAAGATAATGGTTCAAATAAAATCTAATAAAAATATGTTAAAGAATCAAGATAACCGATTTTAATTAAGTTTAGATTGCATTTCTCAATGCGACCCTAAACAATTCGTAAATAAAATTGGACCTGGTAAGTTATGCTGTCGACAAAGTTTACAAATAATAATTATTTCTCAAGGATAAATGCAGAAAAAATGGCATTTTAAATTAAAACAAATGATTTTGTTATAAGTTTGTATTACATTGATTTTAAACAAAAGCCAATACAGAAAAGTAAATTTTATATTTTTTTACATTTCGATGGTAATTTATTATAATACAAAAGATTAAGAAAAAATCTGACACATTTGAAATTTCAATATTTTATACATTTACAAGTTATCGTTTCTGTAAACAATAAAAAAAAGAGTATAAATAAAAGAGTATAAAATATACTTTAAGCTTAAAATTTAAGCTTTAATATTCCTTTTAATAATGTTATGCTATTAAAAAATTAAGCTTAAACAAAACAAAATAAATACATTTTTAAATGCCAACATCAGCAAGTATTCACTGAGGCCAAGTATTCATTATATTTTTTTTCTTGAGCAAGTTGAAGTTTTTGTAGTTTCTTTATGAGGCCCTTACTCAATTCCTTTCCCTCGTGGTCGTGTGTAGGGAGACCCTAAAACATATAAAAGATATATTAAATATTTAGAAAATCTATAGCTGTTAAAATATTCATGAGAAATCTATTATTGAGGATATCTATCAATCAACGCAATAGAACCCAAAACAATGTATTTTAAATTTTTGTCTGTTTATCTATGTGTCATGCTTATCTCAGGATCGGTTTAGCTTATTTAAATGCAGTTTTCACTATTGTTTTATCAAGCTTCCCTTTGGTATTTGTTTTGTATAAATCGGTTCGTAAATAATATTAATATCACAGTGGGTATTATTTTTCATGTATATTATATACCATTATTGAAAATATGTTGAAAACATATATTATACTATTTTATAACTTAGCTTATTATTAAAATTAACCAGATTAACAATATATATTTCCTATAAATGTACACAAACAATGTATGTATACTTTATGTGTAATTTCTTATATTTTAGATATTAAAAAATAACTATGATTATGTAAAATTTTTATAAAAACTATTGTAACCTTTTAGGTTTATTAAAAAAAATTCACTATAATTCATATTATAAGCTTACCTTGTCATCAAATTGTGAATATTTATCTGTTTCATGTCTAAACATTTCATATGGAGGTATTTTCTTTAGCTCCTCCTTAGCGCGTTGCGCTTCTAGTAAATCTTGTTTCTTTTTCAGTTTTTCAGCTTCTTGTCTCCTCTTCTCTTCTTTTTCTTTCATCAGCTCTTCCTTGCTGACAAGCTTCACTACTGTCCTGTCTAAAATAAAACATTATTTCATTACAAGTGTCATTTCAAAAATATACGCGCGCACGGAAAACGTGTAAAAACGTTTTTCGCGAGTAAATCTAAATATTGGTATAGTTTAAGCAGGCGTAGCAGCGTCCGGGTCCACAAGTATTCAATAAATAGCATTCTCCATGAGCAAATGATAATTATAATCATTTACCTTTGGGTAGCGGATATTTATATTAAAATAGAGGGACGCTAAAAACATACGTAAGTTGAATCACGCATATATATTAAGATTTTCGATGTAGCTTGATGAAAAGAGAAGAAGAGTTTTCTATGCGACATTTGTAAGTATTATTTATTACCAGGTTTATCTTCCAGGCGCACGCCGAGCTCGGGCAGCACGTCGTCACGCAAGGCGTCGCACAGCGCGAGCACTCGCCCCACGCCCCCTGCACCCTCCCCGCCCCCACCGCGCGCCGCCTCGCGCACTTGCGCACGGAACGTGCTTAATGCCTCTAGGTAGGGCATTACTGCTTCTTCTAACTGTTGGTTATTTTTATATTATTATTTATTTTAGGAATGTGCACCTCCCGGGTCCCTCAGGACCCTTCTTGGATCGCTCTGAAGATGGGAAATCTAGTGTTAAACCACTTCCTTACTTACCATGCAATTCTTGAAGCATTGCGTGATTTAGTAGTATACTAGCTATTAGCGTGTATGTGTAATTATTAAGTATACTTATATCATTGTTATTAATAGTTAATTATCATTAGTATTTTTCTAAAAATTTATTTTATAAAAGAATCACCAATTTTATTATTACAATTAACATTAATAACAATTAAAAGTGCAGGTGTAGTAACATTTCACAGAAGTCGACCACATATTAATTTGCCACAGTATTATAGTACTAAAAACGAAACATGTCTTTAAATTTTTTTGCAAAGCATAAAAAGCAGGACCTAATATCAAAACACAGCTTTCCATCTTTTCAATGGAACTTATGATAGAGTATGCAACGCAAAAAATCAATGCAGCAAGTGCTGAAAATAATTTTTAATTATCTCATTTGCTAAAGAGGGGATCGAATCCGAATTCATTGTCTATAATGAATAGCTTTCCTACTGTACAAAGATAGTGTCAACAGAAATAAAAAACAAAACCATACTAACACACATATCACTAGCATCTGATACTGGAAAGCCTATGAGACCGCGTGGACCTTCTACAGCACCAAATATATGAAGAATATCAGTAACATAACGCGCGGCAGCAGCCAACAGCGGTGAGTTGCGCGGCGTTGAGTTCCGCAGGTATATATGGGACGCGCCTACTAGCTCTCGGAGCGCGTCTATTGCGGTCCGAGTGTCGATGTTATCTACAATTAGATGAATATATTAATTAATACATGAAGTCGTTATGACTCCAAGGTATAGCGTCTGAATCGTTAAACTCAATGATTGTATGTTCGACTTTTTCGTTCTTACTCTAAAATGAGATTTTTTTTTTAATATCTTTGCTCACAAATCAAAGAGCGGCATTAAGTTCTGCTAATTAACAAGAACTGTGTTTAAAAATGGGAGGTAAGTCGCGAATGAAGTGTCTTACCACTGGGTTCCCGCTGCCCAGCCATATGCAATATACAATGTAAAGCTAAAAAACATACCACACAATGCAGCGTGTACTTGTTCTTTCACAGCGCTTAGTTTAGCCGACAACTGTTGTTCTTCAGGATCCCAGGACCCACCGCTGCCTTCCTCATAACCACTTCTCAATGCATCTTTGACTGTTAAGAAATATTCCTGTAAAATATGATTGTATATGTATTATTTATGTAGTTTGGCGCCTTACATTCGCATACATCAGAATAATCAGAAAGAACCAAGACACACCAAATAGAGAGCAAAGAGTAGTGGAATTTACAAGATTTTTGTCTTGTTACGATTAGAAAGTCGAAAATGAAAATTCCTACCATACGAATTGTATATTCTAGGTATATAATAAAATATTAAAAGACTAATATTTTACACATTATTTATTATCTGAAATACTGTTTACAATTAATGCTAAGCATGAGAAAACCATAAGATATTACAATATGTTATAGAAATTAATGTCCTATACATTCAATTACAGCCAAACGCTACTGTGCCACGAAGGCCTTCCTTTATCTATTGTTTGTTTTCAAATCATGTGATAATATTATAAGGTGTGATACCACAAAAATATAAAATTTTCTTGTTATACAAATTAAACTTCGTATTAAATACAAACAACATGATATTTCCTGGAAATAAAAGGAAACTTTCGTACGTTAACGTAAACGTTCCCTGGAAAGGGAATTTTTCCTTGCCGTTAAAGCTTTAGGGTAGTGTCGGATCCAAATGCATCTCTTAGTTTTCTTACCAGAATGAGGATATAAAAATAGATTTCCCCCAGCGTAGGAATTGAATCGCATTTTCGAGACGTTGCGCCACAACTGTCTCACATAATAATTTAAAAAATATTAAATATATTCACATGCCTAAAAATATAATTCCCAGTGCTCACTAAAAATATCATACCCAATGTTCATTATGAACTATTTTCTACTCACATTAAATAATTTCTCAGTTTGAATAGCCATTTCCATAGTATTATCAGAGTAATCTAGTGTGTCTTTCCAACTATGTAACAAAAAAGCAATTCTTAATTGTCTTGCTGTGTGACGTTTTAAAGCGTCAGAAATCGTGACAAAGTTCTTTAACGACTTCGACATCTTGCAACCCGCGATTGTCAGATGGCCTGTGTGTAGGAAATATTTAACCCAACCTGGCTGATCAAAATATGCCTGTAAATTAATTGTAATTAATTTTTAGGTACCACACTGATGTCTACACATTGTGTGTCACTCAGTGACTGATATATCAGAGAATACAGTGAAAATTACAGGAGTTTGAAAGTTGAAATTTGGCATATAGATAGGAGTGTGTGAAGTATTTACAATAAAGTAGCTTCCTAGTAACTGTAATGGAGTATAGATATAGATATTTTAAAATTTTATAATAATACCTCACTTTGAGCCAATTCATTATCATGATGGGGAAACTTTAAATCAACACCTCCTGTATGTATATCTAGCTTTGACCCGCACACATCGGAAGCCATTGCAGAGCACTCTATATGCCATCCTGGTCTACCTTTACCCCATGGAGAATCCCATGAAGGTTCACCAGATTTACTTTTCTTCCACAAGGCAAAATCATTTGGTGACCGTTTCTCAGCTGTGTCATCACTTAGATCACCTTTAATAATATAGTCAGTATTTTTATCTTGATCACTTTTAATGAAAGCACAGTTTTAAGTACTCTATAAAAGCATAATACAATTAAAACTAAAGAGATTTCGATTTTCCAAAAACATACAACATATTTTCCATTAAAATTTATTATCAATATTTATGAATTTGCTGAAAATTTCAAAATAATTAAAATTAATATTATAGAGTTAAATTAAAAATAATAATATTTTGCATGCTACAGTAGTATTTGATAATAAGTTTGTAATAAAAAAATAAACACACTATTTCAGAGTGAATCGAACCAAAAACCATAGTGTCTATAGTCAGACATTATCCTAAAGTGCCGAATATAAAATGTATTTTTTAATTACCTTCTCCTTCTTGTAATGATTTAGTGTCTCCGTAAGCTTCAGGTACAAGTCTAGCATAATGGTGTTTGTTCCTGTTGTCAAATTCACTGACATTAAAATAAACTGAACCATTTGATTCATAGGCTAACCCATTATCTATTATCTTTTCAATAAATGAAATAATTTGCGGTATATATTCACTGACTCTTGTCAAGACATCTGGTGGTAAAACCTACAATGATAAAAAAATATCATATTATTAAATACATTATAGAAACAGTTTCAGTTTTCATCCTCACTTTGGTAACACGACAAAGTGGGGTGTTAAAATCTACCACTCAACATGCAGTATCCAAACAATTGGAAAGAAAGTAGGAGACGAATTGTCTTAACACTAGGTACTCTTTGCCTACTCTGCTTTATGCAGGAAACAGTGTGAAACTAAAAAATTTATAAGAGAGAAATTAATGAAAAATATTATGACTCACATTAAGTGCCTTCATATCTTTATGAAACTCATTTTCCCAATACCTAGGGAGCAATGTGAAAATTGCATTATCTGTGACTGTTGCCCCATACTTCTTATCTAGCCACTCCGATATTGGATCTTTAGCAGACTTCAATAACTCACATTTTGCTTTATTGATTTTAACAATATCATTTTCTTCAACTGCTTGTTTAAGCACTTGGACTGCTGATGCAACGCTATAATAAAAAATATAATGAAATTATTAAACAAAACTTTGTAGTTGTATAGCATCTGAATGAAAATTAACAGGTTCAACAATAATATAGAATACAGCTGCTCAAAACTCAATATCTTGATAGTTTGGTGGAAAGTAGGAAACAGAATGAGTTAACTGGGTACCTTTGTCTACCCTGCTATATCAAGGAGCGCGGTATCGCACTCCATCTGCCATACTTGCCATAGTGCACTCCTTATATACTTTAAAGTCGGGTTTTTCGATCCCTAATACACCACTAAATTTAAAATGATTTTTTTTAATGTCATTTGCAGATTGTTTCTGTTTTTACGGAGTTTAGAATAATTTATTATTCTAAACTCCGTATATTTATATTAATTTTTAAATTATATTATATTTTATTCATTATATTTATTTAATTACATATTTATTAAATTTTTATATTATATTTTAATCTACTTGATACTTACTTATCTAACATTTTCTGCATAGTATTCTTCTTATCTGGATCAACAGTGTCCTTCACAATACCTTCATAGAAATTAACCACAGTTGTTGCATCATCTATGAGAGCATTAAGATCTCTCTCCTCTTTTGCATACTTTTCATACAAATGGTTTTGTCTAGCTCGCTTAATTATTTTATCATCAATATCAGTGATATTCATAACATATAAAATATCATAGCCAAAATAATTTGTCATAACACGTCTTAAAATATCAAAAGAAATGTATGACCTGAAAAATATAAAATTAAATTTTGTATGTGCAGAAAAAAAAGGAATATTTTGTATTTGTTATAAGGAAAGCAAAATCAGCCACATACACATATTTTATCTTAATGATGAATCATACTCTCATTGTGAGCGAAGTTAAGGAAATTATTTATATATAATATAAAAAAATAAATGAATAAATCAGTTTCATGCTGTATCCCGACCACAGCAGGCTAGGCAGAGGAAACATCGTGTCAAGACACTGTTCCCCACTTTCTGCGAATTCTGGAGGCATAGCGTGTTGAGTGACCTCAACACGCAATAATAATATTATTTAAATATGTTAACAATATAAGAATATTTAAATTTGGCTTATAAATTTAAGATCTTTTTACCTAGCGTGTCCCATATGAGAAGCATCATACACAGTAGGACCACAACTATACCAATTTACTTTATTGCCATTAGAACATATGAATTCTTCTTTTTGTCGTGTGAGACTATTGCATAGTTTTAACACTGGTCTGTCTCTTTGAGAGGCAGGTGGTAACCAATTCGGTTGCGTTCTTTTAGACATCATAATTGTATAGTAATCAACCTGAAAATGAATAAAAAATGGAATAGCATTGATTATAAAGTAATAAAATTGTACCATTTACTAGAAAACTGTACGCACTATATAAAATGAGAAAACTATTCTTCATCAAATACGGCATTTACAACTTGCAACGTTAGTGAGTAACGAGTAGGAAGAATTTTAATTTTAACGCAACATTTGACGTCAACTTTTTTGAATCTGACGTTTACTGTCAAAATTTAAATTTCTTCAAATATCTATGTTTTTAGGCGTGCTTAATAAGAAGTGTACAGGATGTAAATTGTAATAAATTATAAGTGAAATATCAAAATATTATCTCGACAATGTACATTGTTTGTATACACACTGTTTTACATGTACATTGTTTGTATATTGTTTATATTCAAATACAATCATAACATATATTTATCCTTTTAGATAATCATTACACGAAACCTTTATAATATAAAGATTATTTAATGATATTATTGTTCGACATTACTCTCGTGCATATTTGTGTATTTTTAACGATCATGACTACTCAGCAAACAGTAACTATTTTCAATTTCAATGTGTGTAAGCATTTCACTCGAAATAACTAACCAAGTAATATCTCTTTCTATATAAGGTTATCGAAGACTAGGTTGAAAGAGATAGATAATCAGCATGGAATAGCTAAAGATATATAAGTCACATGAAATCTTTGTTGTATTTCTTACCTTATCTGTATAAAAATTCAAGCTTTTTTACAAAAATATACTTATGTGATGTTAATCCTTCAATAATATAAAGTCACAGGTGTGTGAATGATAATGGTTGATATATAAGTATGTACTATATAGGTACAAATTTATAACATAAATAACAAACGCGTTTATCCACTAAACTACTTGTACAAATTTATTACGTTCTTGATCATTTTATTTTTGCCTTTACCCAGTTTACTTTACTAAAAATGGCTCTCTTTGCTTGCAAATGCTTGAATATTACTTTAGAATGTGATAAACTAGAAGAAATAGCTGATATCAGAAAATTGGAGTTATCTTTGGCGGAACAAAGGGATATTTTTTTCAATGAGGTACGGTCGGTAAACATGACTTAGCCTTGACTTTATGATGGTCTTTAGCTTTATTCTAATAATAATATATAGTATTAATCGCAATAAATCAATGCATCAATATATTTTGAAAGAAATTACAATAACAAAATTTAAATCTGGATAGATCCTAGTGAAACTTCCATGTTATTTATAAATATAAATTTATCTTAATATGTGGTTGTTTTGAATCATTCACAATGTACAGGTTATGTAATATAATATAAGTAATATTTCGGTAGTCAAGTTATTTAAATCATCTATTTTTTTAATTTAAGATTATATTGTACAAATATACATGTAACATGAAAATTAAATATAATTTAGATATTTTACAGTATAGTTTTAAGTAATGACTGACAATTGTTTGGTCTACTGAAAATAATTACTATATTTCTTTTACTACATAACAAAATTTGTAAGTGCTATGAAATTATTGCAGAAGTTAGTATCATGCTCTACAAGCTCATTAAAAAGTCATTCAGTACAACCGGCCCTGATTGGACAACACAATGTTGGTCATTATAGTATACAATTATGTCTAGCCTGTGGACAGAAAACACATGCTATATTACATGAGAAAAATTTAGTGTTAGTTGCAGCATCTTTGCGAGTAAGTGTTAATCTATACTAGTGTTATAAAGCTCAGAGTTTGTTTGGGTTAACTCACTAAGCACGCCTACTACTAGTCCAAATTGAAAAAGAGTTTTGTATTTTAAGTCAAGAAGTGACTGTGACTGCATCTGTTGTCAGAGTTACCACTTGAACTTGAATATTACATACAGCTCTTAGTTCCTATACAACTATAAGGGTGAGGTCTAATAAGTAATTTTAAGAAATTAATAATATAAAATAATTTCAGACTACCGTCGAGCACATAAATAATCTAAAAACCTCTGAGAACTTCTCTCCAGTATTCAATTTGTTAGTGCCAGAAACGTCAAACGATATTGAGATGAAAGAAAATATAGATACTAATAACCAATTAATTAGCGATAAAAATGGCTGCTCACCATCTTTACAAGTTATTGGAACATTAAGAAAACAATTAAATCAGACTTTACAATTACAATTAGAATCTATAGAAGAGACAGTGAGGCAGTTTAAAGAACAAAAATATGCAGAATATGAAGCATACAGAGAGAGAGCTCAACGGGATCATAAAATTTTATCTAGGTAATCTGGAATTTAATTTTTCATAACCCCTCCTTATGGGAGGGTAGGCAGAGGAAAGCAAGTGTCAGGATGTTGCATATGGAGTTATGGAACTTATTGTCACACTGTCTTATTACCAGAGTGAGTTAACCATCAGGGCCTCAAATAATAATTTGGTATTAGCTATTTGTAATTTTTAAACAAAAGTTAATTAAATATTTTGAGATATTCTAATAACTGGTTTTAAATATATATTAAAATTGTGACATGATATATAATGATAATCAAATTATCTTCTAATGTTATGTTATATGTTAAAGTCCTGTGTTTAATGTTGATAAAATATTCTATTGCAGTGTCATAAGTAAATCAAGAAATAATATTGAAAAAGATGTTTGGGGTAATAATGCTAGTTTAGACAATGGACCACCATCTCCACACCTCCCACCATTGCAGAGAAGAAGACTGTCTTCTATCAAAGATGCTAAGAAATTCAATCAAAGTGTTAAGGTACCTTTAACTAGATATTTTATTTAGTGCAAAGAAGCTTAATTCTCTCCTTTCTGCCTAAATTCGAAACATTACATATTAAGTGACGAAACTCAATGCCACACTTTGTCTACCTGAGCAGGAAAATGAATATATTTATTCCGCAGAGTATGAGTCCAACCCATATCTAACCATTTGCAGTCATACTGTTGATTTATATCAACTTATTATATTATAATATGCCCCACATAGAATGTTTATATAGGTTCAAAGCTCATGTAAGTTCCTTAAGATATCTTTATGAAATATTTTTTTCGTGTTACCTTTTAGTTTTAATAAATCTAACAGTGTCTCTTAATAGCCCTGAATGGACTGGATATTGAAGTAATGTTATATTTTAGAGATAAAAAATAAAATAATAATTTGCTTAGGTTTTCTTGTTTAAGATATAGATAAATCCATCATTGCCTAGTGGGACAGTCTTTGACTATAAACAAGATTGTTGTGGGTTCAATCTTCATTGGGGACAGCGAATAATTTTCATTGGTGGCGTTAAGTTTCGCCACTTAGTGATTTGATATTAGGTTGTCTTTGCTTTAAAAAAGTTTTATCAATCGACTACTTTTCAAATAAATTATAATAGCCTATTACTGTAATATGAGTACAAATAAAATGTTTTTAATAAACTTATTTTTTGAAATAAAGTAATTGTAAATTAAACTATGTGACAATTACATATTTCTAATATAATCGAGTTTGCAGATATATTTTATTACAGTATCAGGTTTTATATAATTAATTTTTATCATCTCTGTGTTGATTATAACATCAATGGAAATTATTCCAAAACCATTCTTAAAATAATATTTTATCACATAATTATTCAATAACTTTTTTTAATTACTATGTTAGAAATTACCTTCGAGTTTTATCAATGAATATAGAAAATACCATTGACTTTGTGACAACGTTAAATATTCGTAATAAGGTTATCAATATATTTTTAAAGTAATCATTTTTCAAAGGAAAAAGATTTTATATTTTAATGAGTGTAAGATATAAAAATGTCTATTTATTTCAGTTTCTTTTTGTTTCAAAGCAGGAATAAAAACCTAACGCAGAAACGGTCTGTTTTTTACTATAAACTCAAAACATAGACAACAAACAAGTTCAAAACATTTCTTTAAATTGCTTGATAAATCAAAATACTGTATTCTCCTGAGTAGATATGGAACCAGAACAATCGTTATCATCCATGTCCTTAATATTCGTTATATCAGAAATCATATTAATGTGAAAACATTCTTTTTTTAATCTTTCAGTCAAGTGCTCAAATTCCACATGAGGAGGATTCCTTAGATGCTGAGGATATCTTTGATTTAGAAGGAATGGACTCACGTAATTACATGGCGTCTGATCAAGACGATTATGATTCAGATGGTAAGTTTAATTGCTTAGTTTGGCCTAATACAACGTTACTAACGTTACAGTGCCCGATAACGAACAGATGTTGAGTTCCGTCACTCAATACAATATCTAAAAATCAGGCAAAAAGTGGAGAGTGGAGTATCTCAACATTAAATTACCCTCTTTTTATCGAACTGCGCGTTATATGGCGCTGTTGAGACCAAACAGGTGACAAATTTTGATGATTCTTACGTCAATATATTCGCCTTAACATTGCGAGTGAAAAGTGGGGTATTGGTTAGGCCTTCAACAATACCGTTTCCTTTCATAAATTTTTATTCCTCCATTTGTGGTGACATAGGATTGTGAGTGGGAAGATCAAATGTCGCTCTTTTTCTGAAGATTATAAATATAAATATTTTTGCAGAATAAACCTAACCTAACCTAAGTATAACGAATATTTCATTCTCCCAAGTGAGAATTGAACCCACGATCATTAACGGTCGCGCGCTTGTGCCCCTGCGCCACGACTGCCTCAAATAAAATAAAATTATATTTATTATATACTACTAACTAACATTTAATATCTAAAATATCCCAACTTATTTCACATATAAAGTGAAATATCAAATTAATAACTTTATTTAAGTTTGAGGGAACCTAGTGCTAAGACACATCGTTCCCCATTTTTTGAGGAATTCTAAAGGTATTGCGGTTGGGGTAACTGAACGCCGCGCTTTGCCTTGACACAAAAGCAAATAAAATAGATATATTCAAAATTTCATTTCCTCGAGTGAGAATCGAACCCACAACCTGTTGCGTTGACAGTTACACTTTGTGCCCCTGTGCCACTGTCTCATTTATAAATTAATTTAAATAATAAAAAAAATTATATAAACATTAATTACAGAAGGTAGTAACGATGAGGGTATCCACATCAGTCGTTCCCGAGGCCTGCCCATAGGAGACATAGCTCGATCGCTTCCCGTCAACATGCCCAAGTTCCCCATGGAGCGACCAGCTGTCAGGGAGATTGATGATTATGTAATTTTATTTCTTTTCTTAATGTTTTTGGGAAAGGCAAAGAAAAATCATTAATGTTAAAATTCTTCGTTTCCACTTTCTGTATAGTTTTCAAAATATTACGTTTTGAGAGACGGAATTGGAATGAGAAAATGAAAACAACTAATTCCTATGAGTGAATCTAACCACAAACAACGCTTCTATACCCTTTGTCCTGTACTATCCTGGCTTAGAGAAAATAAGACAAATAAAAATGGGAAATAAGTGAAAATATTAATATAAAATCAAAAATTAAAACCCCACTCGAGGAAGTGAAATATTTATTTACGTTTATTATATACATACTTATTATTTATTATATAATACATTATATATATTATTTATTATATAATACATCCGTTTCTTCGTTCTGGTGTCGAGGCAAAGCGCGGCGTTGAGTTCTGCTACTCAACACGCAAGTCCTCCAGAATTCGGATGAACGTGAGGAACGGAGTGTCTTGGACCGAGGGAACCTAGTATGGTTCCCTCTACCTACCTTGCTGTGTGCCGGATACAGCGTGAAGCTGTTTTTTATTTTATTTATAAATATGAACAGGAGGAGCCGCAAGACATAGCGGCGAGCATCAAGGCGCTGGCGCGCTCCGTGCACGGTGACGTGTTCGAGCTGCCGCGCCCGCGCTTCTCCACGCAGATCTAGCGACGCCCCCGTGTCTGCCGCTATTAGTAAGCCAAATGTGGTCTCGGCTCAACCTATGACCTGCTACAGCAATATATATATATATTATAACAATACCTTAATACGCAAACTAGCTTGCACTTATTTTATAAGAGACGCTGAAAACGTTATGCTATTTTTATTGCATGCAAATCAAATTATGGTTGACTTAATATTAAATTCATTTACAATTTTTTTTTATAAATAAACAGTCTCTGAAAAATATCGTTTTCGATGTCCATTGTAATGTTCACGCAGCTGGTGCTTGCTGGTTTTCGAAGTAAGGTATCCATATATAAAAACCGATTATATATTAAGGTAATTAAGTTGAGGCAGTCATATCGCGTTCGCGGTCAATGTATATCCTACGTCTAAGAGTGTCAAGAAACAAGTCAATATATCGTATTGTGCGCGTTCTCTACCTCCATGTCTCAATGTGCCCGTCGATATACTGCCCTATTGGTGCTTTTGAAATGTGATCAGTGACCCTAATGCCACTATGGACAAATCAATCCTTAAATGTGACTTGATGAAGACAAATATAAAAACCGATCATTGCGTCTGGCTGTAAACGCGATGGTTATGATTTCAATTTCCACTCGAGGAAATTAATTATTTCCCTGCTCTGATAAGAACTGAGGCACGGCTCTGAGTTTCATCACTCAACAGGCAATGCCTCCAAAACTGAGCGGTGCTCGGGGAATGGAGTGTCTTAACACTACGTTCTCTCAGCTATCCAGCTATGTATGGGATATAGCGTGAACCTTCATATAACACTGTTAATAATTATTGATGTAAAGCCATACACGTATTCGTCTTGCCGTCGTCCAGAAACTTACAGAGAGACTCCGTTCTGATAAAACACTGTAGACAGTGATTGAAATAATACTTTTCATTTAGTTATTTTAAATGTTAAGCCGAATATTTGCGCAGCTGTAATAGGTGCGATGTGCCATGAGCCGTGTTAAAAGCAGTCTACATGAATTAAACGATATACAATGTCTTGTACGTGACCTTGTCTCCATATTGCAACATTTTATAAGTTTATTTGGCAGCTAAAATAGATATTCACACAATTTACAAATTTTCTGTCCAATATATTACCGTCATAGAGCTTTTATCTAGTTAGTTCATGTAGACTGAACTTTTATATAGATATATATATGTTTTCTTAGATATTTAGGATTATTCGTCGTACAACAAATTCAGATTTAAGAATTAAATTTTAAAAATGTGGTTGTAATTTTATAAGCTTCCGTAAGGCGAATGACTATTGTAGTATGTAAGTAAGAGGCTATGAATGTTGTTGAAACAGATTTTTTTAAAATAAATGAACCAAAAAATATATATTGCCTGCGAGAAAGAGATTGGTTGCTCGCGAGAAAGAACTGATTTGTGTAAGTGCCGTTATTTGAAGAAATAATTTTAATTGTCATAATAATTATACAATGTAGTGTGATAATAAACGAGACATATATAATGCAAACACATCCCTAGTAAACCTACGGGCAAAAATGTAACGAGAATGCCGGGACAAGGGTAACTTTTATCGATTTTTTTTTTTTTTTATTACATGTATTTAAATCACTACTTTACGTTAATCATGGTAAACAACTATGTTTTTAATTTTGTTTTTCTCCATTTTATTTGTATTTTTTTTTCTTATTGTAAGAGTATATTTCGAATGACCTTTATATGTATATATATTTTTTACAATATTTAAGGACGATAATTTTGTAATTAAGTTCATGTGGTGCAGTGGAATAACGGCAGCAAACCGCGATGGTTGTGGGTTCGATTCTCCGCAAGACATTGCCGCCTATCAAAACATATTTTTTTATTTTTCCTCTATTCAACACGCAATCCACCAAATACGTACTTTCGAATTCAGGCCGAAAGCGGAGTATTAAGTGTCTGAACACCAGGTCCTCCCCGCCCATTCTGCTATATAAAGCAGCTGCGGGATAAAGTTTGAAAAAATAAAGAAATATTGTCAAAACAATATAGATTATCCTTGTCTCAATGTGTGTATGTGTGTGTGTATAGGAATCATGTCGGTCACTTTGTTGATATATATTATGTATTAATATTAACATCTGTTAACATCTAAGTCATATCTCTGTTATAATATTCAGAGTTTTCTATTAATTTTAACGTCATGTTATCTTAATGATAAGTGAAAAGTGTACAAAAATATAATACTTGCATTTCTTACTAGTCTTTTAGGGTCACGAAATAAATCATGAAAATTGTTTACATACCCGTATTGTTTTCTAACGTACGTATAGGATGTCATTCTTAAGATGCATACTTAAGATTTGTAATAAGTTTATTTTTATATTAAATATTTTGAATGAGTAAAGCGTAAGAATTGATCGGTAGCAATTGTTAGATGTGTTTTTTCGATTTATATATTTTTTGACAGCCGAGGTAGCATTGGCTTGAATAGGCATGTATTATACAATAATATCAGTGTCTTCCAATAGCACTGTACTATATAATTTTGTGTCCTTTTGTTTACTTTGATGTGATGTCAGTGTTTCAGTCAATTGTTGTTATAACTGTTCATAGTATTTGTTTGGTTGGTTTGACGCTACAAAGATGGATCTTGATTGTAAAGAATAGCTAGTGATCATTTAATAAAGATGACAGAGAAAATTATTTGTTTTTTTTATATATATATCACGTTCCTTTCATAACGTACCTCAGTACGTCAGAGCGAGATGTTTTGATGATGTATGTTTTTTTTTTGTTTTTGTTGTAGTGCTAGACAAAGTTTCGACTGTCTGTTGGTAACATTTTTATGCTTTACATTCACATACATTTTTTTTACAAAAAAATCATATGAGTAATAAATATAATATGAATAATAAAAGTGGGGTTTTTAAAATGTTATGGATTTATACCTAAGGAATAGAAGAATTTTAAAATTATAATATATAAATTGATATTAATCTGTCTTAAAATTAATCTGTCAAATAAAATATCAAAAAATTAATTAAAAAAAACATTTTTATTCGTCGAAGTTGCGAGGCGTTGCTATGGTTACCGCGTCACAACATTGAAATTTACAATATTTGACGCGCTATTGCTTATACGAGTTATTAAACTATTAATTAAGAGTTATTTAACATTTGAACAATGATTGGGAGATATACAGCGTCAAGACAGGGGCTAGAAAGACCTCCGCGCACAGCAGTCGTGATTGACGACGAGGATGAATTATACAAAGGCTTTAATGATATTTCTCCCGCATTTGACACGCGTGGTCTTCGTGAAGATGAAGTTTTCCAACAAACTCTAAGAACTGCAGGTATCGGAAGGCAGGTGTCAAGTCGAATGGGAACAGGTGTAAGTGCTTGGTGTTTTTTCTTGAATTCTTTCAAGTACAAATTTGTTTTCAATTACAGTTTCATATTGTAAAAAAGTTTCAATCGGTTAATTGTTTAAAAATATTGACGTGACTTTTAAAATTATTATTCTCCATTTTAAGTACAAGTCTTAAGATTAAACGCTTTTAATAAGTAACGTGTTTTTAACGTTTGGTGTTTGTTTTTATTGGTTTTCTATTCGTATTATCAGATGTATCGCCTCGGCAGCGTCGGTGCCGTTGGAGCACGCGGTGCCTCACGCGCCGGCACTGCGGCCGTGCGCCCGGTCACGGCGGTACGCGCTGCCGGCTATACGTCTACACGCGACACTCCGAGCCGTGAGGAGAGCAAAGCGGAAAGGTTTTATTTATGTATATGTCGTTTAGACTTCAGGCGGTTAATTTCAATGTTTTATATTGTTCTGCTGCTATGTTTGCATGTTCGTCTTAAAATTAGTAATTAGTATTGCATTCATATTTCAATTTTAATAATATATCAAGTTTTTTACCAAATTTATTTATATTAGATTGTTCGAAAGTTACAAGTCAAATTTATTTTATAGTTTCTATTTTTAAACTGTATACTACAACTTTGTTGGAGTGTAGTTTGGTATATGTATCTATTTACACTAGCTGTTTAGACATACCTACATACATATGGACTTAACGGAGGGTGATCATTTTTAGCTTAACTTTCACTCTGCTACGTATTTTCAATATTTTGGTCCCTTCGGCTCGGCTTTTATCAATGTAAAACAAAACAAATATATATAAATGCATAATTGCATTTTTCATTTTATAGTATTTTTAATAGATAGCTAAACGAAATTTTGTTAAAAATAAAAAAAAATCTTGTTTAAGTATAATCAAAACAATTTCAGTATTGAAGACAAAATTAAACAAATGGAATTAAAAATTATGTCTCTAGTAGAAGAATCCACTATGTTAAGTGCACGACTAAAGCTAAGTGAAAATAGTGATGACGAGAATGATAGCAAAAGGGAACAAAACTTAAGTCAGGCAAGTAAACTAATAATAATAAAATAATTAATAAAATTACTTATTTTAATGCATCAAATTGGTTATTTTTAATAAGTGATAAAACGATATACTTATACTTACTTTATATTATATTAGGCGTTAGCTAAAGCCCAAGAAGCGTCTACATTAGAGAGACAGCTGATACGCATGCAAGAACAATCAAATTTGGGAGACACTCATAATTTAGACCTTACGTTTGCAGTAAGTTATTAAAATTTCCATAAATTACGTTAAATATTATTTCAAGTTGGTTAATATAATATAATTTGAATGACTTCCAGGTATTGTGCAATTTGGCAGATCAATATACGCTCAATGAAATGTACACTGAAGCACTGAATACATATCAACTCCTTACCAGAAATAAAGTTTTCCCACATGCTAATAGACTTAAGGTATTATTGTTATTTAAATGAAACAAAATGAAAATTATATATTATTTCTTTTTCAATTGTTCAATTTTTACTCGTTCTTTTGTGGTAGGTCAATATGGGTAATATATATTTCAAAATGGGCGAACATCCAAAAGCTTTAAAACTCTATAGAATGGCGTTAGACCAGACACCTACAGCTGAAAAAGATTTACGGTATCAATTTACGTTTAATTAGATATGTTTATATTTATAATTTACCTAATCTCAACTTTACTAACTTTACTCACAGATAAATATTTTTTCAGTATGAAAGTAATGCATAACATAGGCTTGTTATTAGTACGTATGGGAAAATTTCGTGATGCTGTAACAAATTTTCAACATATAATGCACGAACAGGGGGACTTTCAAACAGGTATCTTGAATTTAATGTCGAATTTACTTTTAGCCTAGTTATGTTTCCAAGAAAATGGGGTTTCCAAGAAAAACTATTTCATTACATGTTACTTTTTACTTACAGGTTTACATTTAGTGTTGTGCTCAGTGGCTTTAGACGACGCGGAGGGCGGGAAAGCGGCTTTCCATGCAATGCTTGATGTTGAACCACCCACCTATCATCATGACATTACTGTTGATGACGTAAGATTTTTTAATTAATGACTATAAATTATATATTAATATAAGGATTCTTTGTGGCTCACAAAAATTTACATTTTGCACATAAACCTGCAAAAAGTCAGAGTGGCTTAGCGGCGAAAAACAGTCGACAACAGCCAACTAAAATTCCCGGTATTCAGTTCTCATAGAAGATGCATCGCAGATTCCTTCTGCGATCGGATTTTATTAATAAACTTCGTAGAGAAACCTTTGTGCCCCTGTGTCTTGACTGACCTCTACAAAAATTCACATCAGTCACTACATATTAAATTTTCGATAGTGGCGTCACCGGCAATATTAATGTAGCTATATTGACTATAACAATTGTTTTTGTTGCATTAATACTAAACAAACCTTTTTTTGGAGTCATAAATAAAAAATAAAGACAAAATTTTATATCTTACAGATATAAGTAATTGCAAGTATCAAATAATTCCCTAAAACTCCCGGTTAGTTAATATACCTACTTCAAATAAATTTCCAGGAAAACGATGCATACGAATGTGTAGTACGGGACGTGGTACGCGGGGACAAGCTGTCTCGTTGGTCGCGTGACGCCGCCGAGCACGCCGAGCGCTGCCTCGCGCTCGCAGCGGCGGCGCTGCTGCGCCCGCACACTCGCTCCCTGAGAGACGACGAAGCTAGGTATGGTTGGGGTATGCATGTATGAATATTTAGGATTTTCTTAACTTAATTATTAGGATTGAGGCCCTTGACCTCGACACTTTAACTTTATCACATCTTAGTGATTTTTATTTCCCCGCTCTGTTAAATGTAAACGTAATCATCAAACAAAATTATTAAGTGGCTGATGCAGGTCTGTGGCAGGAGTTAAATAAAACCCAAACTCATACAACGGTACTTACAAGGCTTCGTTATCGCTTAAAACTAATAGTGTACACTGATTTAATGTCAATCCGAATAAATTCAGCCGATTGAGATAAAATCTTTTTCTAAATTAAAATGTGTAACATCATGATAATTTATAGACTAGGTTTTACCAATAATATGTTACCTTGTAGTGGCACTTCATGGTGCGTCGAAGCATTACGGGGATATTCCGGTGGTGGTGCCGGTTCAAAACTAGAATTAGGCAGCGCTTTAGCAGCACTAAGAAGCGCAGTAGCTGCTGGTAATACGAGTGTCGCTTCCTCGGGAGCCATGGCTGCAGGAATGAAAGTATTGCAGCGCTTGAAGGCAGTCGCTCGGGCTCATCCAAACGATAGAGTCTTACGTGCTGAAGCCAACACTGACGCAGCGTTTGTGGCATATGCGGTAATATAATATGATTCTCCAAAATGATTATTTAAATTTTTTTAGACTTATTAGTTATATAGTTTATTGCTAATAGTAAAATCCTAAAACAAGCTTAATTCATTTTGAAAGCCTATTTTGCACTTAGTCTGTTAAAATATTTACTGCAGTTTTATTTCCGTCTGTGAAGCGCTCTGTAATTTTCGCTGTACCTCTGGCATTAACACTTTATTTTGACGTGCTTGTTGTCTTGCAAGTTTTAACAAGCGTTAGAAGATTTTCATGTGTATTTTTTAAAACTATTTATGAAGTGATTGCTTTTTTTTTCAGCTTTACGCTGCATCCCGCAGACAGCAGGGTAGGCAGAGGGAATCTCGGTGTTAAGACACTCCGTTCCCCACTTTCTGCCGAATTCTGGAGGCATTGCGTGTTGAGTGGCAGAACTCAACGCCGCACTTTGCCCCGACACCAGAACACAGAAAAATGGAAATACAAACGTAAGGAAATATTAGTGATTGCTAACGTTTATTATTTGTTCTATACAACAACAGTTAGGTAAAACTTCAGAAGCGCGCTCACTCAGTGAAGCGGCGTCGCGCGACGACCCGTACAGCTGCACAGCGCGCGTGTGCGGCGCGCTGGCGGAGGCGGCCGCGCCCGCCGATGCCGCCGCGCGCCTCGTCGCCGCCTCACACCTGGACCCGACTGACTTGATAGCAATGCATGATTCTGGTGAGAGAATTTACGTTACTTTACAAATATATAAATTTTTTCAGTTATACGATTTTTGGTCTGACAAGGAAAGAACTAGTGTGGTAAGATTTTTTTCTCCGCTACGCTATTGTGGAGTATCCCTTATGTCAACTTTAAAATTAAATTGCTTTACTTTTATTATCACAATATTCTATGTATACGCAAATACTTATAAAAAAATAACACCATATTTATAAACATGACAGATTTTTTGACTTCAGTTTTGATTGTCGGCGGCTTTCTATAATATATCCTCCTACCTTTAAGATCTTGAGTAGTCGACATCCAATCTTGTACTGTTAGTTGCATTTTGTTCACTTCCTTTCTCATAGATGGTCTTCTCGCGGTCTAGCATGTGCTTTCTTTTAAATTCTTACTATCCTACTCTTGATTTCATCAATGGTATCTTCAGCTTCCTTATTCGCGTTTAAGGTATTTCTTTATTTGACGTTGCATTTAAGCATATCCATATTACATTCGGACCTTAACCAACTACCCTACCTTTGTTCCACTGGTTGTAATGTATCTCATAGTTATTGATCGTCGTTAATTAATATTCCCATTTAAATTTTCAGGGACAAAGCTCAAAAGATTAAAACTGAAGATTATACCATTGATATCATTATAATCGATATATACTTAAACAGTTTTCTTTTTTGTTAAAAAGACCCGGAAGTCAGTTTTTATTTTATAAATTTCCTTAGGAACATTTAATTGATATTAAAATGTTATTTTTGAAATGTGACATATTGAAAACAACACCTTATCAAGAAATGTTAATATTGTTCACAATATAAATATGGCAGCCCTAGCACTAGAAGTAACAGGCGAGGACGACGGCGCGCAGGCGCGCTGGCAGCGCATACGGAACGCGAGCGGCGCCGGTGCCTCGCTGCGCGCGCTGGCCGCGGCCGGCCTCGCGCGCCTCGCCGCCCGCGCACGTGACGACCACGCGCGGGCTGCTGCTGAACATTGGTAACATATCTATCATTATTACCCCTACTTTCGTCTTTAAAACTTAATAATTTATGCCACAAGTCATTTATGTCACGTAGGCATGTGTACTAAAATTCGCGTCATAAGCATATAAACCTATGCAAGACACACGTGTACTTTGACCTTCTGCTTATATTTTAGGTTCAGCATTATAGGCAACTGGGACGCCGGCGTGACTTGCGCGCTGGCACAGCTGCATAGTGAAATGGGTGATACACAGACCGCCAAACATTACTACCAAGATGTAAATTTTATTATTTTATTTTAATATTGTATGTTAAACGTAGGTATTGAATGGATATTTAATATATTGATTTTGTATTACTTCGTACTATCATAAAATTTGATAATTGGCAGAAATTATCGTGGCGCAGTGGCAGTGCGTCCGATTGAAACCGCAACAGGTGGTTCGATGCCTTCGGGGAAGTGAATTGTTTTCTTTTGAATTATTTGTTATTTATTTTATTTATTTGAAAAAGCGAGACTGAGCTCATTTAACTAATGTCACTGGCGTGATGTCCCGATAATTTTGTCGAAAGTGGGAAACGTAGTCCCAGTACTAGATTTATTTTGCTTACCATGATATTTATTATGAAATACAGTCTGAAGCTGAAGAATACAAGAATGCTTTTACGGGTACATCGTCCCAGCGGGGACTGGAGCAAGTTTTTTGGTACTTAGGGATTAGCAAATGTAGGCCATGTATAACGTGACCAGACCAGTGTCCCTAATCATGACACCGGGACCTACATATGTCCCGTTTATTTTTTTAAAATGGTAAGTACATCTAGAGGGGCGGTGGATTCGTCGGTCGTACTGTAGTGTGTGTACCCCGCAGGTGGAGGCGGCCTGGCCGTGCTCGCTGTCGGCGCTGCGCTGGTTGGCGGGTGAGGCAGC
>JBAIZZ010000412.1:0-19603 GCA_037355905.1 Heliconius aoede
CGACATACATACAGTAGTACTATGTGTTAAACTTCAAAAGCACAATTTCAAAAGCAATTTAAACTCGTATCAAAAAGCGAAACTTTCTGAGCGTATAACATAATTTCCCGCGCTGCAATTGCGGTATGGCGGCCAAGGTCAACGGGTCAAACACTTTTGACTTTACCATTTAGTTATGTGGTTTCGATCGGAAGTAATACTTTCCTTGTGTGCTTTGAGGTTAGTCGAGGAACAAATCTGTGTGTCTATAAGCGCGGTTGGGAGCTTGGTTCGATACCCATTTGAGGAAAATGAAAGATTTATTATATTTTTATTTCCAAAAAAATGAAATGTTTACTATTTTTGTTTCCAGGAAATGAAATATTAATTAATTTTATTTATTAAGTTAGCTCTGGTGTCGAGGCATGTTCATAAATCGGCATGAAATGGGAAACGGAGTGTCCTAACGCTATGTTACCAGGTTCTCATTCTCTATTTCCCATCGATGTAGTTGAGACATTGCGTTTTGAGTATCAAAACTCACTGCATAATGAAAAGTAAATTAAATCAATTATAATAATTCCCCCAAGTGGTTATCGAACCCACGACCCTCACGTGTGCAGAAGCCATGTCATACAAATCATCACCATAATCAACATAATGATTTGTTTATCACAAAACTAAACATCACTTTTAATGGTACCATAAATCCCGGTCGTGTGACAGGTCTGCGTCACAAACACAAACAGACAGATAGTTATTTTCCATATGTTTTCAATGTGAATGTGAATATAACGAGGTCGGTCTAACGATCGTGTCGTTATGTCAATTTTTGACGCGATAAACAATCATAGTGACATTAGAAATGTGTAAAGTTCATTTCTTATAATCTTTTTTATTATTATTATAGAGGCTAGTTGTGGCGCCCGAGGGCGTACGTGCGAACGTAAAGGCGAGAGGTCTTGGGTTCGATTCCCATTCGAAGAAATTCAATATTTAATATTTTAGATTTCTCACTGATGACTAGGCAAAAGCACGGCGTTGAATTCCGCTACTCAACACACAATGCATCTAGAATTCAGTAGAAAGTATGCAACAGAATTGTCATAATAGGAACGGAGTAATTTCATACTGGGTTACAGAGTTCTCTCTGCCTGTCCTGCTATAATAATAAAAAGATATTCATAAAAATCAACAAAATTCAAAAACCCGCCACCCCAAAGCTTCTGTTCTACCGCAGCATCCATAAATAATATAAATGTAAAAAAAAAACGCTGATATAGAAGTCGTATAAACCATTGTTTTTATTCGCGCTCTAAATCATTCCAAGTTTGCACATTAGAGTCGTTCCACGTAGACTTTAGCCGCGTTAGAATTACGAGTATCATTCCATTTTTTTCATACTTAGCATGAGTAGAAATATGAAATATATATTTTTTTTAAACCCCCCCATGAAAATAGAGGGTGTTATAAGGTTAGATGTCGGTGGTTCTCAAACGGATAAACTGATTTTGATTGAGTTATTTGAATTTCACTTACTCGAGTGTTGTTCGCTATGATTCAAGAAAATATGTTTTATTATTTAAAGATTATCAGCTTTTAAACGTGGATAAAAAATAAAAAAATCACTGTTTTTATTTTTAGGGTACCGTATCTCCAAACAAAAAAAACTTAGAAACATTAAATTTTTACGTAGAATTTCGTTTGCAAATTACACTCGTTTCATACAAACTTCAGCCGCATTAGTGTTATAGCTTTTTATAGTTTTTTTATATGTATTTGGTGTAGAAAATGTATGCATCTTTTTAATATATTTAACGCTGTTAGCGGGTGGAAAGGTATGAAGATAAAATTTTTGCTCATTTTTAGATACGCTAGTTAGTGGTGCTTTCTGAGCTTTTAAACTTCCACGCCCGCTTGGACTGCACTCTGGGTGTTTTACATACATACATAAATACTTCCCTTTTGAATCTGTTTATTATAACAAATAATGTGTAATCCATTGCGTAGTTTGAAATATTTAAGAAAACGTCAGTTAGAACCTCCAATTTAGAAGAACATTTTTCTACATTTTAAACGGCTTATTATATAACTAATAGTTAAAAATCTGTACTGTTGGATACTCTATAACAATATAATTTGCCAATAACTAAATATAATATAATAATATATTATTAGCAGAAAAACCGTCACCAAACGTGTTCCAACTCCTCTAACGACTGTAATAGATTTTCTTATTTCGTCGTAACTTTGTCAACGCGTTCAGTTACTAAGGTTGCCAATATTTTGGATAATTTGGTGACATTAAGATTTGTATCTGTCCTAAAAAGGGAATGTCTCTCTCTCTTTCTCAAGCTATTCATGTAGATTATGAGTTCAGTGTCCATTCGGTGTAATTTATATATACACTAGCGGCCCACTCGCGGCTTCGCCCGCAAACCACCTATAATACTCGTACTTTTATTATGCTGCATTTGAAAACAGATTAATACATTCAATCATGAACACTACGTGGCTGTATGATAGGAAGACATCAGCGGCCAGGGCGCCCCCACCGAGATTTAAGCTTTGTTTTATATAATGTAATTTTGTTGAATAGAAAAACAAATCCTGAACTAAAAATACTTTTATTAATCGTAAAAATAATATATTAAGGCAACCCTACACCCGGTCGATTTGATATTTTTTCCTCGTTACTGCCCAATTTACGAGTCAACCTTACGATATATACTACAGTTTTAGAACGCTTTGTGTTGAAACGTCTCGCATTTTCTTTACTGAATTGAAACATTAAGCTATGGCTCAGGTGTTTTTAGTAATAGAAATTTAGTGTAAGTGTTATTATTTGGTTAATATTTTTTAAATGGCGTTAAGTTCCACAACCCAAGCACACAACGCCTCCAGAAATGCCTTCGACGGAATGTGGAGAGCGTAGTGTCTACATGTTAGATTTCCTCTGTTTACCCTGTTGCATGCGGGATACAGCGTGAAAAATAATTGTCTTTTTTTAGCATCACAGTTTCTTTAGCGTCCCGCTTATAGCAAAAGTACGCAGAGAGAACATAATGTTAAAACATAGTTAGTTTAGCGGTGGACCTCAACGCCACACTTTGTCTTATTATTAGAAGGAAAAAATGAAAATAATATTCGTCCTCACTTATGGAAATCCAACCCAAAACATTCAGAACAGTCAGCCATTTCATCACGACGACCTCTGAAAAGTTTCTACTTTCCATCTTTCCTAGTTACCTTGTATCTAGAAACGTGAACTCAGTTCTATTATAACCCCACTATATAACAATAATTATCAATAGAATATTCATATTTCTATACTATAGTTGAATAGTGTCACGGCGTTCCACCTCGTTAGCTGCGCGTGAGTTTGTTACGTAAATGCTATGTTATACATATGATAGTATGCAGATTGAGTAAGATCGATTGATTGATTGTTCAATTAGCTTATCTTAATAAATATGTATTTATAGATAATATTGAAGAAGATTTCAAGCTAGGGTGAGTGGTAAGAGTAGCAGGACCTTGCTTGACCTACGTTAACGCAGTATCAAAGATATTGGAGAAAGGTAACGTATCATGAAGACCCCGTACGATATTTGTTAATAGAGGACAGTAGATGAAATAAATTTCAGGCTTCGTTCTCTCTGGCTACCCCATTAGAGGTAAAGCGTGAACCTTCAAAAAGCGCGTCTTGTCTCTCCTGTGGCGTTACATTGTATGAAAAAACTATGCAAATATTCCATCGGATGATAATTGAATCGACTTCTATCACATCGCTGCCCCTTTTAGATACAAAAATGGTAATTAATTTTAAAATTACCAAAACGAGAAAATAATATTAAATAAAATATTATAATGTTTACCAGAGAAGCTTACTTAAGTCTAGATTTATTATATTACTATTAATTTTCTATATTCGCTATTAATAACTTTATTTTTCAAAAGCCCACAATAAATAAGCGGAAAGCTCAAGCTTTAACTAAATTAAGCTCAGGTGCGGTGTAAGGTAGACAGTATTATATTGTTAGTATTTACGGGAGAATATATTTTTTATCTATTTCATTATAGAGCCTTTGCTTTCTATCCAAAACGGTTTCTTGTCGAATAATAAAAACACGTTTATATTATATAACTGCAATGTCAGAAATTAAAGGGCCATTCCTTATTCACCTCTAGCCACTTTCGTTTTCTTTCAACATGATCGCTATAGGCCACGCGTGACCTTTGCTCTGTCATGAGAAAATACAGTACCTCCTAGTACGTCATTACTGTTAGCTATGGTCGATTATTATTAACATACTCGTAAATATTGAACGCCGCTTACATGCTGTAGTTTCGTAATGGTTCGGAGTTCAAAGCTCATTTTGAAAAAGTTACTTCAAACATTAAACGTGTGTGTGACCTTTGGGTATAAAAAAAGAGTTCAGGTGTAAAAAAATTTTTACCCCTGACCTACGGCCAAGCAGCGAATCTACCCTTGCCCTAGTCTAGGACTAGCGTAGACTAGTGATTCTCAAAGTAGTGGAAAAATAGCGAATATTTTCCAACTATCAAAAAATAAATGTACATAAGTTACGGATTGTAGTCTCTACAAAAACAAAAGGAAAGAGTCCCTTAGGAAATCTCAATAAAGATAAGAATTTAAAACATTGACACCCTTATTCTTTAAGTGATAAAGTTCAAATTGTACCTTGTTTTTCTTTTCTCACATCTATTGTGCGCCTCTTAGAATGCCATAGTTTATTCACAAACACTTAGTTCTTGTTAAAATAACGGACCTTTTTACTTTCTTGATCTTTTATTCTCGTTTAGTTTCATACAAAACGTGTTATTATAATTGAGTCGAGATCGGAAGGGAGATTTGCTTACATGTAAAGTACCTACCATTAAAACTTTACAAAGAGTTATTAATTAACGTTTGCAGATTCAGCTTCCCGCTTTTAGCGGGATATTCGACAAAATTATGAAATTTTGCGTGTTGAGTGGCGTAATTCAACGTCGCGCTTTGTTCCAAGATGAGGAAACGAAAATATTTCATTATTCCAAGTGAAAATTAAACCTACAGCTGTCGCCTTTACAGTCAAACACTGCCGCTACGCCACTACAATTTTGGTCTTATTAACACTTGATTCATATTCATAAATTTGCACAGAATTAAAATGAGCTATTGCTACATCAGATAGCAGTCAATTCTTTTAAAATTTCTTGTTTAAGATAAGAAACCTATGTCTCTACTTTCTCTTTTTCGTAAGGAATTTTTATTTTTAAGCCATAACGCAGAAGCGTATGACACCGCAGTAATTTAGAACGTAATTTTAATATAATAATTAAAAACGTAATTGTTTTGTTTATCAGCACAATATCTTCATCTCTTCAAACATAAAGAGTAATTCGAATTCAAAACTGATAGAAAATGAAAAATAGAGTGTCTTAACACTAAATTCTCTTACTAACAATAAAAATAACATAATTATATAACCACATTAGACAAGCGACATATGAACGTTATATTAAAGGATTTACTATATTATAAAAAGATTTTAGGGTTATTCGCAAAAATATCACGTACACAGTAGTATGTAGTACGTGACGCGTGTGCGGGAAGCCTTTGAAGCCTTCGAAGACTTCAATTTGTAATTCTTTACAAATGTTCCTATCAGAGTATAATTGTCGATTTTTAACTTTTATTGTTGTTTTCAAAGCGACATTATGGTGTAAATTATTTATATACATTTTTTTTCGGAATATTTTACTTGTCAGGATTTGAAGCCGCACCACCTCTTACTCTTAAATACATCGTATGAGTTGTGTAGTCATTATAGCTATATACAAGTTTTGTTGTAGACAGAATAAGTCTTACGAAGCTTCCCTATACATAAATTTTAGTATTTAAAGAATTTTTTGCTGTCGCTTTTTCACATTACGGAATTTTCAGAAATTGCCAAAAAATTCCGATCATTATCATGAAATTCAAGATATTTTCTAAATATATTTAATAAATTTTAATTTAAATATTTAAATCAAATCATATTTATCTATAAAAACGAATTACGAAGTAATACCGAACCATGAAAATTAAAAGTCGGCTTAGCTTGACTGGTAGACTATGTTGTATTATTATACGTTTAATGACAGCCGCAATAGACCATTGAACTTACAAATTCCATATAAAATATTTGTGTAAATTTGGAAACGTTACCTCATCACTCTGAAATTTCCGCGAAAAATAAAAAGTATACAGTATAAGATAGCCATATTAAAATAGTCAACCTATTTTATGTAAATAATGTGAAATAAATATTCGTAGAGTCCAAGAGGACCGCTAATAATACCTACATAAAAATCTTTCCTTACTGATTAACTGCAAAACGCACATTGGAAACTAAGCGGCGTGATGGCTTTGGTTAAAGAGGCAAAGCACGGCGTTAAGTTCCGCCACTCAACACGCAATGCTTTTAGAATTCAACGGAAAGTGGGGAACGGAAGTTTCTTAATACTAGGTTCCCCATGCCTACCCTGTTACCCTGCTATGTGCAACAACAAATTCACAGCATGTTCATCACGGTAGCTTAGCCACCATTTCTTTTGAAGTTATTACTTATTCATATACGAAGTTACATACGTACGTATTATACCGAGTTCCCTGGAGAATATAGAATCTGTACTATGAGAGTTTCCTTTTATGAGGCGTCTTTTTTAAATTTCATTTTTGTATTTTTACTTAGTGTTAAGACACTCCGTTCCCCACTTTCGGCCGATTTCCGGACGCATTGCGTGTTGAGTGGCAGTACTCAACGCCGCCCTTTTCCTCGACACCAGAGCGAAGAAATGGAAATATAAATGTAAATAAATATTTCACTTCCTCGAGTCCCCACTCGAACCCACAACCGTCGCGTTAGTCACACCCTTGTGGCGCTGCGCCACGATGGCCTCATCTTTACCTAGTGGTAAAAATACGCTACCTCGTCCTTTACTTTTTGATTTGTGTACGGAATTTCAATTATATCATACATTCTTTCTATTATCATCCCCTAAAGAAATTTTGTTTCAAAAAAATTGTTTGAATATCAAAAAAATATTCCAAATCTATAAAAAAATGCTTAAAAAAATCGCTTCTTCTCCGCTCCGTTCTTCGCTTTGTAACATTTATTCGAGACATTGTGTACTGAATTACGTAACTCAACGCCACGCTTCGTGTAATAGAACGGGGAAATGAAAATAAACTACATACAATCATTCCATCGAGTAAAAATCGAACCCACGACCGTCGCGTTCACCGAAATCCGAATCATATCGTAATAAAATCCGTATATTTTCTCAATAAGGTAGGTACAAAGTTTGCGATGTTGGCATTTCTGCGTTCGACGCAGGTATTAAATTGTATTTTATGAAAGCGTCATATCATTCTACGGGGGGTCATGTGACATTCACGTGTGGAGACCCCTTTTGATTTATCTTAGGTTATATCTGAAATGGCAGAATAAATGTATTGGTTTTATATTGGAAATGGAGTTATTAGACGAATACTCGTATATATATTATGTAAATATTACGATTAACATGTAATATTTTCACAGCGTTTAATTCCGCCACTGTACATGTCTTGGAAATTCGGCAGTGTGTGGTATATAGAGAATCTAGAAAAGAAAATGATCTAAATCGGAAGTTTGTAGTTTTATTATCCTATTATTTATTTGTGTCTTTGGTCTAATTAAGTTAACTCCTGGGGCTTTGATATCCGCTACCCATCACAAATATCTTTACATGGATGTAAAGTGATCAATATTTTTTTATTAATCGACTAGAAACGCGATTATCCGGACCTCGGTTATACGGATTATCAACCGCGATAATTATTTTATACAATCTTCTACAGTGAAACCTATGAAAATTTATATGTACATAAATGCGTATATAATTTATATACTTATGTATACTAATATAATTTAATTTATATATTATGTATACGTCGTATGTTGGAAAATATTAAAAATTTCCTAATAAAGTTAATTTTCTTTGATATGTACCTATATATTGCTTTTAATAGATTTTGTGCTATATACGCACAAAACCAACTTTTTTTATAGATTCGATTTTCGGATTTTCGGTTACCCCAAAGACTAACACCAATTTGTCCGGTTAATTGAGTTTCTACTGTAACTGCATATATTCGCTTTACTTTTTTATGTATTCTAATTTTTTGCACATAGAATCTGGAAACCTAGTGTCAAGACATCATAAGCAATAGGCCCATGACGCCTCACCTTTACTTTACTTTATTTACTTGAAAATATATTGAGATAAGTAAAAAAAATGTCGAGTCAGATATTTCTCTTCAGATATGTTAATCTTCAAGTTCGTGTAACATTTGAGAAACTAATTCACACGTCAAATTAAACAAGAATCTGAGGTTAACTTGAAAACTACGCAATGTCAGTATAATCTTGTACAGTATATTTATAATGTCAATAAGTACTAAGAACTAAAATGCTACATCTATGTCATATTTATTTTAAAATATTTTTTAGCTTCACGTTGTATGCATACATACAAAGGAGAAGTAGGCAGAGGGAACCTAATGTTAAGACACTCCGTTCCCATTAAGTTAATTAACATACACTGTTTCCGCCGAATTCTAGAAGCATTGAGTGTTGATTAGCGGAAGTCAGCGCCGCGCTTTACCTCGTTACCAATCGGGTCAAATGTTAATATTCAATATTTCATTTCCTCTAGTGGTAATCGAACCTACAACCTTGTCGCATTTACGCGCACTTAGGCCGCTGGGCCACGACTAGCCTCCAAATAAAATAATAATATCTTTTAAAAGCTTACATCTATCAATATGATATTCTTAATAGGTACAGCGATATTCTTGTCTCATAGTAATCGAGTGATAAATAAAACGTCGCTTTATAATATTTAAAGAACATTTTTGTAAATTCACGCTGTATCCCGCATGTGGGCAGAGGGTACCTAGTGGTAGGACATTTTGACAATTTTCGATATTTTGCGTGTTGAGGTGAATTTCAAGGCCGCGTTTATCTTGTTACCAGAGCAAAGAAATGAAAATCATTCATTCCTTTAGTGGGAATCCAATACACGACCGTCATGTTTACAATCAGGTCGTTGACCACTGCGCTACAACTAGTATATACTATAATATGACTTACTATACTAGTACTATGACTTTATCATTAAATAATTTAATTATATACATTTCAAATTACACCAATACGCAGCTTATTAACGAACAAACACAAAAGATGTCCGACAGAAAAATATTAAATGAATAAAAGCTTTATAAATATTTCATATGTCATTCCGTAATGTTCGTACAATCAGATAGTGGGGGCCGTCGATACGAGCACGCTGTATCGTGACCCCCATGTAAACGGGACTTTATACAGCTGTTCTATTATAGAAAATAGTTTTTTTTTACTCAGTCTAATAAATTTATTATAACCAAGCAAATCGTATGGCATAAATGGTACAAATTACCTTAGTTTTTACGCTTCACGCTATATCCCGTACGTAGCAGGTTAGGAAAAATAGCCTACTTCTAAACCCTCTACACTCCCCACTTTCCACCGTTTCTGAAGGCATTGCATGTAGACTGGCGAATCTCAACGATCCGCTTTGCATCGACACCAGAGCTAAGCACTGAAATTAATAACTATTTCATTTCCTCGAGTGGAAACCGAACCCTCGTCCACAGTCGCATACTTGTGCGCCTGCGCCACGGCCGCCCTCTTGGTATATATTTTTAACAATAAATTTTACTTCATTATATTATTTATATAATTTCATATTAACAACACCATGTATATATCCCCATAAGATATCAATGGTGATCCTTGGCTGGTCCGAGTGCTCGGTCACGAATTTCTTACGCACATTATATAATTTAATGAACTAAAATAAAATATTAATGAACGCTAAGTAGTAAACAAATATTATATTTTGTGGTCTACATACAAATAAACATGACATCATAAAAAGCCTATGAAAGATTATAAAAATGGATCTATGGCGAAAATTAAAAACATACGGAGGAGTTCTTACTCTCACTCACTCTCACTTACTCTCACTCACATCCTTTTCTATTTCCATTGTAATAGAAAAGGAAAAATAGAAGGACATAAAAAAAACTAGCATAAAATAATGATATCAACGAAGCAACTTTAAGGATCCAGCCATCAAACATGAGTTGGAAAAAAGAAAAAAAGAAATTAAGACAGTTACGCGTTAACTATTTTGAGAAAATATGACTCTTGTGAAAAATATCGCTCCTTGTAGGTTACTTTTACTAATTACTTCAATTTGGTATTGTTCAATTTTCAACTTTAACTCCACTAGCTGAAGCCCATTTCAGAATAACCACATCAGTAAGGACCATTATGTTTTCTATCTATTATCTATCTCTAAACTTCTGACGTTTTAATCCGATTTAAACTTTAATTTCGAGGTGTAAGGTTCAAATTCTCTATTTTCTCCAATCAAGGGACACATGACATCCACTACATCAAAATCGAGACCATTTTCGAATTAATTCCGAACGGTTTTCTAATTGGCGCGACGTGACTCTGTCAGAATATCAGATGTAATATTAATTAGAATATTATGTAATTCCCTTGCAATATGTAATTATGGTAAATTATAGGTAGGTTTTTTTTAAATTAACTCCCCCATTTATTAAGGAAAGAAAAATTATGTAAAAATAGCAAGAAAATGTGTTTTTTCAGCTTCGTGCCTTATCCCGCATAGTAAGAGGGGATATAGTGTTTCCTTTTCCTTTCGTTTACCAGAATGGGGGAAATTTATTTGATTTCCCCTGAGTGGGCATCGAACTTATAATTTTTTCGTGTGCAGTCAAATGCTATACAACTATGTGGCGCCGTGATGGCCTTAAAGTATATCATTATGACCTTTAAAATTGATTTCATGTATTTGAAATAAATTTAAGATTAGAAATCTTGGATTATCTCAGGATTTAATTGTTATGTAATCTCCTTGTAACTGTTTTTTTTTTCAACTGTTCTAGTTAACTAAGTTATAACACATCAGACTATAATAAATATTTATAACAGTTGATACACGTTTTTCTTGAATTAATTTGATCGAATTATTCTAAACTTTTCTGACATTACCGATAGTTTTTCATTGGATATCTCGATGAAGTAAATAATTCTAGTTGTAGCCCAACACTTAATTCCGTAGGCTATAAAACGTTAAATCTCGTTTTTTCCCATTCCCATAAGAACACCGAGAGCTCTACACGCCAAATTTCAGCAAAGGTACTTTCGGCTGTGCATTATTTGTCGAATTAGGAATCAAACCCACAACCATCGCGCTAACAGTCATTCATGGTACCGTTACACCACTACAGTCTTTTCCCTTTTAATTATAAGAGAATACCCATTCATTAACTATTATTTCCATACTCTTCTCGTTTGGAGCATATTACACGAAACACGCTACCTTCTGTATTATTAATGTACGTGAAACGGAAACTAAATTGAAGTGAAGCGAAATAACTGAACAAGTAAAAGTTAAAACAGGCTTTGTTTACAAAATCCTACTAGAGTTGTATTACGGTAATAAATAAATAATAACCCATTTCCTGTTAATATATTATAGAATTTTGTAATAAAAAAAAAATAAGATAAATTTCGGCGTTGAGTTACGCCATTCAACATTGCAATGTATCGTATCGTAAATTTTTATACTCCTTGTATAAAAATTACTTAACGTTAGGTTTTTTCTACTTCCTTACATTTTTGGGGCTGCCGTGGAGAGTGGGATTGACTGTTAACGAGACAGTTATGGGTTCTATTCAGACTTATAGGAATTATTATATATTTTTTTTCGTTTCCCGACACTCACGTCAATGTCTCGAAAATTGGGCTGTAGCTGAAAAACGAAGGTTTTCCTTTCAATATACGGGAAAATTGCGAATCGAAACTCAAAAATAAATTTTACTCCACTGCTAAACGTTATATTAGTAGGTACTGGTTGTACGTATAGTTGTCCCCGATCATTAAGCACCTCTCATTAGTGCAACCATCGAATTTCTCTAAAGCCTTAAATCTAGGTTCCAGCTTTTTCTTAACCCAAATATACTTCAAATATGTGGTTAACATATATTTAGTATACTGCGATACTTTACTAAGTTAAATCTTTTAAAATTATAAAAAATTTCTTTCGAACATTTTTAAATAAAAATGACCGCTGTACTAAAACACAGTAATTAGTGTTCAAATAAATTTAATTACTCATATATTTAGAAAAAGGATGGAAGAAAGAAAATATAAAATTTAAAGACCCAATAGGTGTTTTAATCTAGACCTCAAGATGTTACCGAATACAATTAATAAGCACACATCGGGGTAGACATAGGGAATCTAGTGTTAAGACACTCCGTTTCCTATTTTCCGGCGAAGTCTGAAAGCATTGTGTATTAACTAGCGGAATGCAACACCGCTCTTTGCCTCGGCGTCAGGGCGAAGGAATGAAAATATTAAATATTTCATTTCCTTAAGCAAGAATCAAACCCACAACCTGTCACATTTTCGGTTACACTGTGCCTCTGCGTCACGACTGACCTCATACAATTACTATAATATATTATATAAATAATGTGAAAAGTTAATTATTTTATATCCTTTGTCCATAGATTGCGTTCACCTGCAGCTATACAAGGATTTAAAGGAACGCCAGAAGAACGGTCAAACTAAAGCATCACTTTCTCTACAACAGTACCTGGGGTTCGAATCCGGCTTCACTCTCGACAAGGAATCAAATACTTTGGCTATTCTGTGCGAAGACGTAGTGCCTGTACTAGCGTTTGATACAAGAGAGATCTTAATACAGTGGAGGGTTAAGGTAAGATAGAATTTTAAAATTGCTTTTTATTTATATCATTTTTTGGTTTCTAGCTGTGTGGGACATTTAGGGGTTTGATTCCCGCTTGGGGGAACGAACTATGTCCTTGCTTTGGTAAGAAGAAAAAGCGCAGCGAAAGCAACAGCAGAGTGACCAACTCGATTTCGCGCTGAGTCTATTAGAGCGGAGAAAATTTCAAAAAATGAAATATATTGGAACTCACAATCATCGTCCTTACTGTCGAACGCAGTCCCAATGTGCCACGACCACCTCAAACAAAGTGTGTATACGAGACTAAGGATATCGTATAGGCACATTTTACTTCAGAATGTGGGACGAGTACCGTCGACTCCAATCGATATCCCCACAACACGACTTAAGAGTGATTCGCCTTTATCAGTGGAAATTAATCCCAATTAGTTAATTATCATTGCAAAAAGTCGTTGTAGCTGGAATACTAATTTACACTAATGTTGAGAGTGGGATTCTTTTTAAGTCTTAGTATGGTTGAGATTTAAGATTAAATGCTGCAGACATTTAATCTAAATCATGACATGATATATGGAGACAGGATTATATCATCATGTGTTCCTCCACACTGTATCCCGCAAATAGCAGGGTAGGAAGAGGGTACCTAGTGTTAAGAAACTCCGTTGCCCGTTGCGTTGAGTGATGGTGTTGAGTTCCACTACTCAACACACAATGCCTCCAGGATTCAGTGGAAAATGGGGAACGGCAGTGTCCTTAATGAAAAGGAAGTATCTTAACACTAGTTTCCTAGGATTCCCATGCCTATCCTGCGGGATTTTAGCAGTGAGAAGTTGTTTCATGTTTTAATCATTTTCTAAAAAGTGAAGTATCTATTTATGTATTCTTTTGAAATTCCCAGGTCCAACACAACCTAGGCAGCAGCAAGGAGTTCGCAGCGGTCATCATATCTGCACCTTCTACCACTGGCATCAAGGCTGGTCCTGTGAGGCTGCACGCGTGCGGGCCGCGGCTGGCGCTGTGTGCTTCGAGACCACCTGAAGTGCTGGCACTTTGGGATATTAAGTTGTTACGGTAAGATTTACTTTTGTATGGCTTCCAGCTGAAGGGTAGTGTGTGTGTCCTTTCTTTTCATTAGGTGCACCTGCACCTCTTCTTATGTTATGCAATTTTTGTTATGCGGGATGTCGGGTGAAGCTTTAAAAAGTGTTGTTAAGAATAAGAAAAGAATATGTTATAACAATCTACAAATTATAGTTGTATGTAAATGTAGTGCAATGAAGAACGAAGACGCAAATGTAACGTCATTTTGTTTATTTCCGTTCTTCCTTATGTTATTACATATTTTGACGAGAACTTAGAAGTAAGAAAAAACAATAGAACTTTTCCCTATTTTTATTTCATACATTTCGTTATCCTTTTTCCAAATATTATACTCTCGTAACGAAGTAATCTATTTTCCAAAAGAAAAGGAATTTCCACTCTTCCATTTTGTCCCTATTCGAACAAAATCCAAACCCAAAGCTGAACTCAGCTATATATTTAAGAAAACATATGCACCAGCCGTTCAACCCTTCCCTTTATCGGATCTGGTAGCCTATTGTCAGCTCCCCTAATCTCCCAAATCGACTCTCTCAAGCCATCGATATTTCATTGTGGTACAACCATTTGTTCGTCCTGGTTTGACCCAGTTTTTCACTATGCAGATTTACTTTGACATTCAAATAAACCTGGGACTTGCCAGGTTTATTATATAAAGGATATTAGATAAAATTATCAATATGTACAATTTTTTTTTTGCCTTTTTCATTATATTTTAGATTTTTTTAAATTTCCTAATTTAGTGATAGACGCAAAATAATCTGTCACGTATAGTAAGAGTTAATAAAATAAATAACATATAGTAACCCAATGACAACACAATTTAAAATAAGAACAATAAATAATTTAATTTAATTAACTAACGTATAAAAATAATTATTTGCTTCGAATATGTTCGTAGGAGCTTATAGCTTGTGGGGCTTAAGGAAGTCTGGCAGGGGGCTATAACCATGTTAAGTGTCTGGCAATGGACAACGTCATTTCTTATATTATTCCCAAGAAAATATAATAAAAAAAATAATTTAATTAAAATTAAATTCTGCCAAAGTAACTACCACCCAAGATCCATATTCCCTACTAGCACCAACCGGTGTTGGGTGGTACTTGCTGTTCTACTAAAGCCAGTCTCTATTACCCTGTTTGTTATATGCGAGATGCTACGTGAAATTAAAATAAGACTTTTAATACATTTATGTCGTTCATGTAAAATCTAATTAATAATTAGCCTCGAGTTACAATATTAAATTTAATTCAAATTAGTGCAAACAGCTTAACTATCCGCTTAAAGGCACGTTATACTAATTCGCCCGAAAACTGAAATCTGTCGAAAACTTTTAATTAGTTACATGGAGTTCTTGCCTGAAGCGTTGCTCAAACGATGAAAATAGCCTGAAAAAGTCTTTTCTGACGCCATTACTGCCTCCACCGGAGCACCTATTTAGCTTTCATCCGGTTTTTGCCCTTGTAATTTCATCAACCCTTAGGCTGTTTGATTAATGTTATATTGTTTGCACTAGTTTCTGTTCCGATTCGGTTTTCCTTTCATTTTATTTATTTAATTTCGTTTCATTTAAAGCACTTTTCAATTAACCTTTGTGTCGTTTCAGAGTTATTGTTTACACATTGTCGTAGAACTTTCTCGTTATTAACATAATATTTTTTTTTGTCTGTATGATCTGTTTGTCAAATATTTATAATTTGAAAACTTTAATAATTATACTAGCCGACCTTGGCAGCTTCGCCCGCTTGAACTATACTACTTTACTTAGCTTCACGCTTTATCGCTCGCGTTCAATGTTATATTTTTAAGATGAAATTTCAAATTTTATAAAAAGAAGTGCGTATTAAAAAAAGTCCTTACAAAATTTCAACCCCTATTTCATGCTTAATATAAATATCTGTCCAAATTTCACTTTTCTACAGCGGTTACGGCAGTGCGTACATCTTATCTCATTCAGTGGGAACCTTTTGTATATATAGATTATCAAATTTTTCCAAAAACTTACTCTTTTTAAATATACCGTTATAATGGACGAAGGATTTACACGGTGTCTTCGAGAACTCTGGAAAATCGGCAAAGGTAATTCCAATGTTTTTCTGCGTTTCGCGGGAAATCTTTGCCTTGAGATGATTTAGGGTCAACTTACTCAACTTCTGCTTAATATATCATGAAAGCTATAAATTTTGTGGCTTATTTAAATCAAGGAAAATTAAGAGTTATTGGATTAAGTTGAACAAAAATATATTTTGTATGGAATGCTAAGTGTAAAAAATTGAAGATATACAGATATGTCATTTGAAAATGTCTATTTTATATTATTTAAGAGAATTCTTTATAAATATAATATTTTAAGAAAAAAAACCAACAATCCGCACTATAATTGTGATTTTTTTACAAAAAAACGTTTTAAAAAATATTATTAATATATTTTTGTAATTAACTGAACAAAACATATAATATAAAAAAATTATAGAACTCAGACTTAGAAACTCACTCACGATAGAATCGTAGCCACATAGGCTACGTTTTATGTTAATAGTGTGCATAATTTCTCTATAATAGAAAAGTAAGTTAAAGCGAACGAAACCGCGTGTGTGTCGCTAGTACAGAATAGTGATATTAGAAAATAGTATACCGCCAAAGTATACACACATATTTCGATCAGAAAGCTATAACTACCCTCGAACCGCACTTATCCACAATTTGTCGTCGATTTGGAGGGTATCTCATAAATCATGTCGGGCAGTGTTTGTAGGCGCGCCCGTGACGTGCGTAGTCTCAATTGCCTTTTGTTATCGTTATTTTTTTTGGGAAATTGAAACTATTCTTAGTACGTCTATTGTATTTATTGTTAGAATTGGTTAGTTTATCTAGTTTCTTGGATTTGGGCTTAATATTTTTAGGTATTGAATATTTATGATTATTGAAGACAATGATGCCATTCGGGGCACAAGCGTGCCACTGTTATGGATTCAAGTTTGTTTCGAGAATATAAAATATTTAATATTTTAATTTACTCGCTCCGGTAACGAGGCAAAGCGCGGCGTTAAGTTCCGCCAATCAAGACGTAATGCTGACAGAATTCGGCGGAAAGTAAGGAACGAAAGTGTCTTAATGGAAACAAAGTGTCTAACAGTAGATATTCCCAGGCTCCCTATGTCCACTCTGCTTTGTGTGGAATACAGCATATAGAAAAAAATATGATAAATAATAATAAAGTAAAAAAATACATGATATTTTTTAATTTATTGTTATTATTTGGTAAATAAATTATTTTATTATTATTTTTTTTTATTTTTTTTTTATATTGGAAATTCCACACCATTCAAGTTCTAGGTTCACTCTTGCATAGTGTCAAGTACCTTCGTCCTTCAGTTAACGCATGAATTCAACATCTTTAACCTTGCGAGGGTGGGTAAATGAAAATAATTTATTTCTCTAAATAAGATTCGTACTCCCTTACATCACATTACAAAATCATCTTCACTGTGCAGCAATGACTTCATAATATCACATTATATTCTAAACACTATGAGGTTGTGTCATGTGAAAATATACCATAAAGCTTTTGAGACCAGCTATTACTTTATTTTCTATCGGATAATAAACTACTACACAACGACTTCATTAGCTCGTAAATCTTAAAATATTTTCCAAACTAAAAATGTTTAGAGAGATTCTGATACAAATTATGTTCCCCTTATATTTATTTCATGTTTGTTTTTTTTATTTTGCCATCTTTCTTTCGTGTTTAGCTGAAGGGAAAATGTAGAGGCTTATGTCACTGATCTCCTCTTTTCGCTCATTTAATGACACTACTAATGAACCGATGATTACTGGTTCAATTTCCTCTCCGGGAAATTGTTTTCGTTTTCCCTCTCTGGTAGCCAAAGCGCTGCGTTGCTTAAACCTAATAAAATATAATTCCCGAATAAGAATCGAACCTAAAACCATCACTTACAATCTAACATTGTTTCACTACCGCTATCACCCTTAAATTAAAAATATATAATATTAATCACAATTTTCCCTCGCAAGTCTTAATTATAATACATTAATGTCAATATTTCATAGCAGCCGAGGATTTTTGTTAATAATAATATGCCCCAGCACGTGATGGATGAGGTGCGGGGACTTGTTATCGATGTTCCTGTCGTTCGGTTTGATGTTAATCTTATAATAATTAATAGTTAAAGTTAAAGAATTTATTTTATTATTAATAGTTGTAACCTATTTTTAAGATGCTGTGGAAGTGAAGAAAAAAATGTGGTATAAAATAAGATATTACATACAGTTCAGTCGCCGTCATGGCACAGCACGTGAATGTCTGACTAAACACAACGGTTATGGGTTTCATTATGGGAAATGAAGTATTTCCATTTCACAGTAACATGGTAAAGCGCAGCAATGATTGGTAATTTCGCAGCTCAACACACAATGTCTCGAAAATTTGGTAATTAGCGGAGAAATAAGTGTCTAAAGGTCCATTTCATGACTCTAATATATGCATGATACGATACACCATGAATCACGAATCATAAAAATAACATTAAATAAAATTATAATGAATACGGCACATAAATTTATATGAATTTAATTTTCATTTATATGAAATTAAATTATTTCATTAATATGAAATCAAGAATACTTCGTGGCGGGATAGGACTGCGTCAGGCTATAAGACAAACGCGATGGTTTTAAGTTCGACTCCCAGTCCCAGTGGAATGAATTATATTCATATATACAATCACAAATATCAACAAACAATATTTCGGAGAGTGAGAAAAATCGGAAAATGAGAAATGGAGTGACTTAACATAAGCTTCCTTCTTCCTACTTTGCTGTGTGCGGGACACAGCGTGAATCTGATTTATTTTAGACATTTAACCATAAAAACAGGAGAAATCTAAATATCGATTTCAAATAGTAACGTTAAATCCATCTAATTCCATTATTAAATCGGCCGGATGCTGCCCCTAAGCCTATCTGGATTATTCTGTAAAAGCTTGTACTATATACGTTGTGTTTAAGTGACCGGATATTGTGAAGTTAGCCATAGCCAGCCATATTAGTGAAAACTGTATTTAATTCGTTGAGCTATTTCTGTCATTATAGTCCACAAACGCACATACGAAAAAAAAACTGCTTGTGTTGATAAATGTCTTCAATGACTGTGTTTCTCCTATATCTTCCATGTGTAGACGACGATCACTTACAATCTTATAATATGTATAACAAAAGTATATGATATTATTTTTAACTTGACTTACGCGCTCCTAAGAAAAATTTTTAGAATCGAATACCGACGGACTGACATACAATTAATATAAAAATATCCTTAAACGGTTAATTTTTTTTTTGTTTCAAGTAAAGAATCCAAAAAACTAAATTTCTTCTAACTTCACATAATAGATAAGTATACATTTTTTTTTATTTAAAGACTAATTATCCACCTCTTATAACTTATGCCATCCTGATTTCGCCTGGAGCTGTACCTTGACTACACAAATACTAATGAGGCCGATTCCCCTACAATTTATTTGGCCTTTGATGTTACTCGTTCATATGGCAATCTGTGATATAGATAATTTATAAGTTTTAATATTAATAAGGTAATATTTAGTTTCACGCTCTATC
>JBAIZZ010000412.1:19871-51090 GCA_037355905.1 Heliconius aoede
TCTTTTGCATAAATGAAAGCTGTAGAATAAATATGTAACAATTTTCTTTATTTGTTCTTGGCGTTGGCCTTGTTTTTAATTATTGTAATTTTTTAACAGTGCAGATTCAATTCCGGATGAAGTCATTAGTTATGGGTCGTACACGCTGAAACACAATTGTTCCTATGTACATAATTAACTGTAGAAAATCATGTGAATTAGACTTAGTTCAGGCGAATTTAGTAATAAGGTGCCAAAATGGCGCATTTTCTGGGTCCGGTGTAGCACTTATGTTATATAATATAGAAATAAGACTTTTATGTAAGAAGTACTTTAATTTGAATTTCGTGTGGTCAATTGAAAATTGTCACACTATAATCATATAAAATCATAGAAGTAAATGAACAATTACTTAAATGTAACTTACATATATTCTGTACAGTTACAGTGTTAATTGTAATTTTGAAGATATGTTCTAGTATTTATTTGTTCAATTTAGGTCTAAGTTTAATAAAAGATCAACCCCCAACTACAAGTCTCTTATTATATTAAAATAAATTGTTTTTGCAAGTTCTTAAAATTAAATAATAAAATATTATTTAATTTAAAAGTGTAAGTTTATACAAAAGATACTTTTTTTTCTTTAAATTGAACAAATAAGTACTAAAATCAAAATAAGTTACTTAAATTATTTGTGCCTTTACGTACAATGTGTTAGTTTCGTTTCATGTTACCTTAATTCTTGAGTAATCAATCTTGAGCGTGGATTCCCGCCATTTTCGACAGTTCTCTGACAGTTGTCAATTGTCAAATGGTATTTAAACTACGACATATAAGTTTGAATATATACTATTATAAACATTTTGTATGTAATTTATATTTATTTAACACTAGATATTGGCTAGCATTGGAATAATATTTATCTAAAAATACACTTATAGAAATAATTACATAATAAATTAATATTAAAAAACAAAAATTGGTAAGAAAATCATAAGCAATAGATTCAACGAAATATTCTTGTAAATTAGTTTTAAAAAAAGTAACTGTTTTGATACGAGCTTAACTCCAGCGGGTTTGGAACTTTTACGCAAAACCAGGAAACAAATGATAGCCTATATAAATATTCTTCTAAGCTTAGTTTTTATTGTTCTGTTTGACAGCTTTGAAGGCAAAATTTGAAAAGAGTTGCCAGGTAGCTAAACTAAATAAATTTATGGCATTTGATTTGTAAATATTTTCTTTACAATATCTACTTTTTATGCATAAATATGTAAGATTTCGCACAAAAATAAATGTCTTTTATTTGAACACATTTTTATTTGAAATTATAAAAAATCCGAAATATTTTTTCAACAATAATATATAAAAAACTTGAATATTTATTTTTGTACGATCACAAAATAAATTTTGCCTTTAAATATTTATATGTATTTATCGTCTAGTCAAAGGTGAAATGGGAGCCATATTTAATGTATTGAATTTTTAAAAAGTTAATAATTAAATTATTTTAAAAAATCATATTAATGAATCAGGAACATCTTTGTTTTATGTGTTAATTCTTTATTTTGTTTAATTGTAATCTAAACATTTTTTATCTGCATTCTCTATATTAAGTATGGCTGTCAAATGGTTTTGGTTGCACGAGGATTGGTTTACAAATAACTTCTTTATAACTTTATGTTATTATATATTTTAACTTTTGTAGTTTATTGCAAGTGAGAGAATATAGCGCATTTCAAAAATATATTTCTTTCATTTACGCCTTCCCTTGATGTCTAAGGATAGAAAAGCTGATATCTTCCTTACTTAGTAGTAAATTTATACACTATTTTGTTAATTGTTAGAATACTGCATTTTATCTTCTTAACAAAGCGACGAAATAATAATAATATAATTTAAGGGAAAATCGAACCCATATACATCGCGTCGCGTTACGTTGTGTCGCTGCTCCACGAGAATTTTACTATTAAATTACGCTATTCAATATCAATGAGTAATATAATATAATTTGAAACTTCTTCTCGCTATTATTAAAAAATTATATAAAGAATGGAAAAATATGCATAATAACAAATTATAAGATGAAGGAGTTTCCATATTAAAACTCAATCAGTTAATAGAATTTTAATAATACTGACGTTTAATTTCCGCAACTTTTATAGTAAATATAGAAATTATACATTTTCTGAACATAAACAAAGAAAAATAAATAATGAAATATTTATTGCAATGAAATATTTATTATTGAAATATTTATGTATGTTTATATTTCTATTTCTTCGCTCTGGTGTCGAGGCAATAATGTCTTGCGTAGAGTTTTGCCACTCAACGCAATGCGTTCCCTGCTGTGTTCGGGATGAATAAAATTATACTATAGAATGCAAAATATAATTTAATGTGAAAACTTGAAGCAAAAAAAAGCCAACGGCACGCGGTGTTCCCAGGCGGTCACCCATCCAAGTACTGACCGCGCCCGACGTTGCTTAACTTCGGTGATCGGACGAGAACCGGTGTGTTCAACGTGGTATGGACGTTGGCGAAAGAAAGGTTCAAATATAATAACATATATCAAACCATAATAAGAAAAATATTTCGTTTTCAGCTGAAATTCTTCTATTTTATGTCAGTACATGCAAATATTGCATCAAAAGTAAAAAAAAGAATATAAAAAATATATTGTCACATACAAAAAAGTTCTCTCCGGCGGGGAATCGAACCCCGGTCTCCCGCGTGACAGGCGGGGATACTTACCACTATACTACCGAAGACTATGACTAAGTATTCTAATAACTCATTTCATAAGCACTTATACACAAAAGTATAGTTGACGAAATGTCTTGAAGTTCCCTATTCTTTTGAATATATACCTAGCTCAGGGTGGCCGACAGTCGTTAAACGTGATGTAAATATTTTACTTACTAATGGACGTTGAGGTACACTACTCAGTACGCAATGCCTCCAGAATTCAGCTGAAATAGCAGATGTATTCTGCATCTAGCAGAGTAGGCAAAAGAAGCCTAGTGTTAAGACTCCGCTATTCCAGCTGAATTCTGAAGGCATTGTCTACTGACTGGTGGAACTCAACGTCCTTTACTAAGTTTAATATTTACAGTACCTTACTTTATTTCATATGCATTAATCAGCCTAACAGCCTTCAAATAGCTATGAAAATAATCAAAGGAAAGTTTAAATCTTAAAATTAAATTTGCCCGACCATCCATAGCTAGGACGTCCCGTCGATCATACTGAATATATAACTCATCGACAAATATAAACCTCTTCTTCAAGTTTTTTTTGTAATTTTGCTTTAGATTATCTATTTAGATACGATATTCGCCAACGTCCATACCACGTTGAACACACCGGTTCTCGTCCGATCACCGAAGTTAAGCAACGTCGGGCGCGGTCAGTACTTGGATGGGTGACCGCCTGGGAACACCGCGTGCCGTTGGCTTTTTGCATATATATTTATTTTTATTTGTCTATTTCTTTAAAGATTTATTATGTAATATAAAAAAATATCATCTTCACACTGTATCTCGCACACAGCAGAGTAGGCAGAGGGAACCATTCATTATATATATATCATTAATTTCAAATTAATTCCATTAATTATATATATACATATAATTAATCTAATTATTATATAAAGAGGAAGCTCGAAGTCGCGGGTTTATTAATTTATAGAACCATATACTACTGTACTAGTTTCTTAAAAATATGTATAATAACTAAATAAAAAAAACTTTATAATATATATTTTTTAAAATTGCATCATGAAACGTATATATTGTCGCAGAAGCCATAATACAAAAAAAAATCTTTGTTCTTCGAATTTATTTTTATTCATTGATTTTATTACAACAGAGAGCGAAGCATAGTATATTTATAAGTCTTGTAAATAGTGATCTATATATGATAAAAGGGATTTTCCCACTGACTAAGGTCAGACGCTAGCGCAGCCGTAACCGCTGTGCGTAGAAACGAGAAACTTGGAACGTAAACATCCACTAATAAGGTAATTTATTAAATTTTAATCTTAAAGGGAAGAAAGAAGGAAAATCAAAGTCAAATATTTAAATCGCCACCGAGTTTTATAAAATTTTGCATTTAGACTTAAAAATACTTCACTGAACACGTGTTTCATGATTCTTTTAGAATTTTGCTCATTCCCTAAATTAAAAATATTTTCATAAATATATTTAATAAATATTCGTATATTAGTTCAAGCGGGCGGAGCCGGACTGGGGCGGCTAGTATTTATATAATAATTTTATAAACCATATTGTATATAGACAACATGCGTGTCTAACAACTGTCTAATCTAATACATTTGCCAGCATCTCTAACATAATTAGGTCGACAGAAGCAGCCCGTCTTACAAGCCTGTATGCAAATGGGACTTGGATTACGACACGTCGCGTCACAGTTGCCGCACGTTGAGAACTCTTCATTTACTCCGCATTGGCCTGAAACCAAGTGACAAAAATAAATAAATTATATAAATAATATAAAGTAATAGAGATGACGTCGGCCGTCTTCCGTCATTCGTATTTCGTCCGTGTCATCCTTCAACCAATCCAGCAAACACTGATGGAGAGATTGGTCTACTGATGACAGATGTAAGATGACTCAATTATATTTATGCTGTAGACCACATAGAGCAAGATAAGCGGAGAGAAGTGGTAGTGTTCTGAAAGTCATACACGCACTGCGCCAAAGTGTTACTTGTTATTATTTAATATTAATAATATTTTCAATTCTTCGCTTTGATACCAAGCAAAAAGCGCGGCCTCATAAATTGGGTAAAAGGTGGGAAACAGAGTTTCTTAACACTAGGTTCACTCTGCCTTTCCAGCCATATGCGGGATACAGCGTGAAGCCGAAAAAAAATAAGATAATTACACCCGGGACTAGAGAAATACAAGATATTTATAATATAAGCAATCTGAATAAATATTCACAATTATTAAGCCTTTCCTTTCATATCAATAAACATTACACCTACATATAAAAATTATGAACGTATCAGGACAATTTTATATATATTATAAATAAATAAAAAATATTGTATATTATGGACGATCTAAAGATTTTCTTAAGGAAAAATCTTGATTGGAAATGTGAAGGTCGAGCACGATTTGGCCGTATCCAAGAACAGCCTTACTTGAGTATATACACAATATGATTCGGGATTCCCACATCACAAAAACCACAAATAAATTTAAATCCATATCACGATCATTTATTAATTTGGTAGTCATGCGCGACGACGTTCTATTTTATGGTCTTTTTTGGATTCCGTACACAAAAAGGCAAAAACGGAACCTCTATAAGATTATTATGTTATCCATCTGTTCATCTGTCAAAACCATTTATCTCGAGTTTTTTTTTGTATCCCGCACACGGCACACATTAGGGGTGTAGTATTTGTTTTCAAATCAGATAGTTATTGCTATCACCACCACCATCAACCTCATCTGCAGTGAATGACTCTTAGTTGGAGTTTGTGTTTATCATATCATCTCTTGCCTTGACTTGTTTTATACAATCAGGCTGACAAAATTATTTTATATTACGTATATAGAGGCTGCTACAGCGTACCGTACGTGATAACGTAAGCTCCATTAAATTCTTATACGATTCTTAGAGCTTTTTTATGTCAGTAGAATGTCTGTATCTGAATTTGAACTACTCGCAATACTTGTATCCTTATAAAACTTTTATATCTTCGCAGTTATACGTAGCTTAGATGAGAATACAATATTGTGGTATCAACGAGCTGGTGTGATGATGGAGACATAAAATTTAGCAGCTAGCATCTACAGGTAGCGCTTATTCAAGAATAAATCTGATAGCTATATATTTGTGGTTAAATCCTAAAAAATTAGAGCCTTAAAAGCTCCGACATACGTTTGTCCAGTTTTTTTTTTGTTTGTTTTAACTATACTTTAAAATAAATTAAAAAATACTTACTTTTTACATTTCCAATTGCAATAATAATACATAACATTAAGAATGTAGCTTTCGTGAACGCCATAGTTAAGTCTTGGAGTATTTATTTTTTCTTAATTAAGTGATTTACTGCTATTGACTTGATATGGTGAGAGCGTCTCTGGTATGAACAGGTATGGACTGAACTACGATTCCGCACAAACATGCCCTTTTATAGCAAAAATATACAAGTATTTGTATAGGTATACATAATATTATCATATTACATTGAGCCCGTCGTGGCGCAGGAGCACAATCATGCAGTTGTAAGTGCAACGGTTTGGGTTCGGGATTCGATTCGAATACTTTGTTTTGCTTTTCAGCTGATTTGACGATTGCGTTCTTCCTTCGTCCATGTTGCTGCTGATGATTTTATGTTTTTTTTTCCATTTTCATCTAAAGAATATGACCAATAGCTCGTCTTCTTTATCGTTTTCCATCCCTTGGATCCATCTCTTTGCGTGACGTCTTAGACCCATTTTTTATTTTACTCCGAATAAAAATAATATGCTCATGCCATTTCATGTGTCTTACTGTGTACGTTACATCTATTATTATGTTACTATTTTTCCTTATAGATTTCAACTTTAATTTATCTTTTTCCTTATAAAGTCAAAGTCAAATAATTTTATTCCGACGCAAGAAACTCGGCGGGACTCTTTTTTTAAAATCAATTATACATATTTAATTTATTTTTATTTTAGTGAGCATTTCATTTCCAAGACGTGTTATCATTCATGTAATCGTCTTTTCACTACTCCTATAAATTGTGATATAGAACATTCTCGAACGTGTTCTGGGATCCTGTTGTATGAGGGTACACATTTTCCCATAAAAGAATTACGGACTCGATATAATCGGGTTACAGGTGTGATAAGTTTACTCCTATATCTATTATTCACATGATGTACATCACCAGTTTTGATAAAATCATTAATATTTTTCTTAAGGTACATAACAAAAATGTATTGAGATGCAACTTTTGCTTTAGCGAATCTTTAGAGCCTACGAGTAAGTTGCACGAGCAGATCGCTTCTGCAAGACAAAGTAGAACGCCGTAAGACATAATACTAATATACATAATAGTATAATCGTTTCCATGGTTTGCCGATATATTTATAATTTTTAAATGTTTTTATTATAAAGGGACAACGCTTGGAACCCATACGTCACTTTAATTTACTTCTCTTACCTATATGTATTTTGAAAAATTCTTTAAAAGGCCAGTATCGGATGCATAGATAGTTTCTAAATACTAGTGCAACCTGTTCAGAGTAACATTTTTTTATACTTTTCCAAGGTTATTATGGTCTGTCTTCGTAGGCAGGTCATAGCACCTTGCATGCACCATAGTAACCTTGCATGTGTATTGTATACCTCATATATCAGGCTGTAAATACCAGCCTGCTATATGCGGTATACTGCGTGAAGGCATAAAAAGTAGTTATTTTCCATCATTGCACTTAAAAATACTCTGTGCATCTTATATTTGCAATTAAAATTAAAAACTACATTCTTTAAAGTAATTAGATAAGAGTAAGTATGCAAAACAGTCAATTTAAACCTATAATTATATTTAAGTGCATATTAATGTGTCTCAGATAATAAAATTATATTTAGAGACGTATTTTATAAAGGCCATATTTGCGCAGTGGCACATGCGTGCTTCCGTAAACGCGACAAGTTTAGAGTTCTATTTCCACTCATAGACTCTTAGTATTTTCATTTCATGGCTCTGGCAACGAGGTAAAGCGTGGCGTTGAGATCCGCTGTTCAACACGCAATGCATCTAGAATTTGGCGGAAAGTGGAGAACGAACATGTCATTATTGGAATGGTGTCTGATTTATGATGCAGATAAGAGCTAAAAATAAATTTATACATACTAGGCTAGCTCCACCACAAAAGCGGGATACAGGTTAGGCGACATTAGGTTTTTGAAATAAAAAGTTATTAAAGAAGGAATCTATTCCTCCAATAGTTATATTCCAATAAAACAGGAGATGAATAAATAATAAAACGAAAAATGTAATATAACATTTGTACCGATATTCATTTATTATCAAATCTTGAAATTTAAATTAATTTAACTTTGTTATTTCCAAAATGGCCGCCACAACATAATGATGGACTACATATTTTGTTTTATTAAACATCATTAAATAAATTAAATATAACATTGTATTTATATTATTATATTTTTAGTATCCGTTTTATTTATTATTATTTTAATATATAGCAACATTTCTAAGGGCAATCCTCTAAATGTATACAGGTTCCATTCGTTGCTCTGACATAGGATTCTACACACAGACACCCGACTCTGCACAGAATGCAGGTCTGGTTCGGGTGCGAGCACGTCTTGTCACATTCCCCGCAGAGCCTGAACACTTCATTGTCGCTACATACAACTGAAAATAGAGAAATATTGAAATATTGTACTACTCAACAGTGCAGTGCTTCGAGAAACCGACGGAAAATGGGGAACAGAGTGTCTGAATACTAGATTCGCAAGTTCTCTCTGCCTACCCTGCTATATACGTTAATACCCTATTAACATATATGGCAGGGAATAGAAATACTCTATTTCACCGCTATGATAAGACAATGCGCGTAACTCATTCAGTTCCGTCACTCTACATGCAACGTCTTTATTTTTATTGATCAGAACGGAAACGGAGTGTCTTGACACAAAGTGATGATGAAAAAAAAAAGTTTACTTACGATCCTCAGCAGCAACAGCAACAGTCACAAGTAATGTGGTGAATATAATAACTTTGTTCATCATGAAGTGCATCTCTCAACTACAGTAGAATAGTTAGACTCGAAATTACACAATTTGATAGTTTTATATTACTTTTCTACTTTTATATATTTAGGGTTAGCGTACATGGGTGACTTTTTAAATGTATGTGTATATTTATTTTTTGTAATATGCTAGGTTTTAATATGGCAAGTTCTCTCTGGCTTGAGGACCACCTCTGGCGGTAAGTTTAGTGTCATTATCTTCCCGTTTTCTCTTCTGATGTTTTATTTAGTTTGCCCGTTTCCGCTTCATAGGTGTTCTTCCTCATTTTCGTGGGAATTTCAGGAAATAAATCTTAAAAACACCTACTGTAATATCACAAAGAATGGTCTCATTTCATAAAGTTATCACAAAAAAACTGTATTAGTACTAAGAATGCATCAGTACTAACATATTTAATGTAACCACATCCTAACAAATATTACCCAAATATATTGTAATATATTATATTTTAATCTTACTTTTGCATTTTGAATAGAAGTTAAAAGTATATGTGTAAAAGTCAGATAACAATATGGTAATCGATCATTTAAAATTATAATTATAATTCGATAAGCGCTTTGACACGAAACATGCAATACACTATGGTGGATATTTTTTTTATAGAAAAAGACAAAGCAAAAGACGAACAAGACTAGCATTCGGGTCACCTGATGGTAAGTGATCACCTCCGCCCACGACCACATGCAACATCAGAGGAGCTACAGGTGCGTTGCCAGCCTTTAAGATGGAGATGTTAGGCGCCGGGGCCCGGCATTACCTAATGCGAAACGCAGTGGCAAGGGCCACTACTTCACGCCGGTTTTAAATGCCGGGGGTGGTATTAATCCGGTCGAGTCTGCCCATGCGTGTTGCCATTACTGGCGACGTGACTCTACCACACGTACTTTAGTCGCCTCTTACGACACCGACAGTACCAGGGTGATCCTATTCTAGGCCGGGATCACACGGCATAAAGGGTCATAAAGGGGATCGAGGAAAAGGGTGGCGTTGAGTTCTACCACTCAACACGCAATACCTCCAGAAATCGGCAATACTTTTTACTGTACTAAATCAAAGGCACATGTTGTCCACCAGACATCACACACAACCGCAGATTATGAAGTTGTTCTCGAAAGCCATTCTTTACACGATATACGAGTACAGTACTCCTTGGGTATATTTCTTCGAATTAATGCTATTATGCACAATAGCACTACCAGTGACGTGTGTTTTGAAATTATTATTTTTTAGCTTCACGCTGTATATCTCAGATGTTAAGATAGATAACGAAAACCTGGGAACCTAGTGTGACACGTGACACTTAGTTCCTCACATTTCCCAGAATCTGAAGGCACTGCAGGTTGAATGGTGGAACTCAACGACCCCTTTTGTCTAGTTACAAGAGCGAATAAATGAATAAAAAATTCAGTTCCCTCGATTGGGAATCGAACTCAGAACCTATAACGCCCTTCATCTCCACCTTAAAGGCTGGCAACGCATCTGTGGCTCCTCTGCTGTTGCATGGGGTCGTGGGCGGCGGTGATCACTTACCATCAGGTGACCCGAACGCTCGTTTGCCTTGTCCTCTCCCATAAAAAAAAAACCTATTACGTTAATAAGTTAAGGCAACTTGTAACTATCGTCTCTATCATTCATTATATTCGAGCGGGAATCGGACCCACAATCTGTTGCGCTTAAGTTGAAGAAGAAAAACAATCAAAATAACTAGTTGGTTTTATAGTGTATTAGGGTTGCCATTGATCGAGGTTACCTCGTCGAGGCAATGCGTTAGTTGTTTAAAACCATTGAAACGCTATGGAGACGTTTGCGATCCTTTTGTTCATTTCACACGCAGTACAAGGAAGTAAGTTTTATTCTTAGAAAGTTGAGCCCGTGATGGCGCGACGGCTGTGGGTTTGGTTTTCTTACTCTGGCAACAAAGACAGAGCGCAGTGTTGAGTTCTGCCAGTTAACACGCAATGTCTCAAAAATTGGGAGGAAAGTGTCTTACCTAGTGTGGGTTGATTGTTTTATTAAAATGTAATGTATTAAATTATATAAATATATATATAATATATATTGTTTGAAAGTTTGTTTTGAAAATATTTATTTACAAAAATTATTATAACTTCACTTAACAATATTTTAGCTGAAAAGTTTCCTGAAATAGCTTGTGGTGATCGCCAAGTTTTCAGTAACTGTGGCCGATGTATCAAGACGTGTTCGGATCCCAATCCCAAATGTACGTCAGAGTGTCTCACTGGTTGCTTCTGTATGGACGGCTACGTCATGGCACCCAATGGGAGTTGCGTAGCTTTGAGAAATTGTCCAAAAGGTTAGTTTGCTTAACGTCATTCGAGAAAATACCACGCAATGGAGCTAATTTTAAAATAATATATTACGAGTGAGTAACTTTGTGGTTTATTGATCTAAATAAAAAAAAAACTCTGGTATAAAGCTAAAATTTAGGAGAAGGTCATGATATTTCATTAAATATAATTTCCATTTCAGCGGAGATCACATTTGGTAGCATCGAACAGTCCATAGACGAATGCCAGTCAGACGAAGTGTTTGTGTGGTGTGGCTGGTGCGAGAGTACTTGCTCTGATCCTCATCCGGTCTGCCAGAACTCAACCTGCACCAGAGGGTGTCTGTGCCGACCGCCCCTACTACGCCACCATAGTGGACACTGCATTGAAGAAAAGTTTTGTTTACCACGTAAGATAAGAGTTACGAGTCGTATAAATGGCTAAGCCTTGTCATTTTTTTTTAGTTTCTGCTAGATTTCACTAATTAGTTAAATTGTTTGTCCATGTTCATATTTTAAATGACTAAATAATATTTTGTGTAACTGACGTGTGAAGAAGCAGACTAGTTACATCTTTACTGTTTAATTTCGGTCGACACCAAAAACACAAAAGTTATTGTCAAAAACCTCAAAGGTTTTGGTAATAAATATAGAAAAAAGAATGTTACTCATCAGGGGATGAACGTGGTAGATTTAAATAAAAATAGACGAAGGCATTCAACTACCTACCTACCTACTTACCTTTGTCAAAAGACAGAGAATATACACATATATTATATATTTTTAGCTTGATTAGCCTGCCATATGTAAATAGGCAAAATATTTTAGTTTTTATAATTTGTTTTTATTTTTTTCAGAAAAATGTTCTAGTCCGGACGAGGAATATACGTGTCGATACGGCTGTGAACTACGATGTGTTCGTCAAGCATGTATGCGCCCGCGCAGATGTCGCTTAGGCTGTCACTGCAAGAGAGGTCTTTATAGGAGTATTCATGAAGAATGTGTTACTTTTGATAAGTGCTTTGTTTAATTTATATAAATATTGTAAATTTGATGTTATTTTTTTTTTTGAATAGATATATATTATTCCAGAGATCTTGACCAGATCGTCGGTCTATTTGGTGGGGGGAGGGGGTTTTGCTCACTGAGCGTTGTATAAAGAGATATACATATAACAAATTAATTAAATTACTAATAAACACTATATTATTATTTATTATACTATAGTATTTAACGCGTTAAAAAATATTTATAAAGCAATTCATTTTGTTGTCCATCTGTGTGGAGGTATCGAGAAAACACAAATATGTTTCCTCATTATAATATTAGTATAGATTAATTTTTTTTAGATTATTTTTATATTCACGCTGTATCTTGCATGTAAGGGAGGGGGTTAACCTGGAGCTTAAACTCTCCGTTTCACACGAACCGCTCAATTTTCAAGCTCAACGCGCGTTTGTATTCTCACCCCACCCCAGACTGAGGAAATTAAAATAATTTGTTCTCCTAGATGAAAATTGAACCGATGACAACGACCTCAATCTATACGTCTATACATATAACTCAACTGTATCTAATCAAAGCTAAAATTCATTTATCTGTTTGTGAACGCAATTTTCGCTGTGATATTTTGGCAGACATCCTTCGATATTAACTGTTCATCGTATTTAATTCTGTTCATAAATAAAACAATTGTGTCAATATAAACTATTATGTGCGACTTAATTGCTATAAAACAAATAATGTCTCGAATTGTCTGATACTTTAGTTTTCAATATGTCAATATCGTCTTTAAAATAATAAATGCATAATACAGAATGTAATTCAGATGAGAAAAAGAAATGTAAGTCGAGCGGACGAAGCCGCGAGCGGATTGATGGACATAAAATAAGATGTCAATAAAAAAAAGTCAATTTAAATACTAAAAACTCAGATATCTTCTTAGCACCTGCAACTGCTAATATCAAGCAAAACATAGAGGTGAATAAAACTTTTTTAAGAGAACTGTGATAATTTTTTTTTGCTTTGCGTTGTATCAAGCACATAGAAGAGTCCCTACCCTCTGTTTTTGTTAAGACTGAGGAGGCGTTGAGTCCCTCCTATCAGCACGGAATACCTCGAGATTTCCTCGGAAAGTGAGATTACCCCTGCCGTGTGGGAAATGTCGTTGTTTTTTAAAACGCTTTTATTAGGTCGCATAGTTATAGTTAACTATGTATAAAAACTATGAATCTATAGATGACAACACAGTATTATGGTACCATCGAGCTGATCTGATGATGGAATTGGGAGATGGTTGTTGGAACTTTGGCTTGTCTACTATTATATTTATACCACAAATAAATTCTGTTTATGAACAGACCTTAGTCTGCAGACAGGTACCCAAATTTTACAATTTAAATTCCACTTTTTAGATATTTTTAAAACTCAAGAAATAATTGTAATTAGTGATTGTAATGCACAATAAATTTCCAGCATAGCGGTGAAAATATGATAGGAATATAAAATATGCAGCCGCGATACTTAAAAATAAATTTGAATTGTGAAAAATATATATTAATTTTACGGGAGCGGGAACTTTTACGGGAGCAGCATAAAAGCAGGGAAAAATACTTCAAACCTATACCATAAAAAAAAATTAAGATACGTCAACAGTTTTTTTTTTCATTTCACGATGTTTATCCATACTGTATATCGTGTGACGCAGTTGCGAAGAGTATAAGTAAACGTAGACAGACCATGAACTTTTCTTCCAATACCTACGACACGACTTCGTGAATGACGCATGCGCCGCAGTGTCGCTTTGATAGGTTTGTGGCTGGATATAGGTGGGTATATGGGGATAGAACAATTTTGTTGAGGCCAGTCGTGGCGCATGGGCACAAAATGTGCTGCAAGTCGGCAGCTTATGGGTTCGATCCCCACTCGAGGTTATTTAAACTTCTATATTCATTTCTTCGCTCTTGTATTAAGGCAAAGCGCGGCGTTGCGTTCCGCCGCTCAACACGTACTTCCTCCAGAATTCGGTGGGAAGTGGGGAACGGAATGTCGTTACACGAGATTCCCTTTGCCTACCTTGCTGTGTGCGGGATACAGCGTAAGTTGATAAATTTTTATCATTATTTTATCATTATTTTATTAATTTTTTTGTTTGAAAAAAAAAAGTGTGGTTTAATTTCAATTGGTGATGACAAAAACACCATATATTTAAAAAATTGTGTTTTTGTTTGTTTATTTAAACACTAAGAGCTCTGAATCTATTGTTTTGTTTGTCAGTGTCTTAACAGTAATTTCCCAGGATTTGCCTACTTTAGTTATACAGCGTAAAATAAAAAAAACTGTCATCAATTTTATTTTTTCTTATATTATGCTTAAATATATGCGTATGTGCGCCAAATGCGCATACAACATACAAATCAACATATCATATTTACATAGGTATATATGTAGATACAAACACTTGTAAAAATTTTGTTATAAAAGCGCATTTTTTTGATGGAACCATCAGTTCATTTCAAGCCTCTCATTACTCCAGGTCAACAGCTGTATCAGTCAGTCAATATCAAAATTCTCCTATACTTTACTCCTATGGCGTCCGCAAAAGCTACATTTTTATTAATGTTATGTTTAATTATTGCTATTGGAAATGTAAAATGTAAGTACTTATTGATGTTAAGAAGAAATTTTGGTTTTATAACATCATATTCCATATAGAGAAAATATGGAAAGGTATATAGGTCAGTCGTGGCGTGTGGCGTATGGCTGTAAACGCAACAGGCGACTCCATTCCCGGTCGAGGATATTAATTAGAGAACTTTTCCATTTCTTAGCTCTAGTGACGAGGTGAAGCGCGAAGCTGAGTTCTGCCACTGAACACAAAATGCCTCCAGAATTCGCTGGAAAATTGGGAACGAAAGCGTCAGAAAGAGCGTCGGAAACAGAGTGTCTTAATGCTATGTTCTCTCTGCGGGATACAGCTTGAAGCCTAAAGAAAATTCATATGGGGTCACCCATAAATACAACTTTTATTTATTGTCACGACTATTGTGTAGTTGTACGTCGTTCCTACTCGGGGGAACGAGATATTTAATATTTACATTTCCTCGCTGACGAGGCAAAGCGCGGCGATGAATTCACGCAATGTCTCGAAAATACGGGAACGAAGTATCTTAGCACTAGGTTCCAGGTTCCCTCCGCCCACCTCCCTATGTGCGCTATAGGTGTTGGTATGTCTATAGATTTTTTTCCTAAAAATATCTTGAATTTTTTCCTAAAAATATCTTGGATTGTTCACTTATTATAAATATAATAAATATTAATTATAATTTTTAATTTTGAAAATGTTTTCCATCCATCGCAACTTCCACTACCTAAATTATAGTCAATCGACATTTTATTATTATATTATCTTTTAAAACAATACCTACGGTTGTTTAGCAAAAGCAAAGTAAATGTAAGCAGCACACGTGTTGCAAATTTTTTTTTTATGGGAGAGGACAACACAAACGAGCGTTCGGGTCACCTGATGGTAAGTGATCACCGCCGCCCACGACCCCATGCAAAACCAGAAGAGCTGCAGGTGCGTTGCCGGCCAACAAGGTGAAGGATGTTGGGCGCCGGGGCCCGGCATTGCCTAATGCGAAACGCAGTGGCAAGAGCCACTACTTCACGCTGGTTTTAAATGCCGGGAGTGGTATTAGTCCGGTCGAGTCTGCCCATGCGTGTTGCCATTACTGGCGACGTGACTCTACCACGCGTACTTTAGTCGCCTCTTACGACACCAATGTGGGAGCGTGGTGTTAAGGCACTTCGTTCACCAGTTTCCGCCGAATTATGGAGGCATTGCGTGTTGAGTGGCAGAACTCAACGCCGCGCTGCTATGATAAGAAAACGAAGATATTAAAATAATAGATACATACTTCGTTTGGCCCCTCAATACCCTCTGTCTACTCTGTCATTTTATCGCCAAATGAGCAAGAGTCATTTGTCGATAAATCTATAAAATGACGGCCAACATGATCCCTATTATTTTGTAATATATATTTTAATTTTTCATTTTGGTTTCAGGCCAATGCGGAGCTAATGAATCGTACAAGAGCTGCGGCACCTGTGACGGGACTTGCGAAAATCCAAACCCCATATGTGCACAGGTGTGCAGGAAAGGCTGCTTCTGCCAAGGAAATTATGTTCGAAATAATAATAATAAGTGCGTTAAATTAGATGATTGTTAGAACACACATTATATTTTATATAATATGTTTTATATAACGACAACGCCACTTATAAATATACTATAGCTTCTCTTCTGCACACTTCGTTCTATTTTCCAATAAAAAATAATAAAAGCTTTCGAAGAAGAGCAGTGTATCTTTTGTAAGCAGTACTCTCTCAACTCTCTCTTTCATTCTCTTTTTCATGTATTGTTTACACTGCTGTACAGTAAAATAGTATTCACATATATCATTTGTAATTAATTATTAAAAACATAAAACCCTATTTCTATATTATTCCTATACTAGTATTTCTAACATCAAGCAAATACAATATCACGCTGTACCCGCACACAGCAGGGTAGGCAGAGGGAACCTAATGTTAAGACATTCCGTTGCCCACTTTCTGCCGAATTCTGGAGGCATTGCATGTTGAGTGGCAGAACTCAACGCCGCGCTTTGCCTCGACACAAGAGCGAAGAAATGGAAATATAAGCGTAAATAAATACTTCACTTCCTCGAGTGGGGATCGAACCCACAACCGTCGCGTTACAGTCACACGATTAATATTTCTGTATTACATTTAAACTTATATTATAACCTTTATTTAATATAAAAAAAATAACTACCTACACAAGCCTGTACTTGTCATCTACCCATATGTATTTTCGATAACTTTTGTACAAAAATAAATGCAGATTCTTATCATATCTATTGCTTACATATATAAAATTTTATATAGAGTAAAAAAAAAGAGTTCCTGTCAGTTATAGGCTACGCCAACTTAATTTTTTTATGTTCAAACAATATATCAATTATTTTTATAACGCGATTCCTTCTTACGGAGATATACGAACTTATCGTTAAATATAGATGATGTAGCTATTTCTAAATAAATAGATGTCGACCTGGAAATATATCATCAACTACTGCCAAGATCATCACTACTATTACTTTTACAGACAGAATAACTGTCTACCCTGCTGTGTGCGGGATACAGCGTGAAGATGAAGTTAAAATATCATTTATGCCACCGCAGCTACAGATTAGGCGATTTTTAAATGCAGGTTAGGTTAGGTTAGAAACTTTTGAATTTAAAAAATAAGTAATCTAACCTAACCGAACCCGCACTCCGTATACCTGCGTAAATGTGAGTACGGAAATACCAAAGTCACAGTATATAATTTTAATTCTTAATTGTTTATCTTTAAATTTTCGAATATATTAAAAAGATATTCTCAATACAAACATATTTTATATCACATAATAAATTTTTTATTTTCTAGTTTTTCAAATTTTTCAGTTTCATTTTATTGATACTTTTTAGATTGTCAGCTCTGTGGTCACAACGCGTATAGGTCGATGTTGCTGTTAAAGCCACCAATCGGGGCCAGCGATTTAAGAGTTTACAATTTCACGAAAAACGACATATGTCTTAATTGAATAAAGAATATCTCATTTATATATAGATTTTTAATAAATTAAATCAAATATATTTATTTAATTACACGAGTATATATATGTTTAATATTAACTGTAAATATTTTATGTGAATGTTTTTTCTACACAACAGTGTCAAAAATGTATGATATTTTATCATTCATTTTTGTACTATCGTAGGTCATAATAATGAAAAATACACTATTATAATTGTTTTTTATTATAACATAAAGCGAAAGGTAAAGGAAAGCAATGGAAAAGCATATTTATAATTTATATGTAAATTTATAAGTAGCATTGTCGACTTTGAAACCATATTATATATAAAATAATATGTTTTATGTTCTACACTCAATTTTTTCAACACATAAACCTTGATTATTTCTATATAAGCCAGGTTGGCAGACGCACTTCGAATCACAAACATTACAAACTGGTTCTGGATTAAGGCAAGTGCGGTCACAACCACACTGCTCCAAGATTTCGTTACTATATGCGCATTTTCTGCCTGAAACAATGTGAAAAAAATAAAAAATCAGCTTCACGCTGTATCCCACACACAGACGGATAGACAGTGGGAATCTCGTATTAAGATACTCTGTTCCCAACAATTTTACATATATATTTCCTTGGACAGATGGATTGGTCGACAGATGACAGATGTGATAGTGATAATCTCAAATTTATCATTTGTTAGGTAATATAAAAATGTAACACTGCACGCCGTATTCCTATTTCCGCATATGGCAGGTTATTGGTGTTATTACCTGGATTGAGTACGTGACTCATGACTCCTCGATTCTTGCCGGTTCCCACCGCCAGGGCAATGGAGGAATCCTTTGGCTCCAGTTGTGCTGGCCTGTGGTGATCGGTGAGGTGCACCGAGAGGTTTTAGTGGGTGGTGTGGACGACCTACATCTAGCAGTCGTTCACTCACACACAATACACACAATGCCTCGAGAGTTCGACGGAAAGTTGAAAACGGAAGTGTCTTAATAGGTACGGAGTGTCTTAACACTAGGTTCTTAGATTCTCTCTGTCTACCCTGCTATGTACGGGATATAGAGTGAAGCTAAAAACAAACATTTTTTTTTATGGAAAAGGACAATAAGTTTGTTCTTAATATCAGTAAATACTCACATGTTACATTTTCAATTGCAATTATTAAAAATAACATAAAGAATGTCACTTTAGCGAAGGCCATTTTTCAAATCTTCAACTGTTTTTGAATTGTCTATCACTGTTGCCCTGGAACCTCGACCGAACTATAGGATTCCACACGAAAGCACCTTTTTATAGCTGAAATTTTACGAATGTTTGCATATCTATATATATATATCATATAAGCAAGTGTGTATTTACTAACGCTTGCCGTACATATATTATTTTTAGGGTTCCGTATCTCAAAAGGAAAAAACGGAGCCCTTATATATATATATAATCTTTGTGTCTGTCTTTCCGTCTGTCAAGACTATGCTTAGTTTAGTTTTATGCTTAGGTTTTGCCGTTTTTTGTATGAAATTTGCCGACACTTAGTGAGAATTTGCAGCATAGTGCAAACTTAAGTTTACAGACTTGTGCAATCATTTTGTGTGAAATGAACTGATGATATAAATTTGTAATCATTTTTTTCTATGAAATATTTATAAATGTTATAATGGAAAATGTTCAATCACGTTCAAAAACTTTTTTTATTGGCGCATTTGCCACCACGGTCGTACATCAGGTCAAATATAGTCTAGATTTTATCCAGATCTAAACAAAAAAAGTTTCATTCACATTTATCAAGTAGTTCAGTAGGTGTGCGTGTAAGGGTACAACATTTAAAAAATATCAGAAATTGGTGTTCTTTTATAATACTATTTTTATTTATGATTTTATATATCATAAATGATTTTCCGTAAAAAATATTTTTGTAAAATTTCTCTTTTTACTGTTTTTATACAATTTTAAAAAAACCGACCTGCACTGCTAACAAGACCAAGCGTAGATTTAAGCTGCGTTAAAAAATTGTACTTAACACTAAAAAAAAGCGTAAGAAAAAGCGTAAAACTATTTTTTTTATATAAATAAACAAATTCAGTCTTTAAACAGAACTTAATATAATGATAGATACAATCTTTTGCAGTTTAATTTCTCACATATTTTTAAAACTCTATGTAATAATTATAATTAATTTCAACTATTGAAACTGTATATTTAATATACGTATTATATTTATACAACTGTGTCAGAAATTTGTGGCATTATCATAAAATATAATATGTATGTCACAAATTTCCGACACAGTTGTATAAATATAATACGTATATTTAATAGTTAAAAATAATTTTAATTTTAATTATTTCATGGCCGCAATACGTATCTTCCATTTCTGCTAAACATACTTCTCAAATATACCACGTCAAGAGATTTAAAATAAAGAGATTTAAACATTTCTTTTAATTTAAAATAAATATAAATATCTGTAGCCAAAAAAAAAACATGTGCTACTTTTGGGGTCTTAATTTTTATAATTATGGTTTTATTATTTTCTACCTATCCTAAGTATTTTTCTTATGGAAATTACTATTTTTCTTATCTGACCTATATCTGTCTTAAAATCTGAGTTGGCAACACTGCGGTACGTAAATTCGGTTTGTGAGTTTGTTTGTGTCTGTCAAATTATCTCTTGGCGTTATTTTGTGTATAATATTTTTCTATTTTTATTTGTAATTATCATTATTGGCGTTTTTGTGTTAATATTTACTATACATGAATTTGGTCAATATTTTTTAGTTTGTGCGTTTGTTTTAAAATGGCGAATGCTCACTTTACTGCTGCGGAGTACATAGATATGATTCTAATTTATGGAGAATGTCTACAAAATGGAGCTCTCGCAATACAAACATATCGAGAAAGGTATGGTAAGAGTCGCAGATGTCCATCAGATTATCGCACATTTGTAAAAGCAGTTCAAAGAGTTCGGGAAAACCAACCAGTAGTGCCTTGCCAAGAGCGTGTTCCATCGCATGCAATACCTATAGCCCAAGAAATGAAAATTTTAAAGTATTCCGATAGAAATCCTACGTCCAGTTTACGCAGAACAGCGAATCACTTCCGAGTAAGCCACTTTACGGTACATAAAATTTTAAAACAAAATAAACGACGCTCTTTCAAATACACAAAAACTAAGTCTTTATTACCACAAAATGGACTCAGAGTGGCACATTGTCAATGGTTACTAAAAAATGTCAACACCGACCCAGACTTTGTGTTTAACATTTTATGGTCTGACGAGAGCACTTTCACTCCCAATGGCATTCAGAACTGGCAAAATTTAAGATATTGGGGTGAACAAAATCTACATCTAAAGCAGAATACTGGTCATCAAGACAGATTTACTGTAAGTGTGTGGGCTGGCATTCACCGAAATAAAATATTGGGGCCAGTTTTTATTGACGGCAACTTAAATGCCACAAAATATTTAGACCTAATACGCGGCCCCATATCAGAATATGTCGACCAGGTCCCCCTAGATGTATATAGTAAAATGTGGTTTCAAGCAGATGGAGCACCCACACACTGTGGAGAGCTTGCAAGAAATTTGTTATCAAGGTTATTTGGAGAACAATGGATCGGAAGGTATGGACCTCAGAAGTGGCCTCCTCGTTCTCGTGACCTCACGCCGCTTAGTTTCTTTTTGTGGAGACAAGTAAAAAATGATGTTTATGCATCAGAAGTCCACACAGAAGATGAGCTTCGACATAGAATTGTGCAGGCATTTGATAAAATTAAAAAAATAGCAGAAAAGGGGGATGTACTGAGTAAAGCAAGACACAGTCTGATACGGAAATGCAATTTATGTATTCTAAAACAAGAGAGACACTGATGATGATAAATTTGCCTGTTAATATGAGCACCTGTAAATATCTTTTTGCTGTCTATATTTTCTTTATATTTATAAAGTTCCTTGTTAATAAATAATTTGTCTAATTTTGATCATATGACTTGCTGTGATGTCAGCATTTTATTGATAATCTATGTTAATTGTAAATTTATTTTAATTGAATTTTTTTTTCTGAAAACAAAATCTTTTTATTTTTACTATAAATGCTGTTATTTTGATAATAAGCTCTGTCGAACTTCCTGAAAATATGGTTGAAATATTTCCTTAAATGCTAAGGTTTATGTAGCTAGAAAAGTTTATGTCCCGTTTTTGACATTAAGATTATATATATACTATACTTTATGGTCGGACTGACTCTTTACTTAAAGTGTTAGATTTATTAAATACTTGAAAAATATTTTTCTAATTTCATATTTTAGTATAATTATCACTATTTTTGTAATAATTCAAAGTTAAAAATATAAATATAGTTTAATTAAATGTATAAATAAATAGTATTTTTTTAATGTTATATTATTAATCTGTTAATAACAAATTTCTGTATCTTAAAGAGGCAGATATAAATGAGGCTCTGGTTGAAAGACTGGTTGTGGGTTCATCCCCACTCAAGGAATAAAATATATATATATTCCTTTTTTTGCTTTGATGTTGAAGCAAAGCGCGATGAGTTCCGCCACTCAACACGCAATGCCTTTAGATTTCGGCAGAAAGTGGGGAACAGTGTGTGAACACTAGGTTCCCTCTACCTTCCTTTATGTGTAAACAAAAAATGAAATTTTTTGTATTTACAATGTTGTGATATCAGCATTTTATTGATAATAATCAATGTAGCAATTAATTGTAAATTTATTGCACTTATAATTTTATTCTGAGAATTAAAAAAAAATACTAAAACTAAAATTGTAATTAGTTTATTAAATTGTTGTTGTTGTGGGTTCGATCCCCACCGGAGGAAGTGAATTATTTATTATTGATTTGTAATAATTAGTATCCAAATGATTGAAGACCGACTTTTATATCTAAATAATGTTTTATTTAAATTATATTCATATATAAATGATATATTGAATAATAAAAATTAAAACATATTAAAAAAGAACAGGAGTGACACCCGGACGTGAACCAAAGTCTGCTTTATAATTTTATCATTGATTGAAAAAATAAATTGTTAATTTTTGGGAATATCTCGTTTTATTTAATTGTATCAGGCTTTTATATAGTTGTTAAAACTATGGTTTCATTTAAAGTGGTGAAGTTAAAAAAATCTATATATTAATATTGTTGGCTATTCCAACACAGATCTTAACACTAAGATCTCCCGAGTCTGAAATGAGAAAATATTATATATTAGGTTCATTGGTAAATTAAAGACTCGATGTACAATACGATCGACGAATCGTGGCAAGGGCTGATTGCTCCGTGCGGGACTAAAAAACTTACTAACAAAAAAAAATCCCTGAAAATAAAAAAAAACACGAACAGGAATACATGTGTTTTCGCCCCAATAAGAGAGGTGGTCAGCTAAAGTTTTGAAATTGGTTTTTATTTTTAAAAAAAACCTGTGTGCAATTCGCAAGTGGTAGAAGCGAAAGCTATTACATAAGAAGACGAAATTAATATTATAATATAATTCCTTTTATAATATAACTACTATGATATACTTAAAAACCATATACAAATATTTTAGAAAAAATGCCGGATGCGCGACTTAAGTGTGTCCCGTTGTCCATCCAACCGTGTTTATTGTTTAGAAATAATAAAAATTCAAAGATGCACTTCATCTACTGTATCTAAATATAAACGTATTGGATATATATATATTTTATTAAAAACTAATTGTTTTTATCTTATGATAAACGAAAATTATTTACATTATAAATGGTGTTGTTTTTTGGACATTAAAAGCACAGTCTTCGGTAGTATAGTGGTAAGTATCCCCGCCTGTCACGCGGGAGACCGGGGTTCGATTCCCCGCCGGAGAGAACTTTTGTATGTGACAATATATTTTTTATATTCTTTTTTACTTTTGATGCAATATTTGCATGCACTGACATAAAATAGAAGAATTTCAGCTGAAAACGAAATATTTTTCTTTTAGTGGTTTGATATATGTTAGTACATTTGAAGAAACTTTTCGCCAACGTCCATACCACGTTGAACACACCGGTTCTCGTCCGATCACCGAAGTTAAGCAACGTCGGGCGCGGTCAGTACTTGGATGGGTGACCGCCTGGGAACACCGCGTGCCGTTGGCTTTTTGCGTGTGCATATTGATTTTTTGTCATTTCTGGTAAAAGTAGATTAAGCAATAAAATGTCACAATGGAGGAGTTATCTTTGTTTGACTATGTTTTTCCTTCCATTTTGGGGTTCCGTACCTTTTAAGGAGAAAAGGAACCCTTATAAGATCACTTTGTTGTCTGTCTATCCGTAAAGAGCCTTTATCTCAGGAACGATTGTCCCATGATGTTCTTAAAAAAAAGATATGGCCGTTTATACAGCAAAAAACACGTATTTCGACACTATAAAGTGAAACAAAATTAATAGGGTACTTCTGATTAAGCTAGAATTATGAAATTTGGCAGCTAGCATTTCAGATCGTGCCTACCAGTTTCGGAAAAAATCGAAACACTATTTATTTATGGTTAAATACTAAAAAATTATAACAATAATAAAATTTAAATGGGTCTAAGACTTATTCAATATAAAAATTCAACAATATTATAGATAGTTAAAAATTCAAATTGCTCTTTGTAATCTGTGGGCTTGACATAATATTTTTAATCTGTTCACATATCACAATTCTCATGCACTTATCAACCTAAAAATAAAACTTGTAAAGTTAGGACGCTATACCGTCGTTTACTTAATTATAGTTAAATACTATTTTTAATTAGAAAAATGAGTGAAAAACTAAAAGAGCTACGTGAAAGGTCTCAAAAACGGAAAAAGTTACTGGCACAAACGGTATAAAACTTACGTATACGCTTCTTGTAACTAATGTTTGTTTTGCTGATAACAATACTTGAATAATAATAAAATGAGTTTATTAAAGAAAATTAATAATATTTGTATGACTATTCCAACTGGAGCTCTCAAATATTTACTTAATATACAATTTACTCTACTATTACAGCTGGGAGTCTCGAGTGTGAGTGAACTCCGTCATGCATTAGGAACTTCTCTCGACGTTCTTCCAAAAAAACAAGCTGTGACTGAATATAGTGAAGATGGAAATGAGAAACCAGCGCATAAAGAGTCTGACAGCCTTGTTTATACTGATTCATCTACATTTTTAAAGGTATAAAATATGTATTGTTTAAAATCGACTTTAATAATATGCATTGCTTATTGTTAGTTTTCAATATTACAATAAAAGAAAGATCATATTTTTAAACAAATTAAAGAAATAGTTATACATTTATTGTAATATACATATATATTTTAAATAGTGACTACTATATAGGTAGTCTTATGTGGGAGGAACCCATATCACCCAATTTTCAAGACATTGCATGTCAAGTGCTAGAGTTGTGGTATAACATCTTCTTAGTATGTATAGTTACCTATAGGAGTTACAACATTACAAAAAGAATGAAATGAAAATATTAATAAATAATAATTCATTTTCCCAAGTGGGAATTGGACATTTGATTTTAATGAAGTTGCACCACTGCACCACAATGGCTCGAAATAAATTGGTCATGATTTTTGATTCTATCCAATATTTTCGTATTTTCAGGGCACACAATCATCTAACCCTCACAATGACTACTGCCAGCATTTTGTAGACACCGGTCAAAGGCCCCAAAACTTCATTCGTGACGTAGGATTAGCGGACAGATTCGAAGAATATCCTAAACTTAGAGAATTGATCAAATTAAAAGATGAGCTTATCGCTAGAACTGCCACACCTCCCATGTACTTGAAATGTGATCTAAAAGTGAGTATTTGACTTAAAATATTTATTTAAATATCCATTTCTTTTCTCTGGTGTCTCGGCAAAGGGTGACGTTGAGTTCCGCGACTCAACACGCATTGCCTCCAGTATTGGAAAGGAAATTGGAAAGTGGCAAATTCGAGTTCTTTTTACCGCACATTTGCCTCGATACCAGAGTGAAGAAACGGAAATATAAATTTAAGTAAATATTTCGTTTCTTCGAGTGGAGATCGTACCCACAACCGTCGCGTTACAATCACACCTGTGTCACATAATATGCATTTTACCCCGTTTTATTTCCAGACATTTGATCTAAAATCAATGGGTAGTAAGTTCGACGTGGTGTTAGTAGAGCCGCCATTGGGTGCCGGGTGGAGGTGGCGGGACGTCCTAGCCCTGGAATTGCATCATCTGGCACAGCCCAGGGCCTTTGTGTTTTTGTGGTGTGGCAGTTCGGAAGGTTAATGTTTACTTGTTTTTTTGTTACTGGAGGATCCAACAGGGTAAGCAGAGATATAAGGATAAAGTGGGCAGCAGAGATAAGACACTTTCGTATTCTGGAAGAATGCTTGTTGAAAGTGTAAATTTAAATAAATATTTTATTATCTTGAGTAGAAATTGAACCCACAACCATCCGCGTTTATAGTCACGTTTTGTTCCCCTGCACCACAACTTTCCTTTTCCATATATTAAATCAAAAAATCTTTATATAAATAAAAAATATTATTCAATGTTTCAGGCTTAGACATGGGGAGAGAATGTCTAAAAAAGTGGGGATTTAGACGTTGTGAAGACATTTGTTGGATTAAAACAAACATAAAAAATCCAGGTCATTCAAAAAATCTAGAACATAATGCTGTGTTTCAAAGGACTAAGGAACATTGTCTTATGGGCATTAAAGGTATATATTTCTTTTTATTATCTATATATATATATATATTTATAATAAATTTGTAATCGCATTATTAAGTTTCTGTCTTCAATTTCAAGATAACTGGTTTTACAAAGGCATTTAGTTATTTATATGATATTAATAAAAAACCTATTTTAAAATGACTGCCTGTGTTTCTGGTTGTGCGAACTAATCGTCGGAACAGCTGAACCGATTTTTATGGCACTTTCACTGAAAGAGAGAGGATGTGGAGATATTTAAGATATTCTTTTATCCCAGAATTCTTGCGGGATCGAGATTGACGCAAGATAATCCCGCGCTAGTCACTACCGCCCATAAATGTAGTTAATACAGTGAAGCTGATTGGATTTTTATTTTTCCAAATTTTTACAGTTTGTCCATAAATAATGTTTAATATTATTTCTTTTTTTTATATAAAAAAGGCACAGTAAGAAGATCAGTAGATGGTGACTTCATACATGCAAACGTAGATATAGATCTTATTATATCAGAAGACCCGGAATTTGGTAGTACTGAGAAACCCATTGAAATATTCCATATAATGGAGCACTTCTGTTTGGGACGGAGAAGGTTAGTGGGTTCAAATCTTGGTTATTTTTGTTTCAGCTTCACGCCGTATTATGCATGTACCAGAGCAGAGAGTGTAAAGTAAAAAAAAAATCTATTTATTTATAAATAAGTATAATTTATTTTTCAGAGTACATCTGTTCGGTCGCGATTCAACAATACGTCCCGGATGGGTGACCATTGGTCATGAATTAACTAATTCTAATTTCAACGCGGAATTATACGCCTCATATTTCACAGAAGGCAAAGAAACTACCGGATGTACTGAAAGAATAGAGGCTTTGAGGCCTAAAAGTCCTCCTAACACTAGTAAAGGGTCTCGACCAAGGGGCAGAGGGTTTAGAGGTAGAGGTAGAAGGGCGGCTATATAGCGATTGTTTGGATCTTAGGCTATGAATAATGGATGTGAGTAGCTTTGACATATAGAAGATATAACATTACATTTTTTTTTTATTTATACATGAGAAATAATTAAAAAAGAAAATGTTTTTGTCAACATCTCTATTGCTTAGAACATAAGTGTCTTAATTGTATTTTGGACAATTTATAAGAAATAGTTAAGTATGTCTTAGTTAATATTATAACTATTGATTTAATTTACTTTGGGAGTTCGAAACGCTGATTTTGTTTATAACAATGAAATGATGTGACAGAAAATAATTTTAAAATCTAGTTTATTATTAGATATTAATTAAAAAAATCGGACATTTTTATGTCCGATTAAAAATTATGATTATTTTTAATTATAATTATTTTTATTTAATAAAGAAAACATCGACTTCTTCAATTTACTTTCTTTAACTTGTTGCGCGAATACGAAAAACTTAGTTTTAATGAATTAAACAGAAAAATAATAATTAGGTGACGCCTGCAAGTGCAAGTGGCGTGTGCCGATTGTCAAAAAGTAGTATAAACCGGTTTAGACGCAGGAAGTGACGTCACAACATTGTGTATGAACACTGGCACATGCAAAGCTCAGCTTAGGTCTCGCGGACTGTAGTTTTATTATTTTCTTCAATTATTTATTAATTGTAGTATATTTGTTTGTTAATTATGTATTTCATTGGCATATTATTATTATGCATTTTCGATTTCTGGGTTGTTTATTCGATCCATACTCGGGAGAATGATTAAATTAATCACAACTTCCGCATTCTGACTGCGCGCAGCGTTGGGTTCGGCAACTCGACGGTAACAGAAGCAATGCCTCGACATTGGGCGAACAGAGTGCTTTAATACTAGATTTTTCTTGATTTCCTCTGCCTACACTACTGTGTGTAGGGCATAGCGTGAAGCTGAAAAATAATCATACAAAAATTATTAATTTAAATTTTTTTATAATACGTAAATTTAGTTCTTACCCTATTCTTGTGTGACTAAATTTACAATAAAATCCTTCTAAAAATTTTAAAATGTTATAATTATGTATATTTAGTTTTAATATTTCTATAGCATTGCTTACAACTACGGTAGTAGCGAGTTCGATATATGTTCTTGACACTTTGGTATATTTTTTATGTTGAATTAGAACTAATGTGTTTTAACAAAACGAATTCCTAACTAAAATGAGTGTTTTTATGTGGTTTTTGTAAACATTATGTTGATGTCAAAAATAAAATAATTTATATTTATACCTAATTGATATATTTGTGCCTACAAAAAAATAGCTTCAGTATTTTTTCTGCTATTATTACTGTGTATTTTCAATTTATAATATTTATATATTAATTGAATATTTTACCAAACTTTTATTTTGAGATGCAAATATATCAAATGCAGATGCAAATATACTTTTAAGTAGTTTTATTATATGGAATGTGGGTATGTACTAAAAATTATATTGTGCAGTTTTTTTTTAATTTACGCCGTTTTCGGTATTATATAGTAAGGTAAGCGTAACCTAGAGTTAAGACTCTTCGTTGCCCAGGCACCGCCCAATTTTCGAGACAGTACGCGTTGAATGACTGAAATCAATCTTAAAAAAGGAAATCGAACACCCTGACAATGGTGGCATATGAGACAATGGCATAAAAATCTCTTTTTTTTATCTTAAAAAATGTAAACAATTAACTAACTGTAGACGTTTTGATCAAATGCAATTATTTTTTAATTCTATAGATAATTGTTACTAATAAAATTAAATAATTATGTACAACGGTACACTGAGGAACACAACTTTTATTTAAAATGTGTAACGTGTACGTATGTGTAAATGTGTATTCAATTTTATTAAATTGAATATTATATAATTTGACATCTTAAATATTTTTTTTAATTTTAAAATGTTAAAATATATTAGATATTTTAATATTTTAAGAAAATATATAATATAAAATTTGAATGTAACGATACATTAAACCCGTTTCTTGGAAACCGTCCAAGACTCGCCGGTTTGAGTTAATTTTTTGTCTCCAAAATAATATTTATATTTTTTGTTCATCAGTGTACAATGATTGTGAAGCTACATCTATTGTAACTATCAGAACCTGTATTATCATATAATTGGATATTTTTAAATATAATATTTTTTAATATTGATCTTGTTTCATTTTGTTTAATGTAGTAGAATACTTTTTAATTTTGAAATTACAAAATATAAAAACAGGCACTTGAGACTCTTTTTTTGTAGAATATTATTATAATAAACAAACAAACTTAACAACATTTAGTAATAGAACATAAAAACCAGGGTTAAAAAACATGATAAAAAATACGATTTTATAAGAATAGGAAACAAACTATTCTCTAACCAATTTGACAGTGTTTTTTTTTGTTTCAGGCTCTTAAATGTTAAGGCTGTTCAGTGACGGTACACAATACCGCGCTTTTGTTCTCGATAGCAGACAATGAATCTTATTCACTTTCAGTGGAAATCGAACCCACAAACGTAGCCTGTAAGCGCCACAACAACCTCAATTTATTTTATTATATACTAGCAATTTCATGTCTTAGTAGGGCACAAAATAAAACACAAAACTATATACATCAATATATTTTATTTTACATTTACATAGGTTGTCTTTAAATCAAATCGACTACTCTGAAGTTCATCAAAATATAAAAAAAGACAAAACAAAAATATGTCGTATGAGATCTTTTACTTACTAAGATAAGAAAAAATTTACATATTCTATTTTAATTATTGTGAAACTAAGAATTTCTTATGATTCATAAAAAACCTTTATATAATTTGTGTATGGGACTTTATTGACTTTGCAATTCAATTAAATCAATATTACATACTACATTTATAAAATAAGTCATTAAATATTCAAAATATGACAATAAATACACATTAAAAAACCATAATATTTCAAAAAAAAATGGCGTCAGAAACTGACAACCATAGACGATTTGACATTGACAGCGAAACTCAAACATCAAAGCACAATAAAGTCCCGCCCACACTATCTGTATCCAATTGACAAACTCCTCGGATCCTATCGTACGCCGCACATTGTCAAATCTTATATTACATAATTCACTTTGTTATCATTATACAAGGCATTATAACCACTCAGTGCCGCGATCGCAGTTTTATAGAGAAAAAAAAATGTGACATTTTATAAAGAAATATATATTTTAAATTATATATACGATATTTATGTAATATTGAAGTTCTGCGATCGCGGCCATGCGACATCCTTTAAGTATAATCGTCATAAGATCACATTTTTTTATAAGGCAAACAACAATCTTTAAAGCTAAACCTTTGATGAAATGAGGGGGAACCGCGAGAAAACCGATAACGAATTTTTCGTGACAATAACGTAAGTTAATTTATTGTGGAATGGGACGTTCATGCGGCGTTCGCTACCGACGTCACTGAAATCATTAAAATTAGGCACATCACTATTGAAGTTAAAAAATTTTAATTAGAAATTTGAATACGTTTTTTAGAAAAATTAACTCAGTGGCGCCGCCAGTCAAGTCGTCGCATCAAACGCTGTGCTCTATAGAACTGATATCAATTACATACACGATACGGAAACAACTAATAAACCCTAAATTTGTACTCGATGATATAAACGCGTATAAACATCCGGACGCAAGAGTTATATATAACAAACAAAAACGCAACCAAGCGAGAAGGAACGTGGAATTTATCTATATTTACACCATATAGAAGAAAATAACGCGCTGGCATCTCTAGCATTAGCAATTCAATTAACTGAAATATTTATTCAATT
>JBAIZZ010000412.1:51190-87856 GCA_037355905.1 Heliconius aoede
TTTTTTTATTACAACAAAGGAGCACCACGTAGCATTGGTTCCATATTAATTCATACACACAAAATCTGCTTCATTATTAAATTTGAGTAAAAAACACCAAAAAAAGTAGGCCAATATGTATTTTTTTTCTAACGGACAACCAAACCATGCCGGCCCTTAATCAAAACTCACATCCATTCCAATTTTTTACACTTTTTTTTTCCACAAAAAATAATAATAAATATAATCGAAGTTATAACCTTTCTGTATGTTATCAAAGTAATATATTGTCATTATTAAACATCGAGAAACACCTACAGTTAGAAATACGACTTTGACACTGGCCATCTTAACTACAAATAGTTAAATAAATATCAGAACAATGTTTTTAAATTAATATTCGATATCTGTATTGTTATTTAAAAAAAAAGGAAATTTAAAAACCTTGTCCCCAAAGCAAACATCAGAGCTTCCATAAAACGCATAACCGAAAAAAACCTTGTAATTAAAAACATCAATTAACGTTTCACTGACCCCAAAGACTACTTTAACGCTAGTTAAACACTAATTGACATTTCTGAGTGTAATTGTAAAACACCGTAAAATGTACTTATTCACTCATAAGATTCGCTATACAATAACGTTGTGACCATACGAGAAGAAAATGGGGGAAAATCGATAGTAAAAAAAAAACAAAACGTCAGGTCCACCAGTTAAAAGAGTCCTCAATCAACACTTAAAAGTTCACTTTTCATATTATATATATCACATAATTTTCAAAAAATCCAAAAAATCCAGGGCAAATGGCACAACCCGTATTATAATTGAATATCTACACGTTAACACACATAGAACACTAACTGTTCATAGTCACAAGTCTTAAGGCTTTATAATATTATTATTATTATTTTACCCTCCGCCATTTTAAGGTTAAGGTGCTTCCCCGTTCCCTCACAAGTACGTAGATTCACCTGAAAAATTTAAGAGTCCCGTATAAGCTTTAGAACAATTACATATGCCACATATGTTAATGTTTAAAAATTTTTGGGCATCGAAATGTATGAAAATTTAGCTTGAGAATGTCAAGAATTAAGAGATTTCGTGCCAAAAAAATTTAAACATTGATAATAAAAATAAAAGCAATTTTAAAACGCCTCTATAAATTATTTAATAAGAAAAAAACTAGAAATATAAAAAAAACATTGGCGTTAAAAAATTGTGTGGCATGTGTGACGCGTGCGGTTTAAAAAAGCGAGTGAGAATGAATGTTATAGTGAATGAGATATATATTATATACGAAATATTTATTAAACCCATGCTTCATATTATAATTACTTTCATTTAATAATAAAGTTTTAAAAAAAAATAACTTTATATTATTTATAAATAATATAAAAGTGAGAATAATAAATATTGATTCAAATATTTTACTCGGAGCAACCAACACACATTACACATTCCACAAGAACAAGAAAAGAAATGATTGTGATGACTTTTTTTATATACAACAAAAAAAAAGTGGAAATTTAAACAAAGAAATATAAAAATATATGATATTTTGTTATATTTTTCTGTTCAAATTTAAAGGCATGCACATTGTTATAAGCAAAAACAAAAACACGAAAAAGAAACCAATCACAAAAACCTGGAAGAGAAAATGGGTCATTCTATATTTAAAAAAAAAACTGAGTGATATCGCAACGAACGAAAAAAAAGCGTGACGTAAAAAAAAACGTAATTCAACATAAGCTTTTGCTTTGAAAATATAAAATAAACAGATTATTTACATTTATTTTCAAAACAAAATAATTTAAATGCCGATTATGAATATAGCGAGGCATGACATACAACGTGCTTGTAACGTTTTTATTGACAAAAACAAAATGGCAGAACGCTTCATACGACACATAGATCATACGCGTTTTATATGTATTGTATTTTATAGTACAGACAAAAAAACTATTTCTTCTAATCAAAAACGCACATGTTCACTGAAAAGACTCATTCAGACTAATTAGCATTTTCTAAATATTTTTTTTTTAAATAAAACATCTTCTACAGCTTATAAAAAATATACACAAATTAGGATAAATGAGTCTGTATGTTATAATTAGACATGTACAAGCCACGCAGAGTAAAAAAATTGTAATTTGGGACACATAAATGAACGTAAGAAAGCAGGGATTTGACAAGTATCACAAAATGGGACTCCATTTTGGGGATAATATTTATGAATGGGGCATAAAGGTACAATGGAAATTAAAGTAGAAATTTTGTAACTGCATATCTCGATATACGAGTACATAATTACAAACCCTTAGGTCATACAATAAAAAAAAAATCAAAAAGGGATCGACATTTAAATCAATCATGATATAAAAACAATGTGTACTTAGGCAAAAGGGGGATACTTAAACTGAAAACGGAAACCAAAGACTGAATGGGAACAAAAGGCATTAGAATTAGAGGTTTAGTTAGGTCAAAATTATGCATTGGTTTTAGCTGATAGCAGTGTAATTGGGGCAATGGGTATATTTACAATGGGTACATGAGACACTGGTGGTAAGGATTAATGGGGTCAATGGGATTGGGGGGGGGGGGGGGTCAATACTAGCGTACAGTATATTTACGTGTGCGTGCTGTTTTCGGGCGACAGCGGGCGGTATCGGCCGACGCGTTCGCACGCCGCCCCTGTTGTACACACGAGCGTTATATATTTATATGTTTGTATGTATGTCACATTATAAGTAGGAAATGAGTGACTGTTTGTTTTTTTGTGCTTGAAATAATTTTACAGACGATCCTTTGGATTAACTAATAATAATTATTATTTTACTTAATAACTGTTAATAAAATGAAAAAAACTAATAAAGTAAATTATTGAACTATCGTAGATTTAATAAAAGATAAGGAAGTAATATAAAAAAGAAAAAACATTCACAATACATCCATTGATTTGAAATTAAAAAGAATATGAGATATCTTTTTTAATTTTCCTAACAGTGATTAGACCAAAACCAAATGCTGCATGATATTTTATATATATGAAAAGTGTTTGTATAAACATATTTAGGCTAAGGGTACAATGTATAATTTAAATAATATATATATATTCTATGTGTGTTCTAAGCCCATGACAATGTGATAAAAGATATTGTGCCATATCTATAAATTCTGAGGTACTTAAACGATAGATACATAAGTAAAAAAGAAATTGTAGCGTATTGAGGACGTATGGACGTAAGACTGAAAACAGTTATTGCGGGTTCAAATCTTATTATTTATTTCCCCTCGTCTAAACTCTAACATGTGAAGGTATGGAAAGTTGAGAAATAAACTACAGCGTTATTATAGTACCTTCTGCAAGTCGTGGACGTCCTGAAGCTGTATATGGTTCAGGCAGAATTGATTTTAACGAAATTAAGTTTCAAAAACTTTAGGGCAGCCACGACTCGTTGACCGTATTGTATATGTCTGTTAACTTTACACAATTACGTTATAACGAAAAATTTTTTTTTAAAAAGCTGAAAAATCGTTATCGGCTTGAGATGAGTATACAATTTTATCTCGCTTTTGTTGAACTATTTTATATATTTATCAATCCAAAAAAAAAACCTTCAAAACGAGCACTGACAATTTATTTATCTAAATAAGTATATTAAGAAAAAAAATTCAAAATCAACAAACAAAAATTAATAAAGTTATTTTTTTTTTAAAATTAGTCCTAGAACAACAACAATATACAAATAACAAGAAAAAAAAAACACATACACTTACTTAACACACAATTTAAACTAAACCTATTATGATTAAACTAAAACAATTATATAATACGTGTGACATTATATGTACAGCCCATATAAAATATTAAATTCTATTCGAGCATCTTAAATTTAAAGCTATATAGCGACAACGAAAAAAAATCTAAAGTTAATTAATTATTATTTTACTATAATAATTTCCTAATAATCCTACCCAAGTATCTTTAAAATACACTTTACTTAAGAAACCTATTATTATTATGATTAAAATTTAACTGAGTTTAAATCATAACTCGTATGTGAATTTTAAAATCATAAAAACATTAAATGTTGATATGGGTATATATTTATTTCCGAAAATTTACCTTATTGATTTTATTAAAACTCGATTTTAACCAACTTCAAAAAGAAAGAGGTTCTCCATTCGATGTTTGTAGTATGTTTTTAATGACATTATATATTATGGCCACAGTCCACTTAAGATAGATATAACAAAGAGATTTGGTAGAAATGTTGGCTTCATCATCATAAAATATAAATCTATCTCAAATATAATTTTCATCATAATTTTACTTTCTCAATTTCGAAAATTATAAAATTTTTATTATATAGCCTTTTGTTTAAAATTAAAAAAAAAATACTATTCATCTCTATGTTTCTTTTTCCTACTTTCACCGAATTTTCCACTGAACTCCCTCCAAGACGCTCTCATGTCCCCTAAAAGTCTACTTTTAGATAAATCCCTACCTTTCTTTTCTTTTTTAACATTTTTACTTTTAGCAGTAGATTCAATTGGATTTTCGGATTTGGTTTCGACGTATCCCGCATTTGATTGGTGATAAGTTTTATCAACGGGGAAATGTACATTGTTTTTATCTGTATATAAAGAATTATCTGTCAATTCACTATTACAATTGGAATAATTTTTGTCTGTTTTATCTGTGGCAAATTTTAACAGTGACTGTTCATTTATGTTTTGACAGTTCGGTTTTTTATGACATTGCTCTGACTCGTGGAGCATTTCGTACATATCGCTATCGGAACTTCGTTTATTTTTTATGGAACCTTCACACCAATCAGAATGTGATTTATTAGATAAAGTACATGTACCACTAATTTTATCTTGTTTTTCTGATTTTTGACTATCACTCACAAACTGTTTATGACAGTTCGGACCACAGACTATATTAATATATGGGGACTCGCAATCACCTTTATCTAGACCAAACTTATTAGTTCCTATCTGAGTTTTAAAACTTCCGTCATGAAACAATTTGTTTGTATGTTTGTCTGTTTGCAGATTACAAAGTTTGTGTAATTTTTTACATAGAACGTTATTACAGGGGAAAAAATATAAAGGTGTTTCTGATTGACCATCAATTAATTTATAAGATAACAATGGTGACGCTTTGGGGGTAGAATTTTCCATATTAGATAAGGCTGGTGCTACACCACTCAATATACTTTCATTACCTAATGTAGTAACGCTATATTTTTGTTTACAAGGCGAACAAATAGTGGGTTCAAAGATTGTCTGATCATTTGTACATAAGGGCGTATTCAAACAATTATTTCGGTAAGGTAAAACCGGTTCAACACTGTTGTTAGACGTTAAAGTATATAAAGGCGGAGTTATACCAACACTTCTCTCAGTACATTTCGTAAAATATAAGGGTTCTTTCACAGGAATATTTAGATGTGGCGCGTGTGTGTATAAAGGGGGTGTCATACTAAGACCTACATCACGTAAAGTCGAAATTTCAGGTTTCATATATCCATACACAGGCGCAACACCACCGCTTGATATGTCATATAAGGGTGTGTCAACACGTTCAGACAATTCCATACTAACGCCAGACCTACTATAAAGAGGCGCCTGCACATTATCACCATATATGGGTGTCTCAACACTGTATAAGGGCGTGTCCACACTGTATAAGGGCGGATCTACACTATGATCGGTAGGTGTAAGTCCCTCACCAGAGTCCCAGTGCTCGTCGTTCTCGGAACAGGTGGAGGCGGACGAGGGCGTTGAGGGCGCCCGTAGCGACTGAGTGCTGAACGTTGAGGAATCAGGTTGCTTTTGTATGATTAGTTCCACCTGAAATATGCATAATAATGATGAAAATATAAATTTAAATAAATAAAATGTTAAGATTTTTAAAATAATTTAAAAAATCTTATATTTATTATAATAAAAACTGTATAAAACTGTCAAAATTGAATAAGAAGAAAGAAAATCCTTAAAAATTTTCTAATGGCGATTTTAAATATGTATATTGTACAATTATATATAAATATTTATTTTGTAAATAATATTGTTTTGTATATTTAACTGTGAGGTGTACAAGTTCAATTAACACTCATGAAAATGCAGTCATTCTCACTTTGCTACCAAAAATAAATGCAGAGACTCCCACCACTAAAAAACGCAACGCCTCAAAATTTAAGTGATACGTAAGAAAAAGAGGTATCTTCCACCTATATAAATATACTTGCATACCTTGAACTCTGGGCTGTACAGTTTATGCTGCTTGTCTTTGTGCGCGTCGTCCAGCTGCCACTTGTCCAGGGTCAGTTTGAACGTTTCTAAATTTGGACCTAATAGTAATATAACAAGGTTTTAATTATATAAATACATAACTTTGAACCAAAGAGAGTTCAAGCTTTGCATTATTTGTGGAAATTTCAATGAGAAGTGTAACAGCGAGAGTAGCTCTTTGCGAATTATTAAAATGAACACATACACATTTGATTTCCTTTTCACATGCTCACACGCACGCACGCACCTAAGTACACACAAATATGTGCACCGGTTGTTCCTTTTGTCTACCCTCTATAATCTATTCTATCAATCCCATCTTTTATTTCTAAAAAAAACCATCCTGTATACTAACTATCACTAGGCGCGGGCACAACCGTCGCCCCCACTTCAGCCGTCACAAAGAACGTGTTGAACCAGAAGTGGAACAGTTTCTCCTTGCGCATCATCATTTTGGGCTTGCAGTACACGTCCACCTTGATATCGCCCTGGAGGGGGGTGCAGGCCTGCAGCGCGACGCGCGCTGTGGACTCGTGACGGCGGAGCTCATGGCTGCCTAGCGACGCCTGAGAGTAAATAATCTTATAATAAAATAAAATTGTAACTGATAGATGATCTATAAATCTATTATTCTGGGCTTTTCTAAAATATGTTAAAGAATCCGAAACAATGATTTATAAATATGTGTCTGTTAAGCCGTGGTAGTGACGCCTGCAGACTGACAGACGGACTACGCACCTTGAACTGCGGCTCCACCTGCGACACGACCAGCTCAAGCGTGCACTGCCCGCCGTTGAGTGCGGGCGGGGGCGACATGCGCAGCTCGCGCACGTGCACGCGCGTGGCGCGGTACGCCAGCCGCCCCGACACCAGCGCCGCGTAGTACTCCACGTAGCGCCGCTGCGACGGGATTGTTACTCCTGAGGACGAGTAAACATTACACATCCATAATATATAAAGTAAAGTACAGTTAATCTGGTACAATAAAACAACCAAAATCACTTTCACAAGTAAATTAACACATTAATAAATGCGTCCTTTAAAAATTATTGAAACTCGTCCTCTACAACAAATTATTCAATCCTCAAAACATGTCAAACAATTTAATAAATCTATCTTTTTTATAATGTATTCACAAGAAAATGTGTGCAATTATTATATTTTTATAATATAGAAGTTTTAAATTAAAATGAATCGCAACAACAATTTAAATAATTAATATATAAATATGTATTTAAATCACCTTTCTCGTCGTGTGTTCTTTTCTTGCCGTAAAATTTTAAAGCTTCGTCCGCCGTCGCCTTTTGACCGCTGTACAGGAGGTAACAACACACCATCGTCCCTGAAATACAATACAGACACAAAATTAATACGTAGTCAAGTTTCGGGTTCTTTTGAAGTAAAAAGAAAATTTTTTTTTTAGATAAGCGGTATCTCGCACACACAACAATAAATCAAACAACACACAAAGCTCTAGAGGCCAGTGGAAAAAATTAAAGATTAAAATATAATTAATTTTAATTTATTTTACATCATTAATTTACTACCTAATTTTTTTTTTATTAAATCACTTTACTAAATTACTTAATTTTAATTAAAAACAAACAAAAAGAAAACGAAATCATTCATCGTTTTTTTACAAATAAAAAATTACAATAAAAACATTGCAACAAATATAAATAATATAGAAACATTGAAGAAGAAAAAAAAACACTTTACACTTGAATGCGGTTCTACATACATTATACATTATTCGTAACAGAGAACGATAACAGAGCAGTCAAACATTTAGCGAAAGGTCAAACATGTGCAGACCCCGCATCAGCATACGAATGCCGGGATGAAAAAAAAAAACGCGTTCACATTCCCGAGATATTTATCACAAAATGGCGGCGAAATAATAGTTTCCCGCCAAAAAGGTTGGAATTATACGTTATTCACGTTTCCCTTTGTGGCGGGGTATTGCCATTGGCTAAGCTTGGGGGTGTGTAATTCCGAAATTTCTTTACGACACATAATTGCCCGAATTACGTACAAAAGAAAGTTTGCAAAGTCGTAAATTCCCAAGGACCCTACACCACAGTGCCTTTTTGGGGTCAAAAAAAAAATCAGGTTCGAGCTCGTCTCGCCCACCGAGGGTTCCGTGCCAAATATCACAATTGTACGTTACGGGATCCTATAAACAAGTGATCCTGTAACGGTTCCGTTTCCAGATTCAATGATTTATTCGCCCGTTTTTTCTCTCGACGTACGGAATCCTAAGAAAACGCCGAGGGCCGATATGAAAGGAACACGTTCGGTCCGCCGCGTCGTGAAAGGAGAGTAAGTAATCGCTTTAGATATGCTTCAATTGGCAGAAGTAACACGTTTGCTTTCTTTCGTTTTTTTTTGTTTTGTTGTAATTATATAAAATCACCACCTTCCGTGTTTGTGTTCTTTTTTTTTCGAAAAAATGGCTGCGTAATATTAAAGAGAATTTAACAATCATATTTCAATACTATTTAATTAATTATACTATATTATATAAATAGCAATGAAATTTGAAACTAATAAACATGGAATGGTTAATAAGAAAAAGAATATTAATTTAAAACAATTTTAATGAGGATTTTATAGATAATATATGAAATGTTAAAAACATCAACCAATAAAAATATTTTAAACGATTTATTTATAAGATTCATTAAAAGAACACAAAATTATTCAATTTAATAAATCAAGCTAATTTGTCCATTGATATATGTATGTGTGTGATTTTTTTTATCTTTTTTAGGCACCGCACAAGCTCGTAGAAGGGTAGGCAGATTAAACATGGGAACTTAGTATTAAGAAACTTCGTTCCCATTAAAACATTAATGATCCGTTCCATTTCTCGTTGAATTTTTACAGACTTGCGCGTTAAGTGGCGGAACTCAACGCCGCGCTTTCCCTAATCACCAGAAGAACGAGGAAATCAAAATATCAAATAATCCATTTCCTCAAAAAGGGATCGTATCCACAGCATCACGCGTCGCGCTTACACGCAAGCGTGTCCCCCTTTTCAACGTCTGGTCTCGAATCAATTTATTGTTATTATAATATACTTTAAACTTTATTTGTAAAATATTTGTAGATAAAATGTTTTATTTATACTGGCACGATGCATTATGCATGAGAAGAAGAAGAGATAGCTTAATAGATTTACATTTTAATATCCAATACACACATTTACATACAACAGTGCAAGCAACAGTGACTATGACTGTGCGGCGAGCGTAACCTGGGACCTGGTTCTAGGTTAGACTTCGCTACATTTAAAAATGGCTCGCAATTTGTCAAACCTTTAAATATTCTCCAGAGTGGTATTACGTAACCATACAAGGACTAACTATTACATTTTAGATTTTCCAAAATAAAATTTTGAAATTTGTATATCACTAAAAAAATTCTCAAGTAAGAAATCATTCTTACTTGAAAAAAAAATATATCAATTTTCAATATCAAATATACTTTTATTGCAGAGCATCCCGATGATATCAATATAAATAAAGATGTCGAGCCGCCGTGGGCCATCGTCATAGCGTGTTGATGTAAATTTAAAGGTTCGATAGGCAATCTCAAAACCGGAGTGTCTGCTTAACTCGGGACAGTGATTACATTTAAATTAATTCCGTTTCTCCGCTATGGTGGACAAAACGCGGCGTTGGGTTGCGCCACAAAACACGCCTTGTGTCGACGTGAAGCTAATTAATTACATTTAAAAAATAAAGAAGTAGAAATAAAGCAATAACCTGTTCTCCCCTTTCCAGCTTTGCAGTGCACCGCGGCGACGTTCCGTGAGTCCTCGTTCAGCCACGCATGGACGCTCTCGCAGAAGGGTTGTATCTGTTCGATTTTGGGTGGCGCATGATCTTCGAACTCGAATTTTTTCACCTGTAAATTAGAAAAATTACTAGTAGAGACGTATCTTATATATAATATGTTTATACAAAAAAACAAGGTTTTGGTTTAAGTTAAAAAAAAAAATAGATTTTTTTAAAAATAATCCCATGTTCTAAAGTACGAGTGTATTACTTTTATATGTAATGTCAATTACTAATTATTAATGACAAAGGAAAATTAAAAAGAGAGTAGTCGTGGCGCAGGGGCACAAAGTGAGCTGCAAAATCAACTGATTGTGGGTTCGATGCCCACTCGAAGAAAGAAAATATTTATTTAAATTTTTATTTTTATTTCTCTCTCTGGTGTCGAGACAAAGTGCGAGGTCGAGTTCCGCCGATCAACACGCAATGCCTCCAGAATTCGGCGGAAAGTATCTTAACACGAGATTCTGAGGTCCTAATCAAATTTAGTGTCCAATCGTTGAGACAAAATATTTTTATTTATCACTTTGCCATAGTTTTGGTACTATTTTAGAATCTCAGAAAAACTTCGAGATATTTTTATGGTAAGATAGAGGATTCCATCCGTCAACATCAATATATGCATATAACCTACTTACTGAAAAAAATAATATAAATTAGACCTATATAGCTAACATGAAATTAGATCATTTTAGCGAAACTTAACCACAAAGGACGATAACTATAGCCATTTTTTAAATTTTTATTTAGAATGTGGTTAAGCGTACGTAATACGTATATTTCAAGAGAATCACCCGCGAAACCTTTTGCCTGGAAGCGGTTTTGCGGTCGACGCGCTACGGGGTTTTCGTATCGACAACGTTACCTAACGCAGTCGATCATAAAAATATGTGAAACTATACAATAAGCGCTTTAAATTTGTGGGTACATCTTGAATTTGATACCTTCATTGGCTTCAGCTGCCTTTTTTCATACCATATGATCATGTCGCTTGTGTAAGATTGAAGTCAACGTTCGGAAGAAAAATAAAATGGAGTGAATTTTCAACGAAATTTTATTAGTTTTAGAATTTCTAACAGCAAAAAAAAATCCAATGGTAATAGGGCATTTTTTGTTAATAAATGGTAGGCAGAGGGAACCTAGTGCAAGGACCCCACGCACCACCAAATTTTCAAGATATTGAGTGTTGCACGTTGACTTGTTGAGTGACGGTACCAGACATCGCTCTCAGAAAGCGCTCTGCTCCTCAGCGCTAACTCCCCAATAAAGCAAAGAACAAGTCCACACATTTACGCAACACGTAAACCATTAAATATTCTCCCACAGTTTGTTTGCATATGCACCGCACATACACACAGACACACACAATATTATTGATCATCCAAATACAAATAGCTGAACATTTCACGGTAGCCGCGAGGGTCACTCACCCGGACCGGGGGCGTCCACGTTGAATCTTTACAAATAATGACATGCCGAGATAGAAACGGTGGCGTGGGCGAGATCGTAGTGTCTCCTATCGATGCTTAGAAATAAGGCTGCCTCGAGAGCTCTATTGATTTTTTTTTTTTGGGAACAATCGAATTAATTAAATACCAGCCCGCACGCGACTTTGCCCGCTTGACTATACAATTTATATTATTGACTTGACTATAAAAACGTTTATTTATAGCAATTGTGCCGATTTTTTTATTATAACATATTTATTTATAAACCAATTAAAATAAAACAAACACTAAATGTTTAAGGCCGAAAGCTTGTAGTGGTAACTGCAATTAAATCGGTTATGCAGTGGCGCAGTGTGTGCGTTGAGTTCCGCCAAAAAACACGCCATGTGTCAAATATTTAGCGGAAAATGGAGAACAAGAGGTATCACTAGGTTTTCCCTGCCTACACTGTTATACGACCCCACACACGCACACTAAGATATATCGAAAAACATCTCCGATAAGAAAAAGCCAAAATATATTTTTTTAACTTACACCATTTTATTCTTCAAACCCGTCAACCCTGAGTGGGCAAATAGTGACATTTGTGCGGTGCGGTCACGGTCGTGACACGGTCGGTCGGCGGGCGCACCGAGTGTTCAAAGCAAACAACGGGCTGTACTCACTTGAGATGCTAGTTGTGATGTAAGGTATTATGGTCTTTGATTTCGTACTACAATTTGGTAACATATACTGATTATTTTGATTTTGGTTATTTTGTTTATATGCATGTGGAAGAGAAAGTAGAGAAGGTGTTACGACACTGCGCTCCGCATCCGCCGAATTTCTGAAATATTGCGTGTGTATTATTATATCGAGTGATGGAACTCAACCCTGCACTTTGCATTTTTGTTAACGGAGCGAGGATATAAAAATATTGAAATTGAGTTAGAAACGAACCCACAACCATCGCGTTTACAGCAACAGCTTTGTGTCATTGCTCCAAGACATACTTAGACATAATATAATAAATACACTTTTTTTCATAACAAAACGCCAGAATATATTACAAAATATATTAATAGCTCGTCGCTTTATTTACAAGTGACAGACAGACAGTGGGTACACGGCTCGGTAGCTTTTGAATGGATTAATATCTTACAAGAGACTTCAATTAAAGCGCTACGTACGAGAGCACGAATATTAGGTCCAATTAAAGAAATTGGCAAAAACAAACATACATTAGTCAGACATGTTTATATGTGGATCTCTGAAATATATCACCATCGTGTACCAGTTGGACACTTGGATACGTGGATTATTGTGGGTTCGATTCGCAATTGAAGAATTATCAGTTTTATTTTTAGCTTCACGCTGTATCCTGCATACGAGTATATAGTGGGATAGGTAGAGGAAATCTGGGAAAGTAATGTTAAAACAATTTTCCCATTAAGACATTTCCGTTTCCCCACTTTCCACCCAATTCTAAAGGTATTGCGTGTTGAGTGGCGGCACTCGACGCCGCGTTTCACAGTTGTCTACTAGAGCGAGGAAAATGAAAATATTATTAAATATTTCGTATATATAATATTAGATGTAATAATAATAAAATAATAGCTGCCTCAATCGTTGTTACTAAATCCCGGCGTTAAGCTCCGCCACCTAACACACAATACTTCAAAAAAATTATAAAAAATACAAAAAAGAGCGTCTCTAACATTAAGATCCCTCTACCCACACCGCATAACCGGTAGAGATGCCACTACAAAAAAACACGCCGCTACTATGTAATAATTTCCCATACACACGCACACACGCACGCACACACACACACACACACACACACACGTACAAATTTGATATCGTGCACAATTTATTCCAACGCCCTTCGTAGGGCTTCGGAAATGGATTCGCTGAAGCTTTATAAAAGGGGGTGAATCTGATTACTGATCTTACAAATACAATAATTGAGTAGATATTTTGAATAAATTCCTATATTTTTTGTGTTTAGCTCTACGCTGTGTCCCGTACGTAGCAAGGTAGGCAGAGAGAACCTGGGACCCTAATATTAAGACAGTTTCCGCTAAATTTTGGAGATAATGCGTGTTGACTGAACAAACGCCAGTTCGCAGAAATGTCAGTAGGTAATTAAATTTTCTAAACGTTTTTAAATGGACATGCATCTAAATGTCAAAAATATTTACCAAATAGCACTTGCTGAAGAATCATTCTTTGTTGTCAAACATTTAAGTCAAACCAATAACCAATGTATTCACGCAAATTAATCCTAAACGCACTACGATAACGTCAGTACAATAAAGAATTAGTCTTTTACACGTCCACTGTGATTTGAGGTCCAAATCCGCCTCATATAAACATGACGCCAGTGCAGCACTGATGCATGAAATATAAAACCGAAAAAGACCTCAACGGCACCAGCTGAGGCTTCTTAAAAATAGGTCACGCAGTGTTAAAAGAAAATGTTCACCTTTCTCCGACCAAGAAATACCCGATAGTTTATCACGTTAGCACCTATCTATAAGATAGTTTATCTTTTGGTTATCGGTAAAATTGTTAATGTTAATGATATCGTACGAGATGATGAGCGATACAGTGACTAAGCTATCTTGACTTTTATTTTTATATGTCGGCTGGTCGTGCATTGGGGGGTGTATCGTGTCTTATGTAGTCCACGCAGCCTAAGATTCTAGTTTTTATTATTTTTTTTCATTTATTCAGTTTGATGAGACCGAAGGGCGTCATTGCGTTTATTCATTTATAACATAAATTAATTTCAAAGTTTCATACTTTGTCTCGTGCACAACAAATTATTATACATTATATGATTATCGGGCGAACCACTCGAATGGACAATCGATTGATTAAAACAATATCGAGTGTTATATCGTATACTGTAGTGGTTCCAAGAAGTAATGGCAGATTTTTCCTGGTACTACGGCTAAACGTGAGACATGCTTTATTTACACAACATTTATTACTCTTACATTGATCGTGACTTTGGTTCAGTGGCCACTTACACGCACTAGCTTTTACCCGCTGTTTCGCCTGACAGTACCTAACATGTTGCCACCGAATTGTTCTTTAATAGTTAAATACCTTGGTTGATAAAGTAAAAAAGTCCACTTCCTTAACAAGACACACATACACACACAAAATAATTTAACTTTAATATATAAATAAATACAAATTGTAATTATATTTTGAATTGAAATTTCTTATAAGGATATAAAAAAAAACATGTGGATAATTGGTTTTTTATTTATCGATATTTGACCAGACATCGAAATTAAGTGACCGGATATATTTCAGAATGAATTTTTATTTAAAAAGTGTCAACATTTATTTCGTACACAACCTACTAGATGTTACATGTCCTTGAAAAATCAATAAGAGGTTTTAATTTACATATAACTAACTACACTGCATACAATAAATACATATATTACATAATGTACTTTAACTTGATGTATCCTAACTTGTCGCACAATTCAACATAAAGTGTCTTGAATCCGAGCGGAGAGCACAGAACGGAATGTTCTGACACTGATAAGCTAACGATATGATTATTTATCTGAATCTCTTTTATAAGATTCACGCTGTATCTCGCACGTAGCACTCTGCTACGTGGAACGTAAGCTACGGGCGCAGGGAAAATGAGAACCTTGTATTAAGACACTCCGATTTCATTAGAATAGTTCCGTTTCTCATTCACTGCCGAATTGTCGAGGCACTAAGTGTTGATTGGCGGAACTTAACGCCGCCTGAGCCACCACAGCCTCATTTGGCCTGCGCAAAATTTATCTTAATTCCGATTATTTTCTTAAGTGAACCAACTACGTATGTGCACACCGTCACAGCCAGCAGCCACAACCCGCCGTCTGTACTATAATCCTTTAGCAAGTTAGTCACTTCGTGTGTAGGACGCGATAGCCTGCGGTTACTGATTGTGCGGTCACACATGCTCATCCGTTTAGTGGTATGGAATACGAATAGTTACGTAACCAGTTGTGACTCGGTTTTCAATTTGTTAACTTGTTTTAATTATGAGGCCAGTCGTGGCACTTTATGTACATAAAGTGTGCTTTTAAAACGCGACTGGTTCGAGCCTCATTCGAGGAAATTAAATATTCACTTCCAATACTTCGCTCTGGTGTAGAGGCAAAGTCCGGCGTTGAGATCCACCATTCAACACGCAATGCCTCGAAAAATTCAACGGAAATTAGGGAACGGATGTCTTAACAATAGGTTCCCTTTACCTATCCTACATAACTAGTGACCAACGCACGGCATCGCCCGCTTGTTATACCTATTATAGCTAAATAATAGAAAATTGTAAGATATGATGTATAAAGTGGACACAACAGGGCGGAGAATCCATCCATACAAACATTCAAGTTAACTTTATTTACATATTAGTAGGATTGGTAGGACCATACTTAATAAGCGTAATTTACCATGTCAATGGACAAGTATATATCTATTATTAAGCTTTAATCTTTAGCTTTTTAAAGAAACACCTTAGACCAAAGAAAGATAACCACAACAAAAGAGCTACTGCACTGCTACAAAATATAAATAGACTTACTCAATTACTTCATAATAACATACTTATGTCTACTTCTTATGTCTACAAATGCTCTTAAATAAATCCGAGTAAGTTATGATTCATAATAAACCGTGACTTATACGGGATTTATATATGAGATTCAATATATGATCGTTTAAAATCACAAGTCACAGTTCAACAGTATATAAAAAGTGAATTTATATTTCATAAAATCTAATAACTTACATCTAATAACTTAACACATGCTTAAATATATTATATATAATAATAGCTGAATCTATTTAGTTCTTCCATTGGTATTCTACATATTATACAAATTTTCCTTTACTCAGTGACTGACTGACTGACAGACGACGTACAGCTAAAAGCCCCAAGAAAGGATTTCTAGAAACTCTCACGGAAATGAGAAAAAAAACGTGATTTTCCATTTTACGCAAAGTCCACGTTAAGAAAGATGCGAGCGACATCTAGTAATCAATAATCTAATAAATCAATAACCACACTATGCGTGGGTGAAAATGGTAGAATTTATTTCTACAATTCTTATTAGATTTAACCAAAATCTATTTTTATTAAACTATAAAGAAAATTAGTTTTTATGAAAAACTCATTAGTATACATTAAATATAAATACCTATTTTTAAAATTGTATCATTTATGCGAACGTGGGACGCAAATATATATTTTGCATCGCAAAAAAATAAAACAAAAACATTCATTACGTTCAAAAAAAACGACAAAAAAATAGTATTAAAGTATCGACCATAAATAGTAATATTTACATATTACAGAGGACAACTTTTCAAATCATAAAAATTATTAAGCTACGTCTTGAGTTACATCTAAAGATATATTTTTTGTTACGGAAATAATTAACGTATAATTCGTACCGTCATATGAATGAGTTGAAATTATTAATTTTGATTTATAGACACTATAAACATATAAAATTTACATTAACCAATTTTCGTATGCACAAAATAACAGACTTTAGAGACTTGTGTGGCCTCTTTATGAATTTTATATTTTTATATATTCATAATGCATATAAATATTTTTATTATTTATATAAATAATCGGAGTCAAAGAAACGCAACCGGACGCGATAGGATTGCAAATACAATGGTTGTGTGTTCGATTCCTTGTCAGTTTAACGTGTGATTTTTATATCCCCGCTCAGGCAATTATTGCTGCGTTATATTCCGTCGACCAGTAGGCGTGTCGCATTCGGGCAGAAAAAAGAGTGGCTTAACATCTCTTCTCCCATTCTGCAGGAAAAAGCGAGAAACTAAACATATGCTCATATCTTTATCAGAGTATAAATAATAAATATCTATACATTTACATATTATAAAACTCATCGCTATCTATACATGGAACAGATATGAGAAAATCTATTATTGGTGGCATTCAATAACGTAATAGAATCAAAAATGATGATTTTTAATTTTTTTTTTCTCGTCCGTTTGTATAGATGCAGTTGTGTTTTGGCAAACTTCCCTCAGCATTTAGTGTTAAGTTTTATTTAAATTGCTTCATAAATAAAGAAAAATTATTTATGGAATTGGCTGAAAACGCTAGCTTTCAACAAATGGATATTGGTCTTTAAATTGATAATATTATTAAATCACGAAACCAATTCAGGTGAGAAAAGAAAAAAATAACGGACGAAGCCGCGAGCGGGGATACCTAGGTTTAAATAAAATAAATACACTTATATATATATATATATAAGTGTATTTATAAATACAACAACATTGTATTCCGCGTAAGGTAGGTAGTTCGAGTGATAAAACGGTTTACTCCTGTCGCGTTTATATCGTTATCGTTTATCAGCGAGGCGACATTCGGTCTGACACTTTCTTCAAGTGATTGACATTCAGGATACAAAACAAATAAAATACGGGTCACGAGTATCTTGTGACAGTTGAAGTCTTCATTTTAAAACGGTTTAACGGTTTTAACCTTGATTTAAAAATCATTTAACAGCTAGCAGCCGCAAATTTTCGTTATATTTCATGGATGGCGCGTGGCGGAGCTCAACGCCGTGGTTCGGCTAGTTACCAGAGCAAGCAAATGATAATAGGGAATTAATAATAATATCGTAGTTTCCTACCGCTGTGCTGTACTATGACGGTCTAATTTTAGCAAAAATAGCCCATGTCGGTCCAGTCCAAAAGTACATAACTAGTTTTCGGAGCGATTTATTTCATAATTATATTCAGCCACTACATTGACTAATAAATGGGCCTTAAAACTAAAATAGAATAATATTTCCTTTTGGCAGCCAAACATCATAGCATCTAATTTGCACGATCATATTTATATATCCACTATATATATTAATATATAAAACAAATAATAAAATAGCAGAATAAGCACAGTATCACTAGTGCCATGACACTCGGTTCTCCACTTTCCGCTTGAATTCTAAACACGCTACACTTTGTCTTGCCAGAGATGAAAATAAAAAAAATCCGTTCTCGTCACGGGGATCGAACTCACGACCATCCCAATTACACCTTACCCTAGGTTGACTACCTAAAGTATTATTACATTATTATAAATAGATACAATTAAAAAATAACAAAAAAAATCCAGGCTAATATATTCGTATATCTTATATGTAAAATTGACCTTTCCGTTTGTGCAATACCTAAGTTGCTTAAGACAACGGGATCGATTATTGTCACGTTTGAAGCGATAAAATTACTTTTTTATAACTAATAAAAAGGAAGAAAAAAAAGAATAAAGAAAGAAAAAATCCTAGGTGTATTACTACAACTAGATTTTATTTATGTTTGTAATTTATAACTATTAATTCGTACATTTTTACAAGCTCAAAATCTCAATCTAGATCCAGTGTCATGATTGTAGTGCTTTAAAACATAATAAAACAGGCATAAAAAATCCAATTCTGATATAAGACTAACATCAACAAAGCCATGGCTATAATTTCCATCTGCTTAAGCCCCCTCTTCTCCTTATACCACTGCCGTATCTATAGCATACGACACCAGTTATCAGCAGGAAGGGCAACTGGCGACACTAAGTCTGACACTTTCCCAGCGTTATCTTAACTAATGAGTGGCGCGGTAACTTCATAATCTCTTTGGAAAATATTTGTATGATGTTTGCGTTTATACAGTGTGAAAACTTATTGAACACATAATATAATTATATATTATAAACAAAAATACTGTATTTTTGCCACTCATAACGCAATGAACAAGGAAATCGGTGGAAAAACGAAGCGTCTTAACACTAGGATAATCTATCTAATCTGCTAAGCGGGCAAAATCGCGTGAAACTGATTGTTTTTAACACTTTTTTATAAATCAAGCTGTAACAAAGTAACTAATGTACTGTAATAGAATTTAAGACAACCCATAATTTAAGGATCTGAGTCTTCTTGTTTCATCAGGAAACATAGCAATCATATGATAGATTAGATAACTACAATATTAATGATACCATCGAGCTGATGATGGAATTGGAAGATGGCAAATAGAACCATTGATTGAAAAGTGTATTTTTAATTTTTCAAACTACCCACTACGTATTACAATAATCTTTGAAACAAGTTACGCGACCACCACCTACCTACCTCCAAATCGGTCGTGTTGGCAAACACACACACATCACAAGAATCATTCGCTATAATATTTAATCACAAAACGTTGTTCGTATAAAAGGGATTTACGCGATAATATATTACATTCAATATTTTATAATAATCTTAAACAGACTGGCCATTTATTTTGTGCAGAAACTATTTTGCTATCCAGCTAAGAATATTACGCGCCTATCTAAAAATATATCTCTATGATAAATAATTGTATGGTTTGATTTTGTAAGTAGACTGGCGGTCGCCGCGTTTTTTTTTATTGAAAATGTTTAAAGAAAAGCAGATTTATGCGAACGCTGACGTCTTGTTTATTATAATAACTGCTTTTTTTTTATTTTCACTATGTTCTACACATAGCATAGTGGGTAATGTGGACTTGAGAACCTAGTAGTAGTGGTAGATACAAGGTTCATCACCAGATGAAAATAATAAATAATTCTCTCTTCTCAGTGGAAATCGAACTATTTATTACAATTCCATACTTGACGAAAAACAATGCAATCATATGGAAATAGATATTTTTATATTTTGATAACTTTTAAAATTATATTAACCAACCGAGACCGCCGTGGCGCGGGGGCACAAGGATGTGACCAAAGCGACGGCTGTGGGTTCGATCGCCACTCGGGGGATGAATTAATATTTATTAATTTCTTCACTCAGGAACCAAGGCGGCCGGTTTAAGTTCCGCCACTCAACACACAATGCCTCGAAAAATGCGGCGGTAAAAGAGGTTCCTTTCCCTATCCTATATGCGGGATACAGCGTGAAGTATTATTTGTTTTATAATAGGACAAAACAGTACGCCCGCCACTAGCTAGCTACATACCGGCCATGAATCTAAATTGTTGTAAAATAATGATGTACTGACAAGGAAAATGTATTGTAAATTGATATTAGCATTATAATTATTGCGTTAGCCTTTGTATGGCAGGCCACGAGGCATTTATCAAATTTAATTATACACCGACCATTTCATCTGCGTTATAATCGAGTTAGAAGATACTCAACCGAGTGAGCTAAATTAGGCACCGTACATTATTAAACTTATATCATTTTAAAGTCAATGTTAATTACTTATTATTTTAATTGTTGAAAATTTTTGATTCCTAAAAGTCAAATTTAAATTAATAATTAACTTTTCCCTTCACATATGCACTACAAGATCTCATTAAAAAACTAAAAAGATTTTATCAAAATTGACACAACATCACCGAAAAGAACCACAACCAAAGCCCAGACAAAACCACAATCACTTACAAGCTAAAAAAAAGTAGAATTATAGGTAAAACTCAGAATACATCGAGAGTAACGAGACGATCGTCACGTAGGAAGGAGCATCACCACAGTGACTCAGTGGCGGACGTGATCGATCGCACAGATAGTTGAGCAGAGTTTAACTATGAAAGTCACGCAACCGTTCAACACTTGCTGTGGATATTTGAAGTGATTATTCAATATGACAATATGTATTTATCTGTTTATAAGGCAACGAGGTAAACTGCTAGGTTTCCTCTTTAGTTTAGAAGACCACGAGAATGTTCTTTATTTATAGTTCACTACGCAACTACTAATATATATATATATATACATCCCACACGTAGAATAGGATATCTGGAAACCCAGTGTTAAAACTCTTCTAACGTCTACTTTCCACTGAACAGATTGCATTTTCCACTTGCGCTTTTCCTTTACCAGAGTCAGGAGATGAGAATATTAAATATCTCATTTCCTCGAGTGGGATCGAACCCATCTGTCACGTTTACAGTCACACACTTGTGCCCCTGCGAAACGACTGGCATCTTATATATTGATTGGTTTTCAAATCTATTCTAGGTATTTGGAGTGCAAATGACTAATATTTGTCTTACCACAATTAGAAATTCAACATAATTCACACCTAAGAACGGGATCGAACCCACGACCAACATTCAACATTCAGACGCTCACTTACCCATTGCGTCAGCAAATAATAACGATATGAGCTAATCTAATAGTAGGTAGGAAGTCATTTCACATTATCTGGATAAATCGGTATCTATTGTCCCTGACACTGGGGGTCAAACTAAGGTTCTCATATCCGTATGGTGGAGCGTAATGTTCCATTAAGAGACGTTTATTAGTGATATAATCGTGTGCGATAAAGGTTTCTAGATTAATTATTAGACTTAAGTGCTACTCCGTCTTTGTCCTTATATTTTTTTTTTTCTCCAAACTCTATCACCTTCGGGGCTAGCTAGTTTCTGAGATAAGCGCGTTCAATCAAACTAACTCTTCTTATGAGCTAACTAAAATTAATATAAAAAGAACAAGAAACTCACCCTGTCATGAAACTTCTGCGCGTCGTATTTCCTTTCTGCACACAAATTGTATATCATATAGTGGCCTTTGTGCATCTGCTCTAGGAACCTGTACACCTCGTCTATGTGGTTCCTGTATACACCTTCCAATTTCTCCGCCGGGAAACCCATTGCTATTATCCTATCTGTTATATCTGAATGTTGTGTTTAAGGAAATATTCGACATGGCGATATCATAAAAAAAAAAGTTATATTATATATAAAATAATATGGACGATAAGTGCAGTCCGACCACTAGCATCCCCACCTGCGTTCACCCAACTTATCCCACCTCTATGCAAGACAGTGTAGTGTACATACATACATACAAATATATATGAAGAAATAAAAAAGTTTCTTGTCTATAAAAACAAAATGTTATATTTTTTCTACCATTTTTTTTGGATGGCTATAAAATTCTTTATTATACAGGCATAGCATATTTGTATAGACACGTGAAAATTTATAAATAAACTTTGATTAATGGTGAATGAGTAACTAAAATGTTATTTTTAAACGTAAAACACGTCATTAAAATAATGAAAAATATCTATAACCTGAACATGAGCTTATATAGAAAAAAAACAGTTAATTATAGTTTATAGTGATGGAATATTATGATGATGTTATTGCGAAACGACGTTCTCAACTTCATATGCAGTAAAAATATTAGAATAAAAATATTAGTGCGTGATAGTACCACGTACTATCACGCACTATCACGCAGATTGACACCTAAAAAGTTAGCTAGTTGTACCAAAGAACGGTGTCACCTAACATACCCAAACACGGAACGAACGGGTTTCGACCGAAAACCTATTATTGGGCAGTCGACGTTCACAAACGGTATTTGCATATAAAAGACCATTCGAGACACTGCTGGGATGTATTTAAAATGTAAATATTGTAATAATGATTTAACGCTAGATGCAACATTATAATTGATTAAAATAATAATAATAATAATAGGAACCCGTTCCGATGCTTCTACAGGAAATATTACAATTATTATTATTTTCTAAATATTTATGGCCATGACTTTCGCCATTAAACACGCAATACTGAACGGGGTCTCAATTGGAACGGAGTGTCTTAACACTATCCCTATACCCGATACACAGTGAAGCTAACAAAAAAATCTGCGTATATGCAGAGTAGGCGGAGTGAATTAAGCAAAGCATAAAACATCACATTAGCTTTTATAAGGATGTTGGGTGGATGACTCCACCTAACACCCTTATCCTAGAAATATCCTTAAAACATTTTGTGAACCTGACGATAGAAAAATCTAAATTTCAATTAGATTAGGTTAGTTGAATAAAACCTATGGCAGTTTTCTGGTGCTTCCACGGCTCGTCTTTGCTGTAGAATCTGAAGGAAAGAGTTGCTGAGGAATTTGCAAATTGTAGTGTAACCAATCAATAATCATCATATTTATCACTTAATATTTTAAAAAATTATTTAAATCATAAGCCATTTAACTGATAAAGAAATGAATTCCAAAAAATGTACTTATAAATTCTGCAAGAAATAAAAACAAGGACTCAACTCAACAAAATATACAATAACACGATATCCATTCCGGTTTTGGTTAAGAGAAAGAGCGATTTATAAAATAATTATAATCTGGTCCAAAAATAAAAATCTTGTAATACAGTTAATTTCCTTATACAGTATACATAATACAGTGTCAGACAATAATGGCTCAATTCAAAGCAACACTCAAGCAGTATTTTTTTTTCTTCTGGAGGCATTGCAAATAATAATATTAAATACTTCAGTGGCACAAGGGTGTAACTGTTACACGACGGTTGTGGGTTCGATTCCCACTCGAGGAAGTGAAATATTTATTTAAGTTTATATATGTGTAACTATATGTAATATACATGAATTATAACGCAAATATTAGGCTCTAGCAAAAAAAAAGTAAACCCGCTACCCGCGTCACAGCGGCCAGTGCTAACTGTTGTTAAATTAGATAATAAATACTAATTGTTATTTATTCATTACTGCTGCTGCGCACAAAATGGTGAAATCATTTGTACCAAACAAACTAATGTAAAGCATAAAAGCCGATGACCGGACACGGACGGGTTGCGTCACCCGATCTGAATGATGAAATGCGAAATATGGAAAGTTTGAGGGCTGATAATATGTGATGGTGAATTTATATTACCTATGAGTAGTAATAGTTTGATATTTTTTCACGTTGTTCACGTTTTAATTATATTTTATTTCACGCCGTAACCCGCACATAGCAGGGTGGGCGAGGAGAACCTGGAATCCTAGTGTTAAGACACTCCGTTCCCATTACAAAGACCACCACATTATTATATATTTAGGAAGAGGAAAAAAATCAAGGTATAAAAAATGTTATCTCGGCTTTCTTATATAAGACATTCATTATCACGCTTACACATAGATTTATTTTTTTGTTGCGACGAATTTCATTGAATACAAGGATTTGAACTTACCACCATCACTTGTTTCGTCCTTACCAAACAGAACGAATTATATATCAAAATCGATTGTTGTAATCGATTTTATCCATTGAAAACTCGATATCAATATAGATATTAGATAAACGAGGTACGTAAATCATTGATATTGGTACATTATATTCGAATGATATATATCGAATGTGACGACGAGTCCGTCCGGATGCGATAAATTCGAAATCGTACAACGATCCGCATAGAAAGATTGAGGTCAGTCGAGGCGCAGGGGCACAAGGGTCCGACTGTAAATGCGACTGGTTGATGGTTCGAAGCCCACTCAACAGGCAATGCCTCCAGAATTCGGCAGAAAGTGGAGAACGTGTCTTAACACTAGGTTCCCTCTGCCTATTCTGCTGCGTGCGAGATGCAGCGTGAAGCTGAACATAATATAAACCTAAAGCCATACAACTAAAATTATAAACATATCAAAAACTTTTGGATACATAACTAGTTTACAAGAGCTATATAAAAAAATTGCATATTCATTTGTAGCCCAATTTGTTTTCTTAGGACCAATTAAATTAATATACAATTATTGATATTCTAACCGTATATGGCGCATCTTTACACAATTCTTAATTCACACCAGTAGTTTCTGAGAAAAACGCAATCAACCAAACAAACTCTCCAATTTTATATTAGTATTGATAGTATAGTATAGATAGGTAGGTAGATACCATCTATATGTCTATATCAGCTGCAATAAATTTCCGCCGGCGCAGCCTTTTGTTGGCCCCTGACACACCTCACACCTCTAATTTACTTTCAAAAATAAGCTTACGATCGCTTGCTTTTTAAAAAGTGGCCCATTTTGGGACGCTTTTGTCACGACATGGTCGTCCATCGTCTCGGCTCGTTTTATTTCGTAGTTGTAAATTCTCCTAAATAATATCTATTGTGTATTTTTAAAGTATCTGCTACTTATCTTATGGCGCAGGAGCAAAAGCGTGCTACTTTAAACGCGACCGTTGTGGGTTTATTTTCTCAATACTATACGCATTGTCTTTAATAATGGGCGGAGTGTCTTAGCGCTAGGTTCCCTCTATCTACCCTGCTACCCTGCTGCAGTGGCAAGAAGTGTAAAGCTTTTTTTAAATAATATATTTTTTTTTTTTTAAAAAATAATAATCATTGATTACAGTAAAATAAAAGGCCTCGTAAATTCTAAATTTCAACAAAGCCAACATGAAAAAATAATAATTAAATAATTACAACGGCAATTCTAGTATTGATATAAGTAAAGAATTTCTTAAATTTATCACCTACTTATAATTAATTAATTGCAATAATTAATTTATTAGTTTTAGGTATAATAAATTTGGTAAGATAGCAATAGTTAACGAAAACTAGTTTTTTGCATTAAAATATTAGTATAAAGATTAATTATAATTAACGAGTTTGCCAGCAATTTCGTTTGCATGGAGTACCCGTAGAAATTCTCCCCAAATCTCCGTTATCGATATATACAGTGAGGGTAGGGGTAAGTAAAGTGGGGAGTTGAGGAGTAAATGACAAATTTCAGCCTTCAATTCCGTCAGTCGAGTAACTCCATCCGGCTAAAAACCATATTAGGAAAAAAACTGAGAAAACAACAACAAAAATTACGATCCACTGGTAATATTGATAGACGGACTCATTTAAAAATTCGTATATTTTGTCGAAATTTATTTAATTTCACAAGCTAAGCCTCAGACGCAGTTAACATAGAAAAAAATTAATGAACTTACGGAATGGCGGGGGTGTGACGTAACACCTGACTGGAATACGAAATTAAGGCTGTATGCGCACTATAAATCTAGATTCACATCTAGTCATTTAAGGATTGTACATAAAGGTATCCAGATTTTTGTACCTTTGTCCTACAATATTTCACAATTTTTTAAAAATGTTTACTTAGGCACTTTCTTTTTTATTTCACAGACATTATATTTAGAATTGTTTTTTATACATTTTATGGTTTCGATTCTTTCTTAAGCAAAAACTCAATGTCGCACTTTGTAATTCCTTGGCCACAACCAGTAATGTTCAATATCAAAATATAATTAACAAAAAAAAAAAGAAATATAACATCCAGAATTCGGCGGAAAATTACTTAACAAGGTTCCCTGTGCCCTACCCACCCTGCTGCGTCCGGAATACAGCTAAATGCTGAAAGAAAAAAAAAAGAAATGTAACGTATACAAAGTACAGCGTTGGGTGCTGTCAACATTCGACACTTGAACACTTTCCACTATGTATACTTCTGAAATAATAGCGAACAGAAGACAAATAGTGACGTTTACAATCAAAAATTAAGATAAAAATCATATAAACTATGATAAAAATAGAAGGATCGAGATCAAAAATCAAAATCATATACACCAACAGAAAATGTGAGTATAAAGCCTAACATCTGTAAACAAGAGCCCACTTTCATGAGGAGCAGACAAATGGCTGGTTGCATTATGCATATTAAAGAGCTATCAAGAGACGAGTTTTCTGTTCTCAAAACCATTTTAAGTAATGACAATCATATTTTAGAGATTACCAGCGGCAACTAATGTCAACTGACTTGTAGAGTTGAAGTAACTTGAAACTTTTACTTTTTACTAGCAGCTCAGGCTGAGGGTACCAGGGAACCTAGTGTTAGTACTCTCCCATTAAAACACCACAATCTTCCGTCCCCCAATTTCCACCACCAATTCTGGAGGCATTGCGTTTTCAATGGTGCAAGTTAACATAGTACGATACAAGAGCAAGTAAATAAGAACATTAAATATGTAACTTTTCCCAAATGGTTCCCCAAAATTCCCCCAAAAAAAATTTTAATATTGAGAAATTGAATAGTCTGTCACGTATACAGTCCACGCACCCATTTTAGGTGATGATGATCATATATTAGAGATTTCAACGGGCAATAACTGTCAACGGAATTATAGCATTAATTTCAATTTTTTTTCTGTTAATTTTGTTGTAGAGCTAATTTAAATTTTTAACATAAATATATTAACGGTATATGAATGTATTTCAAAATATTGTTTAAAATAATATTTTTTGTTTAATGTGTCATCAAATTTCCATACCGGCCGCTGCCCTAGATTTCACCTTCTGTTCCGTTGGTGTATGGTAATTAACAATTAACATAGTATAGTTTTATGTCACGTTTTTTTAAGCTTCACACTGTATCCATATGCAAACGGCAGAGTGAACACAGTGTTAATACACTCGTTCGCATACACTCTCCGCCATCTTCTGCAAAACGAAAATATAAAATCGAACCCACAACCCACACATAAAACGAAACATAGTAGCGTATTCAAATACCGTAATTCACGATTGCGTATTCATTTCTCCGTCGCGGACGGCACCTGTTTGTTAAGTCACGAGATAATCCTAGGTCTCTAACTACCGACAACTGTCTAAAGCGCTATCCGAGTCGACGCCATACGAATAACAATATACATTTTCTCAAGCAACAATGTAAGAGTGCTATTTATTATTGGTATTACGCGTAATTCAAATTGAAGGGAAATCTAGACAAGCTTATTATCCTATTATATTGCGGTTTTTTGTATTTTTTAAGTAATTTAATCGATTTGTTTTTAGATAATATCAAGCGTATGTCTGCAACGTGTTGTGGGTTTGATTTCCACACAAACGAATGAATTCTTATTCAATATTATTTTCATTTCTTCGGTCTGGTAAAAGACAAAAGCGCGGTATTGAGTTACGCTACATAATTATTTCAGCCTATCGCACCGCTGAATGTGGCCTCCCTCTATTATATTTACAACAAAAACCAAACTAAACTACAAAAAATGCACTACACTACAACAAATAAGAAATGGCACACTTTCGACATAGAAAGTAATATTTTTAAATCAATCCTAACTTAGTGTACGTCTAATACAAATAATTACATGACGCGAGCCGCGAGCTGTCAACGCGAAAGAAATATTTAATGAACTTGCATTTCACGCTGCTGCAGGCGCTGGTCAAACAAATCGCGAAACCGAAACACATAATATGTGGCGCAATAAAAAAATGTACAAGTAAAAAATATCATGGCATGACATAGAGAACGTGTACGCACGATAGTTGTTGATTCAAATCCCATCCGAAAGATTTAAATAGTTTCGTAAAACCGGGCCAAAAGAATCTCCTTCCAAAGCGCGCAAAGTGACTTGAAAAAAAAAAAAAAAACAAGAAAACTCTCGAGTTTCACAAAAAACGCACACTTTTTCTTATCAATAACAAATTGCATAACAGTAATAGGATATTCTACACACAATTGAATGCAAATTTGTACACAATCGGTTATTAATAACAGGCAAACGGCTGCGTAATTGTTATGTCTGTATTTTCTGTACATTTATTTCAATATTGAAACACTTAATGTATTGTTTGTGATAAATATACTGTGTTCATTTGTTTGTTCCGTTGAACTCACTAATCTCAGTAACTTCTGGTTCATATTGTTCTTTTTTCATTCTTCACAGACCAATTATAGAGGAAAACCTCTTAACCTTCCTAGGCTAAGCTGTATTACATAAAATATATACAAATAAAAAGTATTTTTATTGACATCATTCATAATTATACATTTTCTGGTCTACTTACTCCTAAATAAGTATTAGAAATTAGTGAGTTCCCTGTTTTATTGTCGCAAGCCAGAATAGAAAAAATAAAAAATGATAACAATAATCGAAAAATGAAAACAAAGAATATAGTAACTAAAGGCTAAATATGGGCAATACATGCCTGCTATGTAATAAGACGTGTGTACATGTGAAGGTTTGTGGGCGCGTTAGTTTGTGTCATCATGTTAATGTGTTTAAATATGGCTTATATACATATTTTTTTAGCTTCCCCCACATAGCTTGGTAGGCAGAGGGAGTATGCGAACCTAGTGTGAAGACACTCCGTACCTCACTTTCACAGAATTCAGAAATGAATAAAACCTACATCTTAGCCACGACTTCTTAGTATTTATAATATATTTTATACTCTAAGCTATTTCCATTTGTATACATACGGGAGCGAAGCCGCGCGAGAAAGCAAGTATAAAAGATTATTTACCAATTTTATTAAAGTTCGCAATTTATTCGGGAGATAAAGCATAAGGATCGGAGCAAAGAACGGACGGGTCGCTTGCTTTTAGTAAATCAGAAAGTTGAATAATGAAATATAACGTTAAAAGTTTTCTAGTAAAAGCTTTCCATTCTCCAATACAAACTCAAATAACCTTAAGGGATGTAATTTAAATTGTCATTACAAATTTACAATAGAAAAATAACATTCCAGAAATAATATTTATATACTTCAAAGAAAATGTTAATTTCTAAAAATAATAAAGAAGTGTTTATTTCTACGCTCTGGAACCGAGGCAAAGTGCGGCGTTGAGTTCTGTCACTGAACACATTTCACATTTCATCATCATCAAATTTCTTTACGAATCGCACTGACTACAAAAATAATAAAATAATCAATTAACCAATTTCAACTCACCACAGACAAAAAAAGAAATTGACAGATAGAAAGATAGAGATTGATAAAACAAAATGAAAACCCTGGCCGTTACCCAAGTAACAAACACTACAAGTAAAAGAAAAAAAAGCAAGTACCTAAGCCAATCCAATTACCTATATCGCATAATGTACAGCACGGCCGACGAGTCGTGGCCACCCTAGACATTGCTGTAGACGGCTACGTCGTCATATCTCTAGTCTCAAGTGGCCAATGCCACAACTCGTCAACCGTACTGTAGTGTACAAATTTATGCGCTTGCATCCATCGGCTACCGTAAGGCATGAGCATAATGAGTCACCCCTGTTGACCCACATTACATATAACCGACGTGAGTCGTGGAGTGGACCTTGTCCTTGGATATCAAAATTTTTTAGTTGCGTGATACATTGTAAAATTTTTACTTTTTGCTTTGATGAAGCGTGTTTTAATAATATTTTATTTGTTTTTGTCATCATAATTTATAATGTATGTGTTTTAAGAGTTAAGATCATTTGAAGAGATATTTAGTGGGTTTAGTACCTTCTTTTCGACTTATGGCTTTATTGAGCAGGGTAGGCAGGGTAGGCAGGGTACTTCTTCACTTTGCACTCGAGACACTAAATATAATTTATTACAACTTAGTGACGAGAATTGAAATAATAATATAGACTAGCATTATGTTACGCAAAACTAACTGTAAGTTAGTGTTAGTTACATTTTACCGAACAGCTAACTAGGTATATAAAATATAGTTATTTATATAAATAATTAGACTCCATAGTCATGATTAAATATAATGCAGTGTGCATATATCGTTCCGCGGTTTTGACTGTAAACCTGATAAATTCCTTTTTGTTTTTTCTTTATGAATATTTTTATGCTATCAATATAATCAAATTATCCATTTTGTAGTTTTTTTACACTTTTGAAATGTAAAAAAGGTACAAAATTTACTTTTACACTATATTGAATTAATTTTTATTTCATATAGCAGAGAACGCAAATCTTTTTTCGAAAATATGAAAATTTTCTCAAAACATGATAATTTGCTTAATAGACTGTAAGCAGGTTTTCTACTCTAAGTCGATCATCATATTTTTTTTCCCTTTATTATATAAAATGGCGCAAATGTGGCCAAGAACGCTTGACATAAAAATTACAGAATAAAAAATAATTTCCCCTCAAGTACGCAAATATATACTAAACCATTAAAACTATAATTTAAGAAGCTTACATCACAAACTCAAAGTTGTTGAGAAATTTAAGGGTACTCCCACTGAACTTAGCACTGCCGACTAAAACTTTCCATTCCACTTTCAAAAGACGATAATATCCGTTCAACGATATACATAGTTTATCCAGAAAATTTTGGCAGCCGAAAACGGTCTTAATTTTATTTACAAATTAATATGTAATCTTGCCAAAAAATCTTTGGAAACACAGTGTAGTGTGTAGTTGTCTTGGGCGAAATGAAAAAGAAGAAAAAAACTAAAAATGGCCAACTCATTCTAAATACATTTCGGATGAGTGTTAAATCTTACAGCTCTTTTTACGTTTCGACTAAACCTTTTAGTACAAGTGCGCTACTTTTGCTTATTTAGGATATTGACAGAAAAAAAAACATGTTCTTTAAGCATATGGAACTACTCTTATTCTAATTTATTTATTATTTACTTGTACATTTATATTAAATATACGCCAAAATTTTGTATACTAGCATTGGCTTTTAGTATTAGAGCTGGAGAACCTGCACTGATTCCAAAATAAATGGAAATATTCGTCTGTGTGAATCCGACACAGCGTGTTGAGTGACAAAAGTCAACGCCACCGCCACGCTGTCTTCGTAGGTTCCGACAGACAAATGAAAATAATGCCCACAAGTTAGAAATCGAATCCACAACTATGTGTAAACGTAAACGTGTACTTGTGTATTGTATAAAGAATTTTTTTTCATTTGGCTATTATTAAACAATTACAGCATATTTTCAAACATGTGAATATACTTTTGTGGCGCATTTTTTCCCAGGAATCGAATGCGCTTGTCCGATTTATTCTATCATTAATAGTTTTTAAATGGGGGCAGAAAATAGTTTTCGCGCCACTCCAAAAACCCGACTTTAAAGTATATAAGGAGTGCGCTATCGCGCTCCGTCTGCCATACTTGCCAGACGGAGCGCGATACCGCGCTCCTTGATGCCAGATAATTTCAAATTAGACAAATTTGAATGGATTATTAACAAAACAAGGATGCTATTTTAGCACAGGGGTATAAGGGTTACAATGTAACGCAACGGTCTTGGGTTCGTAAACCAAAAGTTGCAAATATAAGCCAAGCTATAGTTTTAATTGAAGCATTACGATGTAATTTTGTGAATTGACTATAAAACTTAATTACAAGAGCGAGCGCAGCCCAGTTATGTAAATCACTCATTGTTGCTAGCCGCGTTTAATTTCACTATTGAATCGACGACCTTGAGATCGTTAAGTGTAGCTTTACAGCGGAGTGCGATGCCCGCGCCGACGGCCGGTGTTGCCAGAAGATGGAATATTATTCTCAATCATAAAAGAAATATTAAACGCTCAAACTTAGCAACTACTAAATATGCTATGTTTTTATTATAATTTAAGTTAAGTTATATTTTAAAATTGTTAAATACAAGACTGAATATTACACGAATAATTAAAAAAAATAAACTAAAAAAAAAGTACCCAATTTAAAGGGATTTACAAGCTGTCAACACTGGCAACAAGTTAGAATTACGAGGCTGCGCGGCTTGCCAAGCATCTGTCAAATATTTGGCTGCAAAATTGACACCTGTGTAAATACGGCGAGCTTACGTTTTGTATGCAATTGTTGGAATTTAGAAATAATTTTGTATAGCTATATATAACATTTACGTTTGTATAAAGAAATATATTTTATTTTTAATCACATATCATATTTTTAATTATTTAATAACATATATTAAAATTATAATTGCTCGAATTTAAATGTAGGAATTTAATGATTTGGCGTCATACTTAATTTGAAAAAATATAATGATCACGATTGCAATTAAAAATTATTTATTTATTAAATAAAAAGCCAGAGGTCGAGAAATAAGGCCGGTCGTGGCCGTGCTACTGTAAACGCGAGAGATGAATGTAGATTCCACTCCCATTCGAGGATATAAAATATTTAATATTTTCCTATTTCTCACTCTGGCAAGAAGGCAGAGAGCGGTGTTAAGTTTCGCCACTCAACACGCAATGTCTCCAGAATTCGAAACAGAAACGAAAGTGCCTTAATGAAAACGGAGTGTCTTGACACTAGATTCCCAGTTACTGCCTACCCTACGTGTGGGATACAGCGTGGAGCTATAAAATAAATAATAAACCGCCAATATTTACTTAAAATCACAATAACTTCAAGTTTAAAGTACAGTAAGAGCTAAAGAACGTTACGATGGCACCGACAATGCATAAAAAATTCAAACAACTCATTCTTGGCTATAATCGTATCACGATATATCGATTTACTTGAGCCTAATCTGCAATATACACTTGTGTGTAGAAAGTGAAGTTACCAACAGCATACATAAACTACGTCTTCGTTATAAAATTATATTATATATAAATGTGTTTATAATATAGTTGACGTCGTAGTGGTGCAGCGGAACTCAAACGCAATGGTTGTGGGTTCAAGTTCAAAGGCAAAGGTTGTAGGACATTAGGCCAAGTGAATGCAGCCGCATTTAAAAGCTAAAGCTATATTATTCCTCCATATTTTCTTTACAATAAAAAAATCCATATGAGTACAATAGACGACCATGGTAATGTTAACCCCATCATATCCACACCACAACCACGAGCAAAAGCTAGATATCTATTAAAATATATAAAATTGTGCTTTAAAAAAACATACTGGTTCATTTAGTGCGCGTATTGAAGACCGACCTTGGTACGAAGCGTGACCGGAGCTTTGCACAGTGTAATTTACTTACAGAGATGTTGTAATTTGTTATATTAATTTTTTAAATACTCTGTTCGCGGTGTACTCTGTGCATATACTTATAATTTTACGGTAAATAAGTGATTTTAATTTTTTAATTTATACAATATAATTATTATTATCGTGTACATTAAAGTTATATTTATTAGTTTGCAATTATTGTAATGGTCGAAATCAAAGTTTTAATATCGTTAAAGTTATTACTGTATTTTTATGTTTCCCTTTCACACAAACCTAATAGCATTTCCACGTCACGTATTCTATATTAAAATGCAAAACGATAAATATAGAACGATTAAGATAAATAAATGTACCTATATTTTATTATTTATTATTATTATTATAGCTTCACGATGTATCCTCGCACATAGCAAGGTAGGCAGAGGGAACCTAGTGTTACGACACTGACCTCATTTTCCGCCAAAAGGCGGACTCGACACCAGTGGGAAGAAAATGGAAATTATTATACTCATTCACACGCTTGTGCAGCTACGCCACGAATGGCGTCTAATTTTTAATAAAAATTTCTCAAGTCACGACAAAATATAAGGTAGTATAGATTACAATCATTAAGTTGTCTATTTATAGTTTCAGAGCGAGCCGCGGCCGCACTTCGAATTACTGTCTACATAATTATACAAAAAAATTTAAGATACAATTAGCCTTCAAAAATACTGAGAATTAAATACGTACACGTAAGTAACTAGAACGTTTGGTTTAAAAATGTAATGGCTGCAAAATATATATAATATATATATATATTATTATCAGCGTCACGCAGTATCGCGCACACAACTGGGAACATAGTGTTAAGACGCTCCGTTTCACTTTTTCCAGGACGAATTAATTAAAATATTTACAAATAATAAGTTACCTCGAATGGGGATTGAAGCCACAACCGTCGCGTTACAGTCACACCTTGTGCGACACGACGGAATATATTTTATATATTATATATAACATAGCATATTGGTTTTTCATACACGACTAAACTGTCATTAAAAGTAATGACTTATATTAAATGTATTTTATTCGCGGCCGCAAATATAGTGGGTTAATTATGTAACACAAAAAGAGTTTTTAATTTGAATCAGTAGTTCCTGAGATTAAAGCGATCAAGCAAATAACCTCTTCAGTTTTATAATATTAGTTAAAATAAATATGCGTAAATATATAGATAATATATACAATTTATGACCACCTACCGTATGGCATTGTGCTCAATTTAATTTTTTTAGTTTCACGCTGTATACCTGCACACAGCAGGGTAGGCAGAGGGAACCACGGCTGTTAAGACACTCCGTTCCCCACTTTCTGCCGAATTCTGGAGGCATTGCGTGTTGAGTGGCAGAACCCAACGCCGCGCTTTACCTCGATACCAGAGCGAAGAAAAATGGAAATATAAACGTAAAGAAATATTTCATTTCCTCGAGTGGGAATCGAACCCACAACCTTCGCGTTTACGGGCGGCAGCCTTGTGCCACTGCGCCACGACGGCCTCAATTTAAGTAACTGTATGATATGGATTCATTTAAAAATAGCTTCTAATTGTGTATTGACTGACGTCTTCCTTAAGAAATATCTCATTTAGAAAAGGTTATCTGTAGTTGCAACGATCGTTTTACGTTTCATCTGTCGTCCAGGTTTTTAATTGGAAATTTATTTTAATTAATCTATTATGTAAGCTTATTTTAAATACAATTCCACTAGTTTATGAGATTTAAGCACGCGAGTTGGTTATACCGCAATATCTTGCGCAGAGCAGAGGAAAACTGGGTACCCAGTGTTAGAAACTCAGGAGGAATTTCATTTTGAATGGCGAAAGTCAACGCCGTGCTTTTACCACGTTGCCGGAGCGAGGAGTTAAAAAATATGAAATTTTTAATTTCCCGAAGCGGGAATCGAATTCAAAACCTATCAAATGTCTGCAAACGAGCATCAAATATAAGCTTAGATATAAGGAAAAAAAATTGATGTTCCAACCTAAGCAACAAATCGGTATAGCCTTAATTTTAAATTGAACCAGTCAAGATATAAATTATGCCACTCACGGCTCCGCCTCAACCTCCGCCAAGGTTCCAGAGGTTTCTAACTGCTGTATTATATCTTGTTCGACGTATGTTTATCAGTTAAGGCGGAGCGATAAAACAATAACAAATAATTATATGAAAATTAGCATAATTTGTTAGAAGTTTTTTTTTTGTTTTTAATAATTTTAATCTATATAAGTCAAACAGTCCTTGCTTTGTATAAATTCCTAGCACGCACACGCGGCTTCTACCAATTAAACTTATTAGGATATAATAACCAGATTATATACTATGTAACCTCGTGTTAAGTCACTCCGTTCCCCATGTTCTGCCAAATTCTGGAGGCATTGCGTGTATATTTTTCCATAAAGTGTATGGCTATGTGTTATTCTGACGTGTAAGCTATATTACTGCAAGTTTCATCAAAATCCGTTTAGTAGTATTTGCGTAAAAGAGGAATCGCAAAATTTCATGTGTATAAAATTAGTAGGATAACATTTAATTGTTAAATTTTAACTAGTAAATAAATGACGTTAGTAACGTAAATTTCCACA
>JBAIZZ010000413.1:0-85882 GCA_037355905.1 Heliconius aoede
ATATATGCTGATTATCTTGCCACGTTTTTCATAATAGTAATGTTTATTTAATATTTTTACTTTAAAATATAAAATTTCAATGGACAAATTGATAGGACTCTGTTATATACTGTAAGAATATTGATAGTAGACAACAAATCTTTATTAATATTACGCAATAAATTTTACATGAAAGATATTTATTGACTGACTCTCACGTACTAATATTTCTGAAGAGATTATAAGATTACATCGTCCCAACAAAATCAGGTGAAAGCTGAATATTAAGGTTAAGTTGACAGAAAAGGATTGTAAATGTAAACATAAAACAAAACAAAGCCGTAGAAAACAACTAGTCAAATGTTAATGTGTGTCGTACCATGTACGAGTTTACCATTTTGGTGTGTCCATATATAGAATTGGATTATTATTGTTTCTTTGTACGTACAAATTTGAAACGTATATCATTTACAAGTATGCCACTTAATGCTTTATTACAATAAACTACAGTAGAGAATAGCGCGTGTATTTTTCTGTTGCTGCTTCACGCGGTATACGTTTGTGTTACTAACTCGATAATATATGAACAATAATTTATTACAAATATACGGTGTCTGCGGTTGGGCCTTTATCGTGTCATTTTAGATTCAAATCTAAATGTTGATGTCGATTGAAAAAATATTACAAAAAAATATTTAATAGTCCGAACAGAGCGATATTCCTTCCAAACTCGTAGAAGGTGCTCGCGAATGAATTATTTATAGATCTTCCGTATTAGACTCGTTCACTTTTGGTTTCAAAGTAAATGGCTGCAAAAAGTTTGTTTAGATTTAAAACAGATTTATTTTTAAATTTCCCTTCTAATTTCAATGAATTTTCTGCAAGGATACCTAAAATACAAAAGAAAAAAAATCCTAAGTACATACCAAAGATACTCCCACATCTGGATATTAGGTACAAATTCAATCAGCATCCGTTATTGAAAATGAACCGCGCCAGAATTTCAATGTGCGCCCAAACGACTCAAGATTTATTACTTAAACCAAGTAAAAAGCGGCTCACCACGAGAGTAGGTACGTGATGTTACACACAGTGCTGCAAGCCTTGGCCTATATGTCTCGCTCGGTGATTCCAAAGGTGAACACTTCAATTTTGATTAACAATTTAAAATTACACCTTGGTGTCTACGAGTTTTAACTATAATTGGTATATTTAGAACAATTTTGTAAGATTGTAACTATTTAAGAGCAAAGAAATTTATATATGAGATAAAAATATAGAATTTGTAACTAATTCAGAATTTGAGTCTAAATCAGGTGTGGCGCAGGGGTACTCAACACACAATGCCACCAGAATACCGGCTGAAAGTGGAAAACGGAGTATCTGTACACTATGTTGTACCGGTTATGTGCTATACACAGCGTGAAGAACTTATTCAGAAACATTTTCTAACAAATCAGCTACATGAAATAACAAAACAGTTGATGGATCGAAGTAATAAAAGGGAAAAATTTCCTTTTTCTGCCGACTCAGTCGGTTGACTTCACTCGACACGTGTTCGGCTTCCCAACGAGACATCTTCAGATCTTGACAGTTCGAATTTGCCGAAACTTTTTTCTTGTGGAGGTATGATTTTACGCCTAACATAACACAGCCTTGCCATTAAACACTCCTCGCGTTTTATAACTGTTACATTATTATTATATTATTATAATATAATAAATAAATATTATTATAATGTAATTTAAATAAATATTAGCTATAAATCATATGAAGTTCATAGTATTAATATGTTTACTTAGCTTAGCTTAAAATAAAATTCATTTTATTTTAATAAAAAATTGAGGCCATCGTATTACAGCGCCACAGCGTTGTAACTGAGAATGATGATCGTCGGTTCAACTTCCACACGGGACAATCAATTATATTGAATCCTTCGCTCGAAACGGAGTGTTTTAACACAAAATTTGTTCTGCTTACCATTCTATATGCGTATTTTGATACAAAAAAAAGTCATAATAAAAAAATAATTATTATTTTAGTTAGAAAACTGGTTTATTTACAAATCTTAGTTAAGTTAAAACTTGTGTATACAGCCATAAAGTGGCAAAAATACTCGGAAAGCCTATTCATGAGTTATACGCAATTTATATTCGCTTCCTACAACGATCTCAGCCTTCCTAACCGTTACTTAACATATATCGTCGACAGCCCCTAAGAGACTTTGATATTTAAATTTAAAACAATTCCACGACTTCTGGTATTTTATTCTCATTTAAATAGCTATTGTGAGACGTTTCTTTTTAATTCTCAATATTTTATTTAACTGTTTCGTTTAATTCTAAAGGTTAACTATGATATTTAACTTGGTTTAGTAATAAAAATACAGTTATTCATCGAGTTGATTGTGAATTAACTTTTTCAATTTTGTAAAGGTAGGTTATATTTGAAAAATGTATATTTAATACTGTAATAATTTCTATGGAACGAAATTCTTCGCAATAAAGCGCAAAATGTCGTCTGAAAAATTCCCTCCTTTATTCTCAAACGAACCCGATCAAATTGCTTCAGTAATAAGGGTCCGCCTTAATAAAATGATCGGTGAAGCGTAAATTTCATATAATATTTTGGAGGTATTATTATTTTAAACATCTAACTGAAAACGCGGCGGTTGTGGGTTCGACTCCTAGACGGGGGTATGAAGGAAATAGTCCTTGCTCTGGTAATAAAAATGAAACGCGGCGTTGAAGACCAGGGACGCAATATCTAAAAGTTGCCTCTGCCTAATTAATATACGGGATATAGCGTGAAGTTAACTTATATCATTTTTAGAAAATTTATTTGAATCGCAACAGCTGGTTTTTTTTTTTTTTTATAAAAAAAATGTTTAGTTTCAAGATCTATTTCTGATGGTCTTGATAATTCATATGCACTAGGAAGTAATCATCAATTAACAATTTTACGCTTTAAAATGCAGATATGTATAAAATTAACGAAATGGTTGGTTTTGAGAGGCATTTAAAATTTAAAAAAAAATTGTTGCGTAGTGGAACTGCGTCTGATCGTAAACGTGACGTTGTGGGTTCGAACTCCATTGCTTATAATATTTGAATTATTCTTATTTGGTCGCCTCTGGTAGTTAAAACATATCGATTTGATCCTCCACTTAATATATCATGTCTTGAAAACATGGTGTTGCGTAAGGAACTGTTCCAACACTAGGTTCCCTGGGTAACCATCAAATATTAGGTACTCCGGTTCCTCCACGCCTACACCTCTTGAACCCAAAGGGTCCCCAAAAAGTTTCATTTCGACTATTGTTACTCATTATCAGGGAACACAATAGGTATCATCTGGTAGGCCCCATTACAATGCCGACCTAATCGCCGTCCCCAAAAGCCTTTGTTCGGTGCTCCAGCACTTGGTATTGTCAACATCTTCATTAATATTTCCTCATGCTTTTGTGTTATGCGATAAGTGTTAAGCCTAAAATCTTTTAAGTATTCATTTCATATTGTTTACTGTGTATATTGAAAGTAAAAGCGATGGTTGTGGATTCGATTTCCATTTGGGATAATGAGTTATTGTCGTTTTCTCGCTCTGGTAACAAGACAAGGAGAGGGGCTAATTGTAGAGGTACTGTATACATGATATAGTGTGAAGTTAATAAAATGAAGATGCAATGTAAATCTTGGTAACGGACAATGTTCGACTGGAAACGCAAGGGCTTTTAGTTTGATTTAAAAAAAAATCTTAATCTTATGTAAAAGTATTAAAAGCTGAAAAAAATTAAACCTCTTTATTTATACACAATTGAGCAATACATTTAAAGGATTTATACTTTTACTGGACTCCCTTTTATTTATTTACACACGCTATCGCTAATAAAATACGAATTTCGTAAGAAGGTGGTGCTATACATATATAGCACCACCCAGAGTAACCCAGAATTTATTACCGTCGATGGTAATGGTTCCAATACCTACATGTTGTCAAGTTCAACTTAAATCTGTGATTCACAGATATATTGAAGTTGATGTTTTTTTGATTCTTGATTTATAATTTATTTAAAATTTTCCAGACTAACGTTTTTTTCTGATTATAACAGAGTAGGCAGGGTACTTTGTGTTAAGGCGAGAAAGGAGCGCCTGTTCAATTTTTGGGTTATTCCATAATTGGTGGCGTAACTCAACGCCATATTTTTATAATGTTGCCAATGTCAAAAAACGACGATGATTTGGGACGACATCATCATGACCAGTGAGAATTGAAACCCCAATCCACGCGTTCGGCTACTCAGACTGTCCTCTCAACATTTTTGTTCTACAAAATAATTATTTTAATCTCTCTGTCAGAATAGTCTGGGAACTTGAGATATGGCTTTAGGTGAATGTTTTTGATATAATTTACTGGCACGATATTGCTACCGATACTTCTTTGGCATTATACGAGAACTCGTAAAAGCGTCAGCCGTTTCACGAATAAATTAATCTTATATTCATTGATATGTTATTAATTACATCGCTACCAATATTAGGCGGTGATGAAATGAGTATTTGATAGCTCACTAAAGTCCGTCAGTCAGTATAATGATAGTTGTAGGTTTGATATTCTCATTGAAGTATAGTTAATAGTTATATTTGAATTAGTTAAGTGCCAGCATCTAATCTCTAGAACAGGCGGTGACCCCATCCTAAAACTGGATGATCTCTCTCAAAAAATCAACTATCAAATAGTTTAGAGTTCATAAGCTTCTCAAGCGGAAGCTACTATAAATCATCTTTTGAAAACTTCACAGTCGTGACCTCAGTTGCGTTCGGCTCGCGAAAATACCGGAAATGTATAGCGACGTGTTTTAAACACGGAAATAATATGTGTTTCCCTGCTCAATGCTCAATACTTGTGATGTATAGCATTCTTTAATGCCGAGCGGGGCGTTTGGACGGGAGGCCAATAACTTATACCCGAATTTAATGTAATATGAAGTTTACTTTAAAAACCTTAATTTTAATATATGGCTGTAAACATACATAACTATATTAATTATAAATAATAAGAAATATGTTGCTTACAGAAATAACCCCTAAATAGAATAAAAACTATCTAAAGTTATCTAAGTAGCGTCCAACAAGTATATATGGCCTATTTGTTACAACAAGTATATATGGACTATATATGGGCAAACGAGCTGGTATTGGAAGCGACGTCAATGTGCTATAGTCGTTTGACTATAGCAATGCAAGGGCAACCACTTCTCTTCCTGAACACGACAAATATCTTTTGAATGGGGGAGGGGGAGGGGGCTCTTAGTTACCTTCTAAACTTTATATAAGCAATATATTTTTAAATCAAGTAGGTACACCTAGATGATATTATGTCAATCAAGAATATGAATTTTATAAATATGTCAGAATTTGGCGACTGGATTGGAGGTCGCATATTCGTTGTCGGCCAAACCCTTGATTTCAATGTTAGAATCATTTATCATGCCGGTTTCACGCTGTAACCCTCACAGAGACTCAGTTACCCAGTTTCCCAATAAGCGACGTAAAAATATATTCGTGTCCATTTCTTGTTTTCTCCATAGATTCCGTCACTTAGCAAACAATGTTTAAAAAATAGTTTGAAAAGAAATAATAATTAATTATCAATTAAATATTAAAACATAATAATTCAATACGGTTACAAAAAAATAAAAGGCCCAGTAACTTTAAAGGCGGTAGAATTTAATTTTATCAGAATATTCCATGTCATCCATGTCAATCACTCTCTGAATACATAATAAGGTGTTTAACAAAGTAAACCCCACAATGAGAATTCGCAAAACGAAAAAAAGGCTTCACAATTTTAAAAATATCTTTGTGAAGAGATTTGAGAGAAAGTAAAAATCTTTAGTCACTTATTACTTATTTTTATTTCTTTTTCGTTCACGCTGTACCTCGCAGATACCAGGGTAAGCAGAGAACCTGTGAACCTACTTCTGTTCTCCACTATTAGATTTTTTTTGTGTTAAATTATGATATGACACTAGTCTTCCACCGTAGACGAATCGAATGGCTAAGAGATTTTTTTTATTTCTAGCTCGTAATAAGCGAAAGTGGTTGAAATATGCATTTTTTTATATAAGTAAGTGAGTAGCCAGGATTGAACCTATTACCATATCACAAAGGCCAAATAACCCAATTTCAAAGCACACTATATTAGGCATAAATAATAATACTAACCTGCTCGAGCAAAAACCAACCTATGTTCAGTTCACCTTGAGAGTCGTAGTGGGCGTAAACTTGATTTAGTCGCCATCTGACAAACCCTTTTTTGTCCTGAATATATAAATAAGACAAGCAAAAAATGTGAAGTCGGCAGGTTTTTTCTTTACTGTTACCAGTGGGTCTGACGTCGAGCTAGCGAAAGGAAGATTTGGATATTAAATCACTAAAATATTAGTATTCTTAAGGAATATTTTTATTATTTATAATTTAGTTTATATTACAGTAAACGTAGTCACGACTCCTTCCGTATTGTACGCGGTATACTACATCCGTTACAACTAATTTTACAAATGTAATCGAAAAAAAAAATCAAAGAATTTACCATTTCCTTATTCAATTTAATTTATAATAAGATCTTTGAATTCTGTAATTTTTACAAATTTTAAATTAAACGATTTAACCGGATCTCACGGTCTACTCATGACCACGGACTACTGCAAAGTGGTCGAAATACACCATTCAAACATTGAATTAAAAAAATTAAATTAATTTTTATATATTTAAAGTAACATTTTAATTTCTCCTTGATAATCAGTACTTAATACTTATACTGAGGAAAATGCCATATCTAACATGTTGGAACGTCTTCGGCACTTCCTTCATGATTTGATAACGACTTCCGTCGTCCTCTAAGATCCTTGTACGCTAATGTTTTACAGCATTCTGCTGAGGCGGAAGCACTTTATATATTTTAAAATAATCAGTCAATAACTATAGTATAATTAAATTGCGCATGGTCCTTTCTAATGGTGAATAATTTATTATCAACACTATTTTTAGTTGGAACTCGTTTGATGTTTATGTGAACTTACACTGAAATACAAACTATTAACTGAAATACAAACACGATCGATACAAATATATACCCAAATAGAATGTGAACCCACTATCTTCATGAGCCAACTAAACTGCGACGTTGTTCAGTAATAAACATTAACACTATAAAATTTTCCTCCACCATCCAATAGTATAGATAACACTTATACTTGTTTGTAATAATAGTAATAATTCCTATGATAACAATATCATTAATAGTAAGGACGCGGACTTAATGGCGCGACGTCATGAATACTAATTCAACGCACCCAGCTCTTTGCCAGAGCTCAGCATGTTGGACATGTTTAAAATAATAATCGTGCCTTGCATTTAACTGATAACACAGATTTCCTGTTTATATAAATATTAGAATATTGTTTTCATTACATGTTTCGAATTACAAGTGAAATTATACTAATTTTGCCCTTCCCTTGTCCACAGACGAAAAAGAACAACCCAAACCACATAAAGAGGCCTATGAACGCGTTCATGGTGTGGTCGCAAATTGAACGCAGGAAAATTTGTGAGCAAACACCAGATATGCACAACGCGGAAATATCTAAAAATTTGGGCCGCGTTTGGAAAACTTTGAACGACGAAGAGAGACAGCCTTTCATCGATGAAGCGGAGAGGCTCAGGCAGTTGCACATGCGGGAGTACCCCGACTACAAGTACCGCCCGCGTAAGAAGACAGCCAAGCCTGCGCAGAGGAGCGGCGCGATAACCAAGCAGAAGCGCAAGCAACGGGCGGACAACAACAACAACAGAGGGCTGTCCCGACGGCGGCCGCGGCCGGCCTCCAGCGCCCCCAGCGCCCCAAGCGCGCCCGTGGAGCCACCCGCACCGCCCGCGCTGCCCGCGTCGCCGGCCGGCGCGCCCGACTCGCCCGAGTCCGCCTGCTTCTTTGACGATAGCACGCGGCGTGAGCAGAGCGACCTCACCGACCTCTACTCCATCACGGACTTGCTGCCGCTGCCCGCGGACTGCGAGGTGGACCTGGACGCGCTCACCGACATGGAGTCCTTCGAGACGGCATCCTCTTCGTCCGGCTCGCATTTCGAGTTCTCCTGCACGCCGGACGTGTCGGACATGCTGAGCGAGATCGGCGTGGCGGGCGACTGGGACGACCACGCGTTCTCGTCGTACCTCACATCGTCTTAAAGCGGTGCCCGGGTCGCCACGGCCGCTGGCCGGTACCACTGATCTCATTTTCGAGCCGCCGCATGGGGGCCGACGACGCGGCGACCACTCGCCGCCCCGCCTAGAGAGTGCCTACATCCAATTGACGTGTCGACATTTGGATTTAATGTACAAAGTTATTTAATAAGATTCATGTTTGGAATTTGTTTTCCATGTTGATTGACCGCATGGTCGTGTTCATTTTGGTGTTCTTTTTTCGGTTCATTTCAAATGCGAACTATTTGGGAACGGCTCCCGGCCTCGCCGGGTCAGAACATAGTGATAGGCTGTGACTTGGTTCTCGTTTTGTCGTATTGCTTTTTTTTCAATCGGAGTGATTTCCAAACGGCACGTCTCAGACGCATCTCAGTAAATAATCCGTCTATACTCTCCGTCGCTGTATGCTCGCACCGCGTTGTCGCGTTCGTTTCTGTATTCATATGTACTAGTTACTACATCCATCAGCATGGCTACTATAGTAACTTCTCAAATACTATATTATTATTAATTTTACTTTTACAATTTTATTCTAAGAAACTTTCGATTAAAAATATTATGTGAATATCATTTATACAGTTAAATAAATATGTTAAGTGGCGTATTTTTTATTATTGATAGAAATATAAATAACACTAGGTTAAAACCAACTATATACCTACTTTTCAACCAGCAAGTTAATTTTTGTGTTTTTCATGCACATAATATGTAGCGGTAGTACGATTTTTTTTCTTTTGGGAGCTAATCGGAATGTCATTTGTAAGATTTCGGAATACGGAATTGTTGAATAAGGATTTTTGGGATGTCTCAAGTTGAGCCCTCGCCGTAACCGGCCCTGCTTGTTGTAAAGATGCGATTGTTTGGTCGCGGGACTGGTCCCGTAGGTGTTTCAGAGTTGATAAGTCATGTAGTGTATGTTAGGTTGTTGTAGATAAGATTATTTCCGTTCAATGGTAACGTAAGAAGTACTTTATATTGCGAAGAAATGACGGCATCACAGAAACGATGCAAACGGACACTAGCCTTCTCTCCTTCATTTTCCATCTTCACGCTTCAACGTAAATAAAAGTAAACGTATATAAAATACATACATATCAATAAAGAGGATGTACTGTTTCGCGGGACGGCGATGATGACTTTGTACGTTGATGATGATCAAAGCACTAATTCGGTTTCCAACCAACGTTTTGCTATTTTTAACTCTGTGATTTACTTTATGTATTTTCTAAATTATAAGAATCTAGTGGAGACTGATATGGCATAGATTAGTTTTAGCAGCGCTAGCTTCTCTAACTTTTTTAATTTTTAGAACTGAAGGAAAACAATACGTACATATTTTTGATAATTTGCTTGTCTGTGGAGATCGGGATATCTCTTCGCCATCTTCAGCGATCGCTTATAAAATTAGGTAACAGTGGTTTTTTACGAATTTATAGTTGCAAAGCCGATGACGCCCGATGTCCACAGGAAAGCGCATGCAAACACAATTTGTATAAAAAAAAATCGCATAAACTGTCAATTCATTGAAAATGGTGTCAGTTAATAAGCGGGGTAATGTTTCCGAAATGAATATTACCTCAGTCATTTTAAGATATAGATATAAATCTTCTAAAATATAAAGTTTCAGATAACGAGAATAATATTTGTAGATATTCCGTGTCCCTAAAATATATTTCGTAATAAGGGATCTATTGTGCTGATAAAAAGAAAAAAATGCTTTACTTATATTATTATATTCTTATAAATATATTGTGTAAAAATAAAACTCGATGTAATAAGTAGTGTGTGTCTATGAAAATCCAATTATTTTTAAAGAAGTGCGTAAATATATGTTATCTATACATAATCTTAACGTGAATCTATGTAACTGTCTTGTGCGTTGTAGGCGATATATATATAATAATATTATATGGATAATAAATTAAAAAAAGAAGAAATAAATTTGTGCCTAAAGAATTACTTGAAAAAAATTTCATACACGTATATTTTAGTGATGCTCAATGTATCTTTGTAAGCGGGTAGTGGTTAGAAGCTGTTGACCGTCAAACCGTATTTTCGGCAGCCAGTCATGCATTTTGTGTTGATATTCCTTCATTTAAGGCTTCGCTTCTTTGCCAAGTACAAGATACCACTTTTGTATTCATTAATATCGTCTGCACCACCAGTGGGCTTACGTAATTGCTAAGCAGATCTTAATTAAATTTTCACTTCTTCATATTAGATGATCCAATTTTAATAGAAATTTGATAAACCTTTTTGAGAGATAATTCCCTTAACGATTTTCCCACAGTTATTTTAAACTGAAATTGAAAAAGAAGACAGTGCAGACGATATTATAAGTTCACTAGAGTAAGATGCTTTGGTTGGATATCGCTATTTGGAAATATCGTTATCACCATTCCTTTTGTATTTGTGAATATAGCAATAATAAACTAACGTTCATCTCTTAACAAGCTAACGATTCTTTTTGTGCAAGATTTTTGTTATGATACATTGATGTTATATTATCGTTTATTCGCTTTCGCTAGATAACTATGAAAAGCAATGTAGTTATTGTGACATGATCGCTCAAATTAAACTTAAATGTCATTTGTATACAAGTATTATATGAAAATTATTAATTTCAATTCGTTTATAACTTTATCGCTTTCAATAAACTATTAAACCATGGGATAGCCTCGTTGTGTGAATGTTTGAATGGCGTTACCCCGTGAGTGTTGTAGGGCGACATCGAATTTATTGTTATATTTAGCGCTTCTTGTTGTGGTTTTTCAATAATTGGAATTATCAGGGTTTCGATGTTTTCGTTTGAAATTAATATTTGTAAAAAGATCTTTTGTAAATTGTAATTTACACATTCTTAGACGTTTCAAAATTGTATTTCCGATAGTTTGCTTGGGTCGTTAGGCTTCTCCCCTCTTAGCCTTTTAAAATCTGTCAAGGTATTTTAAAATGTAAATAAATAAGTATTGAAACTGTTTATAATAATGTAAAAGTCAAAATAAAGCGATACTGTGACAAAAAATTAGAGGATATATATGTAATATGCGTCTCAAAGAAATAAATATCATCCGAAGACGCAGTTAGTTGTTGTAGGTTATGTATGTAATTATAATAAAATTGTTGTGTCGAACTTTTCTATATAACTCTGCATATATGATTTTATTCCTTTTTACGTGAAAAAGGAGAAAAATTAGATATGCACAGTTTACTCTTCCGTTCCAATCTTTAATTCTGATACTGTTATTGACAAATTGTGCTAACGGTCCCTCATTTAGATGTAAAAATAATAATTTCTTGAATTTGCTAGATGTAAAATTGAAATACATCCTGAGATGTGATCTCATTCAAACCAAAAATACAGCAATAAGATAAGATAACAGTACAGAATAAAAGATCGACAACACTTTGCCTGACTATGTGCTTACAAAATCGCTTGTCACACAAGTAGATTCATGTCTATAATATAATATACGTGCGCATATTATACTAAGGTAAGGTATGTTTAACATTATACATAATGTAATCGTATAAAGTGTTTCGATTGAAAATGTTAGTGATTCATTCACAGAACTGAAATCGTTGAAAATATTCTAGTTATGTTGTTTCATATAGAATTTGAACGTAATTATATTTACCTGTAACATATGTATGTACTTGTTGATTTCATTAATAAGCGTCTTCTATTTTAAGAGTTTACTTTCATTCATTTCAGACATTGTGACACAACGAAAAATTATTCCCTGTTCAATAGCACTTAATATATGAATATTAAATGTCAGTACATACTGATATATATATATAATAATAATTGTCTTTAAGAATAAATTTAAATACTTATTTAACCGTATTGTATGTCAACTTCAACCAGTAGTGGAAATATAATGATATTATAAATAATCTGAAAGTTGAATTAGCTGTGTCATTTAATAATAATTAACGTAATGATAATGTTAATGATATAATAATAATGATAAAACAAACAAAAATTTCGCACAATCTGAATAAAGAAACTATTATATTTAGAAATATAATGTAGGTAATAATTTTAATGATAATAATGGTAACATAAAGTTACATCTACGTGTGATAGTTAATATTACGTTCCGCAGTGTTTTATTTCACTTCATCACATCAAAATTCCTTTTTTTTTCAATATGTTTGTTTGTTTGCATTCATATGACCAACTTTACGTCTTTCTTTGAATGTATCTTTTGGAATCTTTTCTTAATTTAGTAGATTTTCGATCAAATTTTAAATGAGAATTAAAAATATATATATTAAATAAAATGGTCCATTTAAATCCATCAATTAATGTTAAGATAATTTTAGTCGCAGCAATTGTATACTTAAGAGCGTGTGCTTACATTTGTATTACCGAATGAAGTACCTTACTTACATGCCAAAACTACTAACTCTGATGCTAATAAGCGTGGCTTTAAATGTAAACACGTGACTGATCTTTCATTGTCATTTCTATCGTTTTTTTTTATTCTTTGCCATTGGACGTTGTAAATACATTGTTAATAAGTTACATGAGGCCACTTATGTTTATGTTTTCTCTATATGTATGTACGTCACACAGTAGTCCCCAAACATCTAGTCTTGAAAGAATTTGGGCGTCCACTTGTCTTGCAATATCAACAAATTGTGTGTATTTAGAGGAGTATCGTGGCCTTCAGTAACTGATACCTGATTTTTTTTATATATATATATACTTTTTTTTTATATTTCTATTGATACCAAAAATATATGTACATCTTTTAAGACACTGTTACCGATGGATCTCTCTAGAACTAAACAGTCGCAGTTTCTTGGCTTACCAAATAGTGAATAGTGGAAACGCACGTCTGCACCGGCTCTGTAAACGGTCTTAAATGTATATATTATTATATAAACGAATTAAAATACGATTTTAAAAACAGTAACGATCCACATTTGGGTTTTTAAAATTTTCAAAAAAAAAAAACTAGTGTTAATTTTTTTATTTTAATTCTAAGTTATTGTGAGGTCAGCCTCTGTTGTATAAATTATTACATTGTACTCTATAAGGCATATTGTAATTACAAATATTGTACGTAGGTTTTAAATTGTTAAGATTGAGGGAGTTTGCTGTAGTTATGGATATAAGGCAACGTGTAAATTTTGTAATGCCCTTTGTTTCAATAATGAATATATATTATTATATGGTAAAAATAAAATCATCCAGTTTTTAAAAAAAATATTTACCAGATTTTTATTGTACCCCTTACCTGCCATTGTAATTTACAGATTTTTCTTTAATATAAAATATATAACAATTTTTTTTTATAACAAAGAAATTAATCATTTAAATTAGCATATAGTGTATAACACTAGGTTCCTTCTGTCGGGGGATGCGGCGTGAAGCTGATTTGAATGAATATAAATTAGTAAACATAATATATTATTAATATTTGAAGCAATTTAGAAAAAACTGGATATTAATTAAGAAATCAAATAATGCAAAGATACAATCTCTAAATTTTATTACATAATTAGATAAAAAATATACCTTAATTTGAGGCCGTCGCGTACGAGGCCTTGCGCTATGCGTAGGAGTGCAATAGTAAATACCACGGTTGTGGGTTCAATGCCCACTCGAGAAATATTTAAAATTATAATTTCCTCGCTCTGGTAACGACGCAAAATGCGGCGTTGAGTTCCGCCTCTAAACAAGCAATTACTCAAGAATGCGGGTAGAAAATTCTAAGAAGTGCTCTCTTAGAGTAAAATAAAATTCAAATATTGCGTAATTGTAAACTACGATGTCTGTGGGGTCTCGAACATCAGACGGAAAGTCCCCACTTTCACATGAATTTTATAACACTAGGGTTCCCCCATAGTAAGACTGAAAAGCTATTATACTATATATAACTTTTAGACGCCATATAAGAGAAGTTCATAGAGAAATTAAACTATCTGGTAAATAAATTAAAGCAATAAATTAAAATTATAATCACCTTAGAGATTCGAGGGTGAATCTTAGAATTTGCTTAAATACAATCAGCTGAGCTCATTTTATGTTATTATTCTTATATTTTTATAGTTTCACGCTGCGTCGGCAGAGGGAGTCTGGGTACCTAGTGTTCTCACTAATACAGTTCTTTTTCTCACTTTCTGTCAAATTATATGGCGGCATTCAACGCTGCACTTTTCCTCGTTACTAGAGCCTCTTATCAAGCAACGTCTAAATTGTTATACGCTTGTTACAAATTATTTAAGTAGTTATCATCTTCAAAGGGACATGTTTACAGAGATAATTTTAAGTTTACGTAATTAGTTTATCGTTTGGAAAGAGATAATGCCTGGGAATCCATTACTTTCATTTCATGATTATGGTAAAAACTATATTAACACTTTCCCCCTACATAAGCTGACATAAGCGACATACAGTGGAAACCTTAAAAAATTCTTTAGAAACCTAAAAATTTAAACGGAAATCGAACTCACAACCATCGGACATGCACTAACAACATCACGACGTCTATCGTGTCTATCGAAGTAAATTGTTATAAAGCGAACCGGGAAAACGTATGGCATCACGATTTTAGTCCCGTTTTCTTTTATCACAACCAATAACATCGGCGTGTCAGTCGAATACTAATATAATATAATACATTTTTATTCTACGCTCCTGTTGTTTGACTTCAACTTGATTTGAACTCACCACATTATCTAGTATCGTTTATTTGTTATATAAAAATGATTCGTGATTCGTACTCGCAGGAGCACACTGCTGTCATCACGGTGGACGATTAACGACGTTTGGCGCTCTGTTCATCCTGACTATCTCGCTGGGTATAAAGCGTGAAGTTAAGTTACTGCGGGAAAAAACGTGAAGCTGCTTTTATAGATATATACAAAACAACTAAATAGAATCATTAAACAGCCCACATATTGCATTTGAAATACAATATATAATTTACTTCAAAACATAATACTCTTATCATCGTACTGACTAACTGATAGCTTATCAGAGCGTCAGATTGTCTGTCACACACGATTAGCATTGAGTGTTGATACCTACTTCAATTGTGCTATAGTTTATGTAGTTTCCCTTCGTTCTAGTGTTTAAACACTTCATTCTCTTTTTCCGTTTGATTAATAAAACGTTACGTGTTTAGTGGTTAAACTTAACGCCGAGTATTGTTTTAATAGATGGAGGATATGAAAGTTATTCTAATTTAATCATAGTATGCGACTAGTTGTGGTACGGGGTATGTCTGTAAACGCGGCAGGTTGTAAGTTCGATTCTTACTCAAAGAAATTAAATGAATAAACATTTGATTTATTAGATTATTTTAATTATCTTGCTTTGGCAACGAGGCAAAAAGTTTCACCACTCAACACATAATGAGTTCAGGATTCAGTGGAAAGTGGAAAAGTCTTAACGGCAACGGAGCGTTTTATAGCTAGATTCCCAGGTACCCTCTACCTACCCCACTACAGTGCGGGAATGTGTACAGTAGTGATGATGTTTGGTGGAAGCCGAGATGAAAGGTGAAAGGAATGTTTATATTTACTTCATCATTTAAATCTAAATTTAAAAATCTGCACCACATTTAAATCATTATCGCATATAAATATGAAATAAAAAGTTACGTATATGTTAGATACAAAATTTTCCCCGATTAAAAAAAAATGTGATAGCTTATCGTGACGTCACCACGACCTTGGATCGTGGGTCATTGGCACCGGAAGGGCGGTCATTGAAAAAAATACACATTAAGGTGTTTAAGCGAAACATTTATTCATAGATCTGGAGGGTTTTTGGACGAGAGTGCATTCAATCCGGACATTTATAAGACCTGATGCAATTGACGTCAATTGTTTGTTTTTGCGCGGATTTTTAACACGTACTTATTTATAGTAGTAAATATGTACTCATATGACGCCATTGTGGCGCAGGGGCACAAAATGTGAGTGTAAACGGGACTGGTTGCAGGTTCGCTTCCCACTCTAGTATATTAAATATTCACTAAAATTTATATTTTATTTTTTTCGCTTCGGTGTCGAGCCAAAGTGAAGTTGAGTTTCGTCAATCAACAGGCAATGCCTCCAACATTAGACGGTAAGTGCTACTGAGTTTGATTCCCGCTTAGCCTATAATAGCACAAATAGTACAAATATTATTTTTGTTTCCCAGAACAGACAAATGGTCACAAAAAATATTAAAACGAATACAATTAAGTGACAACAACGGTTCATGTTTGTATAGGTCAACCAGAACACATTTAGACTCATCAATCATTAAAGAGTAAATAGTAGATATTGTTGTTTACATTTTAGCAGCAGACCAGACACAGTTACAGGCAGGTAGAACCTAGACCACTATGTTTTTCATGTTCAGCCCAAATTTGAGACTGCTTTACGTTTGAGAGGCAAAGAGCGGCAGTGGGTTTCGTCACTCAGCCAATGCTTCGAGAAATTGGCACAGAAATTAGGAACTGAATATCTTAACACTAGGTTCCCTTTACCTCATGCCATCTATATAAATGAATCTCCACCTCCTCCGGTTTTCTAAGAACTTTGGAAACCACCCGTATTTTGCCTTAATATTTGTGAAATAAAACAATGAAAAATATTAAAAATAATAAAAAGATAATAATAAGAACTCAACGATTTTTTTGATTTCTTCATATCGCATGTCTATAAAACAAGAAGATCTACTCAAGCACCAATGACCTAGTTGTAATAATTATACATACATACTAATGCAGAAGGGCGTGGACGCAAACCTGACTCACATTTAGATAAAATCCAAGGTTAAAATAACTTAGTAATATAGGGCTAAGTTTTATTTAAACTAACTTTTACTTACGCTGTATCTCGCACATAGCAGAGTAGGCTGAGGCATTGAGTGTTGAGTGGGGGGAGTCAAAGCATTTTGCCTCTTTACCAAAGCCAGGATATGAATTTATTTAAATATTTCATTTCCTAGAGAGGAAATCGAACTTACACTGCGACCTTAAATCATTTAAGCCAATTCTGAAATTAGCTTAAGCAAACAGATAAGAAATCATTGTTTTAGTAATGACAGCCACCTATAAAAGTTGTTTTCATATATCTCCAATAAACAGACAGCGATCAGTTACAATTTTATTATATTCTAGATTCGAAGATTATATCAAATCAGCTTTACGCTGTTTCCGCACACAGCAGAGTAGGCAGAGGCAGTACCTCGTGTTAAGACACTCCGTTTCCCTCTTTCTGCCGAATTCTGGCATAAAATATACCGATTATAGTATATTTGAACTCCTTGGACTAATTTAATTGGCTGGGGATTTTTGAAAATTATTTATTTTCATTTTGTCACCACTCATTCACTCACACTTACACTCACACCACAGAGAGAGAAAAAAGCGCATTTTATACTCATTGCGTAGTGTTGCATTAACCTTAGAAACATAATTTAAGTACGTTAAAATAAATAAATACTTTACACAATCAATTTACATTTATGTCTAGATACAATCAGTTCACGCTGTATCTTGTATTTAGCAGGTAGGCGGAGAGAACTTATTATTAAGACACTCCGTTTCTCACTTTCCGTCGAATATTTGAAGCATTTTAAGTTATGTAGCGGAACTCAACGCCATGCTTTCCTCGTTACCAGAGCGAAAAATTTTTAAATATTAATAAATAAAAATTTCATTACCCCGTATGTCCCACAACCCACAACCATCGCGTTTACAGTCACATACTGTACCACGACAGCCTCGGTAATATATATTAAAACGTAGATAATAACATAAATACAATTCATAATAATATGTAAAACAATACAAATATGTATGTATGTATGTATGTTACGCATACATCCGAAAACAAACGTCCGTGAATCACACAGCAATTAGCCCAGATACGCCGATCGCCATGAAATTATAAATCATATAGGAAGTTAGTGATTCAACTATCGCGTGCACCCAACGCTGCCACTACTGAACTAATAAATTTAAATTTAATATATGAATTTATTTTATTAAGTATTTTATTGTTTAATTTACTTTAATGTTGTTCTAGTAGTGGTACGGAGGCACGAGTGTGCAGATGGAAATGCGACAGATTGTGAGTTCGATTCCCATTTGAAGAAATACAAACTTTTGATATTTTTGATGCAAAGCGCGACGTTGAGTTTCACCACTCAACGCGCATTGCTTTCAGAAATCGGCGCAAAATGGGGAATTTCAGATAATGTCTTAATGAATACGAAGTGTCTCTATTCTAGGTTCCCATGTTCCTTCCGTCTATCCGGCTATGTATAGGACACAACGTAAAGCAAAACATATGTAGAATAAATATTTACGCTTGCTTATACGCTTTTTCCCCGCACATCAGGAGAAGCCAGAAGAAGAAGACGCTTAATTTTCCAAAGCGAATTAACAAAAATAATTTTTAAAAAAACATTAACCTTACTAGGAATCCAACCTACAATCATTTCGTTTACATTCTGACCAAAAAAAAAACAAGATGTTCTGATAAGCAACCACGAAATTTCAAGTTCACTTCCTCCAATATTAATTCAATGTCTTTCAGCAACTAGGTTAGCATTAATTGGCACGTGAAGGTTATTTAATTTTGTATATTTATAATAGTTATCAATTACTAGCATGATTGAGTCAAAAGGCACTCCGTTCTCCACTTTCTGTCAGAAATTGGACATTACGTGTTGAGTGATGGAACTCAATGCTACGTTTGTCTACTACAGAGGGAAAATAAAATTAGTTCAAATATATTCACTATCCCAAGTCAAAATCGGACTCAAAACCATAGTATATAACCATACAATATCAGATGCTGTACTGCGCTACGACGGCCTTGGATCAGAATATAAATTTGTAAACAGCTTTTTAAACAGTGGGCTTAAGGTAATTTTTATTCAAGCAAGCATGAAATTGAAATAAAAACGAGTTTTGGTTTTTTTAAAACTGTACATAGCTGTTAGATATATGTTGAGTAGATGACACGAAAGCGTCATTGAAATGGAACTTGTGACCCTAGTCTTCTCAGTTGATATTGTACTTACTAAACACAACAAAACGGCTCAAAGACTCAACTCTCAGCCAGTTTAATATTAAAATCAGACTCTGCAGTACCAAAGTTCGTAGCAAATATTCTCATACGTTGACCATATTGCTCGAAGATAACCCGACAATCTTGACAAATTGGAAACATAAAAAGTCCTAGAAGCTGATTTCTTAGCCGATGCCCTGACGCTGCCAAAGAGCTTGACTTCTCATTACAGGCGCACTGATGCAAGATGAATACAGGGTGGCATGGAAGCGACTCATCAGCTCCTCCATCAGAGCTTATCAGAAGGAAGACGACATTCAGATATAAAGAATACGACGAACAAGATAAGCTAAAATAATTGAATTTTTACTTAATTTTTATTGGTTGGTAAAACCAAAAAAAATAACCAGACAAAATTAATACCTACTGTTAAGTCACTCCGTTTCCCATTTTCGGACGAATTTCTGAGACATTGCGTTCTGAGTGGTAGAATTCAAGAGGAAATGGAATTATTAAATGATTCATTTCACCGATTTGCAATCGAACCCACACCTGTCGCCTTTATAGTCACTGCGCTACGACGTGTTTTATCTTTCTCTACAATTTATAAGAGTAGTCTCTACCTTTATAAAACACAAATATTTTCACAGCACCTACAGTGATAGTGTTGCGTAATGGAATGACAAAAACGTTGTTTTTTATCATAATAATCCAAAGTCACGGTGTCAATGACATATTTCTATCGATCAAGGCTTTTTGAAGTCAGATGACAAAAATGTATGACAGTCGGCAGGTTGTTCACTTTCTATAGGCGTGTTTTAAAATAACAAATTATTTATAACTAGTGTTGTACTCTTGGTTTTGCTTTCTTCAATTCTGATTAAATAATATACAGGTTTTGATTGTTTGATTGACCACAGAAAAGTGAAACGGATAACATAGCTGCAACTCTCCTTTATGTTATACATATTTTATTTATTTTTCTATAATAAATGAACCTCGGCAACATATATTACTATTCTAAGATTATCACATATGGTTAAACTAGCACTCTGTTTTTATCTTATTTTACACATGAGTGTTATTGTAGACTAGCGGACCTGGGCGTTGGTTCTTGAACTACACCGTCAGGCGGGTGAAGCCGCCGAGGTATATGTATTCATATAGAAGATATACTAAATATATTTATGAATACATTCTCAGTTTAGTATCAAAATAGCAACCAAAAAAAAGTATATATACCTTTATATACACATATATATATATATATATATATATATATATATATATATATATATATAATACACTTTGTCGGCATACTTATACCACTCCAGCAAATCCATTCATTTTCAATTACCCTGCTTTGACAAGACATTCAAAAGCGGAGAATGTAGTGTCTTAACACTATTCTTTTTATCTACCTAATCAAATACTAAAATTGAAATCGGCTTCAAGCTGTATCCCGCACACAGCAGGATAGACAGAGGGGACCTGATGTTAAGAAACTCCGTTTCCTATTTTCCTCCGAATTCTGGTTTCGCATTGCATATTGAGTGAAGAGCGAAGAAATGGAAATAGAAATTTTAATGTATATAGAATTTTTAATATAAATAATAAATATTTCAGAAAATAGACTATTAAATTCGAAATTAGCCGAAATTAACGTGCTTATTCACTAATCAACACAGCGCTATTACGAAGCGAACGCCCCTACACTTCAGTTTACACAATATTGTGAATGCCTCTCCATAAATTACAGATATGATATGGGTCAAACTCAGCCAAAATAAATGTTGGATTTACCATTAATAAATGTATTTGAACCTACTGACTTTGTTAAAAACAAGTTCTTTAATATTTATAAGTTCTACTATACAAATATTTTTAAATTAATTTTTAAACAAAAACATAATTTTATTTGGTTTATCCTACTCCTATTCGGAGTTCGAAACCTTATACGTAAAATAGAAAATACGGGATATTTTGTCTGAGCTTCGATATATCTCGCATATAGCAGCGTAGGCAGAAGGAACCTAGTGTTACGACACTCCGTTTCCCACTATTCAACGCACTTTTTAATGCAATGCGTGTTGTGGTGTTTCTCAACGCGAGGTTTTTGCCATGGTGCAAGAGGGAATAAATTACAATAATAGCTAAAATTAATAATAAAGATAAGTGAAATATAAATATGAAATATTAATAAAAAATAATGTTCCCACTCGGGGGAGTGGGTATCTAATCCATAACCACAAACGCGGCTGTTTACAGTCACACACTCGTGCCACTGCGCCATGGCGGCCTTAACGTTAGTCCTATCATAAAAAACAATTTATATTATTGTAACATTAAATATTTATTAAACTAGACGCAAATTTATTATATCGAAAGTTGTTTTTATTTGCGAAAGGTCGTCGACCGCTTATCACTGACCTCAATATCACCGATATTTGTTATCAAATCTATTAATTTTGCAGATAAAACAATAGTTTGACCGATTTTAAATGCATATATACCGATGTCAATATTTTTCTAATTTTGTGTAGTTATACAAATTCATCAACCGATAGTTTCTTAAGTTTTTCCATGTATGGAATGGTTTCTTATATAATTTATGTTAAAATATTCGTCTTTTTCATACATATATACAAAAGCGAACTTTTTGAATTATTAGGAATCCAATAATGTGAAATATTTAGCACTTTGGCTTTGCGTAGAGACGTCTTGTCGCCGACTTTTCACAGTTCCTCATAAGGTCAAATATCATCCACACCATCTGGATACTTAGCAGTTCACTACTGTGCGGTTTCTTAGGAACTTCCTTCCACGCGCCACGCAACTGTGGAATGGTCTATCTGCAGTGATGCCAGGTCGATATGAAATGGGTACATTAAAAAAACGTGTCTATCTCCTGGCCCTTGGCGGCCGGCAACGGACCTGTAGCTCCTCTGGTGTTACAAGGGGTCGTGTCATCAGGTCAGCTGTATGTTCGTTTCCATAAAAAAAAAGACTTGACTGGATTTGGGAAACGGAGTATCTTAACACAAGGTACCATATGCTTTATCTACCATATGTAGTATACGGCGTAAGAATAAAATAAATTGAATGCTATAAAGATTTTCATATATCTTGACTTTAAGTTCAATTTTTTTTAAAGCTTTCTAAATATTTTTAATTCATAGATTTTCCAATCCAGAAATCATACGATAATAACATCTATATAGTGTGAACGATAACACCAAAATCCTAAGAGCAATGCCCTCTTATCACTGACATTAGGTTGACCGATAAGGTGACCCGCACGTGTGATTATAATTAGCGATATCTATTGTAATGTCTTGTAGAACTAGGTTTGTCACGTTACTTTATCGTGAGACGATTTGGATAGGTAATGGCATGTTTCTCCGTTCTCCACTCTATTTATTAATTTATATTGCTAGTACAGTAGCGAAACTAAACACCGCACTTTTGGTATACTCATATTAATATTTTATTTGTTGAGCTGATTGTAGGGTCCTGTAGGAACGGAAATCAGGACTACGCTGTATTTCATAAATGAATGAAATAAATGAAATGAAATTTGAAATGATAATCGAATCCATAACCGCTGTCGCTATCACAATTTAAGTATATAAGTAGGAAGTGGAACCAGCACTTATTGCAGCCTTAGCCACTCCGTGGTATGTTACTAAGAAAAAAAGGTAAGAAAAACATGGTTTCCAAGGGAAATGATATCGTATAATGTTTGTAGTATACCAGCTAAATTATTCATAGCATCGACACGTGCCCCATAGAGTAGAACTTCCCTGTGAAAAGGGACTACTGATAACATGTTTAAGGGTTAGAACTGCAAATAAAGAAAAGTTTACTACCGTTACTCGATTTTGGGATTGTTTAAATTAAGAGGTTTTTAAGCGCGACGTTGAGCTGCGCCACTTAACAAGCAATGTCGCAGGGAACTATAGTATCTTAAGAAAAAAAAAGATCAAAGAGTAGGAAAACATTAGGTTCCCAGTTTCCCTCTGCCTATCTGCTATGTGCGGGATTCAGCGTGAAGCTAAATTTAAAATATTCTTTGTCGTTATTTATCCTGTCGTTATGTATACGGGATAAAAATATCAAAAATAAATAAAAAGAAAATAAATTACTATATCATGAAATAATATAGAAGAAAAATAAAAGTAATAAATGATATAATAGATAATTTAAATATTAACAAAAGAAGCTATTACAATACAAATATAAAATATATAAATTAGTAACGTAATCATTTATGTAGTTAAAGTTTCTTTGATTTTTATATATAAACAAATAAAAGCTAACTTAGTTTATGACTGTGTCTCAGTATTCATTAAATGAGCAGCTATTATTATATATATGCAAATATCACTTCTAATAGTTATATAATACTGTGAATTGTATAATATTGTGTGGTGTTCTTGTCTGAGGTATGTAAGTCTACATCTGAGCCCCCAACTTGTCAAGCAAAGTGAGATGATATGGTGCCTAAGTGTGAGGAGTGATATTATTCACTATAAAAGTGAAATTTGTGCAGTTACGTGTTGTAAATATACTATACTGAAAGAAATATTAAATTTTTAATATATTTAATAAATTTTTATAAATAATTTTTTTATAAAAATTTAATTTTTTTAATAAAAAAAATTAACAATAAAAAGTTTTCTTCCGTTGGCACAATGACAGACAACAGATCCCGATGTATCATTTTAGTTATCTTACAATTAATTATTCAATTGAAATTACGGAGCTGCAACTTCGACATTTTGCCTTGGCTGTCGTCACCACTCGAAAGGCTAAAAATAAAAGCTAAAAAAAATAAAGCCGAAGCCGGAGGTGAAAGCAAGTTAATAATATAATTTTATATACTCAAACAAAGTTTGGTAGATAATTAATTGATTAAACATAACAAATAAACTAAATATCCTATTACCTAATTTGTTTTGTTATGATAACTGATATTTGTGTGTACTGTTAAAAATAATTAATTTAAATGAACATTAATGTATTATTATATTATATAAATTGTGGTCGTCGTGGTGCGAGGGCACAAACGTCGGGGGTTCGATTTCCACCTGAGGGAATGAAATATTTCCCATCTGGAGTTATAAAGTCGAGCCTTGAGTTTCAAACTCGCAATGTCTTGAAGATTGGTCGATGAGTGAAGTGAGATGAAGGAACGAACTGAACTTAACACTCCCCTCCATGGGACAGGGGTCCGATAACTATTTGAGAGAATTATTATATTTAGAAAAAGACGGCGTCGAGTTCCGCCATTCAACATATAATATCGAGATACGGAGAACGGAATGTCTTAACACTAGGTCTGTATGTCTCAACTTATCCTGCTAAGCGAGAAAAAGCGTGAAGCTGCTTTTTAAGAAATTTATATTTTCATAGTAAGGGTAGAAACCCTGTACAACCCTTCCAAAGGGCATGAGAATGAATAAATAAGCGATGTCACTCAAGCCTAGCTGACGTAAGCAACTGTTGTTACAAAGTTTTATTTTGTTAAGTAATAATTTTTGATGTTTATGTGTGGGTTCGAATTATTACATGGGTTTATTTATGACTAGAGGAACCACACGGCTTCGCTCGCTCGATGAACTATACGAATATATATTAAATATATTTATGAATTTTCTATCAGTTTTTAATAGGATCATAGTAAGGAAATGTAAGCCTTAATAACCAAAAAAAGCTTCACTTAGAATTATAAATAAAAAAAAACTAAATAAAATCGACATTTTATTACCTCGAGGGGGGGTCACAAAATGTGTCTCGAAATTAGATCGGTGTGTGAGGTACGCAACACTAGATACTCTCTGTCTACATAAAAAAAAATACACACAGAACTTTCGGTATTCAAACCTACGATATGATAAAAGGTTTAAGTGAAAAGAATAAATGAAGTTTAATTAAAAAAAATTTGAGCTTTCGACATGGGCCATGGTTAATTACAGCCGACCGTAAAAACTTGAAATGCCGAACACACCGCACTTAACCGGGAGATGGGTGATATTTGTTCTGGTATAAAATTAAAGGGAAGATTTTATAATATCCTTTATAATATAATATTTTATATAAATTATTATATTATTTTGTATTAATAGACAAATGCGAATTTCTCCGCTTTAGGAAGACACCGCTTTGTTGAGTACAGGAACTCCGCATCCTATTACCAGAATGACGAAATGAAAATGTTTCATTCCCTCGATTAAGAATTGAACCCACAACCTTCGTGTTTACAATCAGACGCTATGTCGTTCCCAATGTTCTATGTTTATTCTCAGTATTTACTCTAAAAATAAGGTATAACTTCACCAAATCGAGTCCTTTTTTTCGTACATGAGCGTACAGGGTATACACGTTGTTTTGTTCTGTTCTGACTGTAAATCCTGGAGGAAATGAAATATTTATCTAAACTTTAAATTCTCATTTCTTTGTTTTAGTGACAAGGCAAAAAGTGGCGTTATGTACCGCTACTCAACACGCAATGTCTCCAGGATTCAGCGGAAAGTGGGAAGTATAACACTAGGTTCTCTCTACCAAACTTGCTGTGTGCGGGACACAGCGTGAAGCTGCAAAAATGTATATAATTTGCTTGTTATAGTTATCAGACAGATGATCTACACGATCACAGATACAATCTATAGATAGGGTCGATAGCGCAGGTGCAAATAACATGGTTTAAATCAAAATGAGGAGTTCAACTACCTACATAAAGTAAGAATTACAGATTAAAAATATCTTTCGACAGGTTTCATTCCAACTTGGGGGAATGAATTATTGTGATTTTCTCGTTATGTTAACAACACAAAATTACGGCGTTGAGTTACCCCGCTATTCAACTCGCAATTTATCAAGTAGTAGGAAACGAAGTATCCCTCTGCCTACCATAACTATGCGGGATACAGCGTGATAGTATAAAAAATATTACTGACTCCTCTGGCCATGCAGAAGGCGTCTGAAAATACAATAACACAGTTATAACAACATCGTTTAAACCTTTCAATGTTCAAATCCATTATTATGTTAAACAGGCGTCCTTAGATTGCACTTTTTGTGCATTCCCACCGAGCACATATAAACATGTCGGTATTCGTTTCTGGAAAATGTTCCACAGCGCAGTAAATTGAGAAAGCCAATGTTTAAAAACGTATATTTTTTTATTACTTTATGCTTAAAGATTTTGTATCTATGTATATTGTTTATCTTCTCGCTGTATTCTACACATGGCAGGATAAACAGAGGGAACCTGACTAGGTTCCCTCTGTTTATCCTTCGCAAAGTGGGTAACGGATGTTTCTTAAGACTTTAAGAAACAGAAGTGTCTTAATGACCTTAATGAACGGAGTATTGTTACCTTCGTTGTCAGATTCTTTCTGCATATCCAGATATATGCGGCATTCAGCGTGAATCTAGAAAAACACAAAAAAAAGCACCTAGCTCTCTGACATTTCTACACTGCAACCACAGAGCACAGCTTCAGCTTTCTTACGTAGATAAAGTTAAAATATTATCGTCGACGATCGAAAGAGCGAACGAATGCTCTAATACATTTCGGAAAACAACGTTCAATTTCTCCGTCTCGCCCTCCGCCCGCCCTCCGCCCGCCCTTGCTAGCTTCAACATTTAATAGAAACTTTAGACATTGAGTTGACTCGGGTTGGAATATTCGTTATTTCGATTAAATATTCCCTTTATGATATATTACATCAGGTCTTTTATAGAATTTTTTTGTTGGCAAAATATAGTGTGTTTAAAATATGTTTTTTTTTTATCATAGTTTTTTGGAGCTTCATGTTGTGTCTTAAAACTATACATAGCAGGGAAGGCAGTTGGGGCCAAGGATTCTACTTTCTTCCGATTTAAACACTTCCTTTCTCCATGTTGCGCTATACTGTCTTATTACATCTCAATTGATACTATTGGTCTCAAACTCCTTAAAGGATTCTCCTCAAAGGAAGAGATTTGGGCTGACAAACTGCTTCTGATGGGTGCACATTCTGAATAACTTTAATAAAGTTATAAACTCGTTGTTGCGGAAGTCATCATGGCGCAAATATAGCAAATATTATCTATTTTACATTTCCATTTTCTTATTCCTGTAACAAGTCGAAGCGGAGCGTTGAATTACACCAAATAAATGGTCTTCTAAAATTTGGCTTAAAGTTGAATACGATGTGTTTTTTAACCTGAAAAACCTATAAATCTAGAAAACAAAAATAACAACTATTTACCACCAAACATAGCAAAAAAAAACCATTAAAAGCCCGAACGTACTAAATCCCGAACCATATTGAATTTCATTTACATACACACGAGCAAATATTTTAACTTTAATCGTATTGAAAATTTAAACTGAAAAATTTAACCGTTTACAGCACAAAGGGGGAAGCTATCAAAGGCTATAGTTACCTGAACGATACCTAACAGAATACTTGGCGTTGTTTACTCAGATAGTCTACTCGTAGAATGGATGGATAAGTAATTTCGAGTGTTATATAGAGCCTTCTCACGGGATAGTTTGAGTTTAAACGGTATGGGTGTAGGTTCGATTTCCCCCCGGTGATTGATGTATTTAAAAATTTTATGTCCTCGATTTGGCAACAAGGCTAATCGAGGCCTCAGGAATTCGGCGGAAACCGGGGAATGAAAGTGTCTTAATGGTGAACGGAGTATCTTAACACTAGGTTCACAGGCTTTTTTTGCCTTTATTGCTATGCATATAGCACACACCGTGGGTAAACCGTGAAGCTTAAAACATATGTTGATTTCTTTGCTCTGGTAATACAAATCACGACGTTAAATTTCGCAACTGAATGACTGACACTGAAAACGCAAAATGAGGCCAATAATGACGATTATGGGTTTGATTCTCACAAACTATATAGTATTCTCATTTTCATGTTTCCCAGTCTGTATTTTTAAAAAATAGAATTCCGGATACAGCGCAAAACTAAAAAGAACATCTTCAGGCGCGATCTGCATACATTAATTAATAGTATTAAAAATATTCAACTTCCAGCTCCAACTTCTAAATTCTCGAGCAACTAATAGTAATATAACGTAGCCAGCTAGCCGCAGAGCCAGAAGTAACAGCACAGTACTGTACAGAAGCCCCACATTGTTCAGCCCAGACGGTGGTAAAAAACGCTGCCTGCATAATTGAAAATGCCAAAAATAACAGCGATGGGCGAAATTCCCCGTAACTTTTCCACTACAAATTCTGAATATTTCTTTGCATTTTTATCGGGTATTCATTTTTTTTGTAGTTGGGAATGTTAAGTCTTTTTTGGGTGGACGTCAAGTGAGGATAAATAGATGTGTGAATATGAGGTTACCGTGGCGCAGCGGCACAGAGTCTGAGTGTAAATGTGACGGTTGTGGGTTTAAATCCCACACAGGGAAATAAATTATTAGATTTTCTTGGCAATAAGAGCGAAATGTTGAGTTTTGCCACTCAGCACTTAATTTCGTGAAAATTTTGCGGGAGGAACGGAATGTACTAGCACTATGTTCCCTCGGACTACCTTACTATATGCGGTATACAGTAAAAAGCACAAAAGGTGTTTAAAACTGTAACCATAGTACACTGACATACATATATCAAGAACCCTACTCTACATACAAATATCCTATGCTATGAATATATCTATTCTCTAAGGCTCATACCACGTGTTACGATACTACAATCCGGGTTTAACTGTTGTGACACGTTAAGAATCGAATCCGCACTTGGCAACCTGTCAAATGCGTACATCCTCAATTGTTCCGTTCTGTTGTATAAGTTTTGCGTAAAGAAAATTTTTCCATTTCACTCATGTAAAACAAAATTTTCTCGCGTTTTCGTTTGAATTCACACCAAGAGCTGGGTGTGACGGGATTTTGTGGGGTGTCCATGGACTCGTTTATTGAATTTTCATTGTATTTTTATTTTCTTAATCATTTTCCATGTATTTCATTTATATTGTAAAGTTGTTTTTCTTTAAATCTATTAAAAATATAATATATATATTTTCTTAATTGGAATTTGGACTAACAAGCCGTTGTAGACCGAATTTGAAATCAAATTTGGTACGATAGCGCATAATAAAATGATTTCATTGTTTCAAGTAAAAATCAAACCCACAAGCACTCGCATTGATCGCACTCCCACGATGGCTTTACTTATTAATGCAAGTAACCATTATAGATCAGATAATTTCCAGATTTCCGTTTTCTGTCCGGCTATGTGCGAGCAGGGTAAGCAAAGGAAACCTTAGAAACTAATTTTATGGTATGCTGTTTAAATAAAGATACTTCAGTGCCTCGTTTTCCTATTTTTGGAGGCATTGCATGTTAAGTTGCGAAACTTAGCACCTCGCTCATGAAAAGAAATATGTCATTTCCTCGAGTGATAAAATGTCGTGTTTACAGTGCGTGCACCACGACTGGCCTCAACTAAGGCTCCAATAATATATTTTTTGTAATTTAAGTTACCCTTCATTTTAAGAATCCATACCTCCCCTACTGTCGTCGTTGAATAGTTCCGCGGCTGTCAGCCAGTATTGAGCTAGATTTATTATTTTTATTATTGTTTGGAGGAATGCAGACTGCCTTTTCTATACCCGGCTTAAGTTATGACGTGGCGTGGCTAATAAGTAGTAGTGGCTGTCTGATTGTAAAGGGGTAGGATGTGGGTTCCATTCCCAGGGGAGGAACATATTTAAATTATTTAAGTCGGTGAATCAATTAGCATAAAGAAAATTCAGCAGATTATACGTCTATATTTTTTAACTAGAACAGGGGGCTATTCATATATATAGAGGATACATTTTTATTATAAATACTAAGAATTATTTTCTAGTTAAGGCTATAACTATTAATTTAAATATATTTATTCCCGCAAGAGTATGTATTTTTTAAAGTTTTATATCTGTCTCAGTCTTAAGACTTCGTGTTCTGCGTACTGATCAATTTAAAGAGACCTCTTACTCCCCAAAGCCAGTCTAGCTAACCAAAAATATACTATACATATGTACGCGACACAGTATGGGCTCGATTCCCACTCGAGGTAATGAAAAATTTATTATTTCGATTTACTTCGCTCCGACAGCGAGGCAAAGCGCGGCGTTGAGTTCCACCACAAAACACGCAGTAAAAATTTGGCGGAATATAAGGAACGAAGTGTCTTAACACTAGTTTCCCTCTGTTGAGTGGCACTACATTCAAAACAACAAAATTTACAATATATCCGATTGCATTAAGAATATCAGTCGACAAATTTGCGTAAGTATTAGAAGCTCGAGAGACCGTCGAATTGGGTCATAAACTAAAATTACTTAGAGCTATTGAAAATCCTTCCTCAGGGACTCGAAGTATCCGTGGAATTATATTATGGCGGTGTGAGAAATTTCTTTGTTTATATCACTGTGGGCACAGTCTTTATGTTTAATTAGCTTGTGAAGGAAGTTCGTTCGGGTTTTACGTAGATAAAGTTGTATGACTATCATAAAGCACGACGTTGAGATCCGTCTCATGAAGAGAAAACGGAGTATCTTTACAATAGGTTAACTTAACACAACTGCAGGAAGGAAAAAAAAATATTTCATTTCCTCCAGTGAGAATCGAATCCCAAACCTGTTTCTTTTGAAGTGGCGCTGATGTGCTCCTGTGCCAGGACATTAACTTCATTCAATTTGAACCTGGATCCTTCACCCTTATAGTCAAATCCTTTCAACAATGAAAAATCAAATGTTGTTAACAATTTATAAAATACTAATTTAATGTATATTATTATCAGAATTTTTATTTGGTCTCAAGCCAACACATACGTGTGTAAACAAATGGGTGATAACCGTCAACTTATACAGTGAAAGGGTTATAGTTTACTATTAGCACTTTGATTAATTACTGAGGATATAGGGGCAAAGGTCGTAGATTTGAATTTTATTAAAGTGTTATCTCATATATTGTGAGAAATGGAATATCTTAATCTTAGGTACATTTTTAGAATAGGTAGGTACAGGTAAGGACAGTCTATTGTTTTATGTTTGAGAGACGGAACTCAACGCCGCAGCGTTGTGTTTTATCAGATCGAAGAAATGAAAGTAAGTTATTAAGATTCAAGAAGTATTTTGTATGTAGATTATGTTAACAAATACAAGATAAGTGATATATCTCTACATTAGGGATGCTTAAGATTGAAAATTTTTTTCACAATTGGGTGGTTTGGTTAAACGTACTAGTCTCAGAAAGTACTGATTCAAATTGAAAAAAAAACTTACCTTAGGCATTTAGAAAATATTATTTATGTCGTATACAACACTGAAGTCGCAGGCATAAACTAGTCTTAAATATAAATATTATTCCTAATCGGATTTGAATCCACAACTATTGCAGTTGTTTACCACGACGCCATGGCGTACCCTACAATGTTTGTGTATATAGAGATAGTATTAAAATGAAATACAAATGACATTAAGTCAAAAATAAACATTGGCTGTCCTTCGTCAAGAAGTTCAACGCACGATACCCGTAGAGCAGTTCATATATATAGGTACAAGTTATAAGCTTATAATAAAAAAAAACAGTTTCCCGCTGTATCCCGCACACCGAAAGGTAGTTAGAAGGAACCTAACCTGACACGCGGAACTCAAAGCTACCCGTTGCCTCAACACCAGAGCGAAGAAATGAAAATATAAATTTAAGTACATATTGCATTTGCTCGAGTGGGGATCGAACCCACAACCAGTCACATTTTGTGCCCCTGCGCCATGACGGTCTTATTGAGATGCTTGTGATAGACATCAGTGGTAAACGCGATACATTGTGGGTTCGATTTCCATTCGAGGAAATGAATATTTAATATTGTAATTTATTTGCTTTTTCAAAATTTATTTTTGTGTTGTCAAAATGACATTTAAATTTTCCTATTAAGCATATTTAAGTCCATGTAAATTATATATCTGACTATCCCGCTGGGGATAAAGCGTGAAGTTATGTGTGTATGTATATCTATATGTAACAGGATTTATTAATATTTCGAATCGGCTACCACTTGCGCCACAATAAAAGATACCACAGGAGATATCGCGATCAACTGTCAAGGTGTGAGCTAGCAGACGCGGCGACGACGACCGAACGATAAGGCTATATTTTTTTTCTATATAAAAAATTACATTTAGATATTTCGAATTTAGATTTAGATCAAAAACCTTAATACTAGGTTTGAATATCCTAATAATATATATCTAACGTGATGCTAAAAAACTGCTTAAAGATGCAAAGATAGTGAACGAAATGCTAATCTTGTAAATTCTTATTTTTCAGGCAGAGAGAAGTATAGAGAATCTAGTGCTAAGACACTCCATCTCCCATTTCACATATTTTCTAGATATTATGTGTTGAATAGCAGAACTAAATGCCACGCATTGTATTATCACTAGAGCGAGGCTATTAAAATATATTGTTTGCTCAAGTGGGAATTGAACCTACAACGGTCGCATTTACAGTCGCTCTCCACTGTCCCACTTCGCGGATAATAATAATAAAATATTGTAAATACACTATTGTGCGCTTATACAATTAAATACAATATTATTTCTTTATTTTAACTTATATGATAAAAATCTAGATAGGTACGTTTTATTGCATATAACTAAAGTTTTACGGTTTAAAAAAGCAAACTTTAATTAAAAACTGGTTAAACTTTATGTATTTTATAGAATAAATAAATTAAGGTCAGCCGTGGCGCAGGGATACAAGCGTGCGACTGTGAACAACAGGTTGTGGGTTCGATTTCAATTCAAAGAAATTCAATATTTCATATTTTCATTTCCTAGTTCTGGTGATGGGGCTAATGTGACTTAAAGTTTCATCCCAAAACACGCATTACCTCCAGTTTTCGTGGAAAGTGGAGAACGAAAGTGACTTACCATTAGGTTCCTTGCTTCCCCTATTTCACACTTAGAACTACTATACTTAGAATAAATGGATTCATGTACAGTATATTACGTAACCCGGCGACAGCTATAATAAATCTAGACAATCCCCCCACGCGGGATTTCACAAGCACGTTGTGCTACGAGTATATTATTGATATATTCACTAATTTCATCTCCCACTGCGTTCTGCATAGACAAAAAAATAAACATTTATAATATATTTACTTTTCTCAACGTCGAAATTTCTTTGATGACGTAAAAAAAGACATACAAACCTTTTTTTTCACTTCACGATTTTTCTTGTTAGGGAATGAAAATATTAAATAATTCCCTCGAGTATGAATCGAACCCACTATCGTTACGATTATATTCACACGCTTGTCGAAAGTGGAGAGCTGGGAGTCTTACCATTAGGTTCCCACATTCCATGGCCTGAATTGTAGTGCAAATCAATACAAAATAGTAATATATATATATATATATATATATATATGCTTTTTTATCTTAAACTAGTTAAAGTATAAGATAATAAATAACCTGTTTATTATAAATCCTGTTTGTTATACTTTAGTAAGTACTTTTTATGTAAGTTTTTTTAATGTTAGTAGTATTTTTCCTAACAAAAATGTTATATTTCAACTTTTTTTTCTGTTAACTTAAAAAGCTTAGTTATCACTATTTATAATAAACTTAAAGCAGCGTAGGAGGAAAGAAATTAGTGTTAAGACACTTTGTTGTCCACGCACCTCCCAATATTCGAGACATTCCGTATTGAGAAGCGCAACTCAATGTCACGTTGTTGTCACCAGAAGAAAAAAAAGGGAATTCATTACGTTGAGTGCGAATCGAACTCCCAACCGTGGCGTTTACATTCACTGAAGTCTACAACATAGAAGGTCAAGTAGCTCTTAATATCATGATTACATTTGCCGTTGAATGTAATTACAACAGTTTACTACAAATAACCACAGGTAACCACAAATAACTAATCGGTTAGACTGGTTACAACCGGTTGCGGCCGGTTAAAGGCGGTTATTGGATCAATTACTTTTTTTTATTATTTAACGATTCTAAAAAATAAATGTCGTTAAGTGTCTATTATAATGAATTACTAATTTATAGTAATTCGTTATAATATTAAGTTTGAAGTTGGTGATTGTTTTTCACATAATTTTTAGGGTTCCTTACGAAAATGAGACCCTGTCACTAAGATTTCCCTGGCCTTAAATCTGTCCGTCTTTACACCTGTATATCTGTCACCAGGCTATATTTCATGAACAGTGATAGTTAGACACTTGAAATTATACATAAAGATAATATATTTATATATATAAATATATATTTCTGTTACCAATATAACAATAAATACAAAAAAATGGAATAAAATAAAGGCTTAAGGGCGCTCCCCATTTCCAGAATTTTCAGTAATATATTCAGTATAAGTAATATATAGTAATAAGTAATAATTTTTCATATGGAATAGACACCTGTTGAATTAGAGAAGTCTCATAGAAACTAATTGCAATTTTTGTTATACTAAGTTCAATTTCGTGTAGGTCACGTTTAGAATGGATTATTGACATTTCGAGGCGAAAATGTCGATGTATATACCTACAGGCTCTTTCCAAATTTAAGAATATTTGTTTCTCCGTCCCGTTGACGTTCAATGTTAGTTTCATGTTTATGTTAAGCAGTACTCAACGCCGGGCTTTGCTCGTTATCAGAGTGAGAAAATGAAACTATTAAATATTTCTTTCCTCCGAGTGGGAATCGAAATTACACACTTCGCGTCTTCTTTCCTGTACCACGACGGTGTCATTAAGGTATATGGATATATTATCTAAATATATTATTTACAAGAAAGGTTATCGTAACATGTTACGTATTACTAATCTACTATGTATATAATATTGACTTGTAATTTTTATAGCTGAAAGCAATTTTGACTGGATCTCCTATCAACATGTATTTTCCTATTACGTAACATTATCTCTCCATTTTTATATAACCTCTTCCATGTGTTCTCCGTATAAGGTGACATTAGAGAATTGGCATACATCGACTGGTACTCTCGGAACGCCATAATGAAATAACAAACGTATATTGATTATACAAATAAGCTTCCACGCCACGCTCTGGTGTCAAACCACGCTCTGCCTTGACACCAGAGAATGAAATGAAAATATAAGTTTAAATTAATATTGACTTTTCTCGAGTAAAGACTCTTGTGTCCCTATGCCACGACTGGACCCTTTATTATATCTATTGTAGATTGAAAATTAAAATTTAAATATCATGGAGGAAATTCACCTAAAAAGCAAGAGGACCAAATGCATACCCTCATGCTCATGTATGAACAGGTTGATGACAGTGGAACAGGTGGAAGAGTTATGCAGAGATCGTAAATTCTAAAGAATACGTTATTTTTATTATTTTACTTACTATTATTTTGCTTTTTAAATGATCTAAACTTTTGTCTTTTTGAAAAGCCGAATACGCTAAATTCAAAATTTCAAATAAGAAACTAAAAGATTACTTAACTTCTAAAAAGCTTATCAATCTTATAAAAATAAGTCCCAGATAGATAAACTTGAGACTCGGAAGCCCTTAACCCGTCGATCCGAGTGGGAGAGAATAAATATTTATTACATAGTACGATGTGTGGTACAAGTTGCGTAATTATAGCGTTTTTATAATACTCTTTATTTTTTATAATATATTTGTTTTACTATTCTTGCTCAGCTTCACGCTGTATCCCTAACATAGCAAGGTGGCCATTGGGTAGTGTTAAGACATTTCGGCTTCTACTCTCCGTATAATAGTAATTTCAGTATGTCACCTCCACGCGATCTGTAGACAAATTATATTGACAGACGATTAGAAGGACGACTACTAGATCCTATAAGGGTTCCGTTTTTTTCGTTTTGATATTTCTAAAAAATTAGTTTTAAATATGTAACATAAAATTATGAATTGAAATTATCAATTACTTAGTTATTATACAAGCCCTCTTTTAGAGTTACATGGCTATCTTTTTTTTATGGAAAAGACAAAACAAACGGGCATACGGGTCAGTTGATGGCAAGTGACCACAACCACCCACGACCCCGTGTAATACTAGAAGAGCTACAGGTGCATTGCCGGCCTCTTAGGTGGGGATAGGCGCTCTTTTTAGACGTCTTTTTTGTCGTATCGACCGAGAAACACTTCCATAGGTAGGCCGTTTAAACAGCAAAAAACTTACGTTGTGCATTTTTAGGCTTAATCAAATGTTTACAAAAATTAATATTTTATAACGAAGTGTGAAATTAGGTTCCTAGATTCCCTCCGCCTACTCTACAGCGTGAATCTACAAAAACAAACTCATTAATCTATTCCACGTGATTTTTTTTAAATATGTACATTTATATATTGTTAAAAACATTTAAAAAAAATAAAGCAAAGGTCACACCGATAACTTCAATCGACCTTCAGTTCACAGCATATACCAAACACAACGAATACATACAAAATCTATTTGCGAATCAAGATCAGGACGGGATAGCGATTGTCCGATGCTATCAGACACGAGGCCTTGTTAATTGCTCGTGTGGCTGTTCATTTGTATAAAGATGCATTATTCGGTATTCATAGACTGGCTATAAATAACTTATTATTCATTTATATGTTTTAATGAGGCAGATAGTGATAGAAATTTGTGACTGTAAACGCGATTGGCTGTAGATTCGATTTCCACACAAGGAAATTATAAAATATATTTGATACTTTAATTTCTTCGCGTTGGTGTTAAAGCAAAGCGTGGTGTTGTGTTCCGCCACTCAGCACGTAATACCTCTAGAATTTGGCTGAAAATGAAGAATGGAGTGCATTATATCTACCTTCCCTCTACCTGTTGTACTGTGTGAGGGATACAGTGTGAAGCTATAAAAAATATAAGGTCCAGTAGGCACAGTACAGCGTCTGAATGTTGAATGCAAATAGTTGTGGCTTAGTTTTCCACTCAGGGGAATGAATTTTCATTTTCTCCCTCTGGTAACAAAATATCGCTTGGCTTTGAATTCTGTCTACACGCAATGTCTCAAAAAATTGACGGTGCGTGTGGAACGGAGTGTATTAACTCTCAATTCCCTCTGCTTTTCCTATCAAAAGCCCACAACAGCATGAGCTAAATAAATAATATAAATATAAGATCGACTGCATTTTTTACCAATTAATCTTAATATGTAACTAATTTGTTTGCCGCCCATACCTTATAATTGAGTTTCAAGTGTTTTTTATTGACATTTATATAAAACTCAATGTGTGGTGCATTGACCGCACAAAATACGCCTTTGCGTGTCGTCTAGACGGATAATTATGAAAATACTGTGACATATATGACGTTTTGTACAAAACTCGTGTGTAGGGTGTCCATCAAATAGAGATTGAGTTTAGTTTGATTTTTTCCTGTGACTGATAAACTTATTAACATAATTGTTTCACTTGGAGCAGATGGCAGTCGAGTAAATCATCCGAATGATAAGGACTGCAGTGAATAACGACGACACAAAATCAAATAAACCAAAGCTTTTGGTATTTCCATGCCGCGGATAAAAATTAGGACTTATGGTTGCAACAAGATGGAGGAAGCCCGTGCAACGATATTGCTACAAAATAAAAAAATATCTTCTAAGAATTGTATCGTTGCCAACCAGGAATATCCTAACATATCAGGCATTTGTGTCCAATAAGGTCTACAAGTGTCTGATGTGACAGGACTAATTGTTTGTAAACTTATCATGGAAAACTTAAATAAACGCCGCCAAATACTTGTGGACACCCTATAAAATGACAGAATTATATTAAAAACGTACAGAAGATATATTATACACTTATTGCTTTTTGATAGTAAATTATAGTATGATACTGAACCTGTTATCCTTTTTTAGTCTTAGCTTAAAATATTATATGTAAAATTATACTAATAACGATATAGTGACATTCACTTAATAATATTATATTTATCTGTTATATATATTTATAGGTTGTGGCTAAACGCTGATCGGTTATCTGACTATATAACAAATTAATCTAGTAATATATTATTGTGGGAAACCAAATGGAAAAATGTATTCTATATATATGATTAGACCAGTGATTCTCAACCCATGTGCCGCGGCACTTTTGTGTGCCGCGAGATTTTAAAAATGTGCCGCGAAAAATTTAAAATATATATAACACATATACAAAAAAAAAATTCAACGTAAATATTTATATATTGAACCAGCATAATATTTTTATTTAATTTGCAAACGCTTTTATCAATCCCAAATTATGATAAAGTCATGTTTATGTATTAAAAATTGTCTCTTTATGTGCCGCCTTTTTTCTTTATGTGCCGCCTTTTTTCTTTATGTGCCGCCAGTTTTCAGAATAGTTAAAAATGTGCCGCAGGTGAAAAAAGGTTGAGAACCACTGGATTAGACAAAACATCTAAAAATCAAACGAAGGTGCTGTATTAAACAACATTTGGAACTTAAATTTAGCATAAAAGTAAGTTATGACGTATAGGAAAGAGCATGGAAATTTCTACCTTTTTACAATACTGTCAATATTTCCTGTACAATTTACTTCCTGTACAAATGATATATTCTTAGTCATATAGGCTGTTTGTTTGTGTTTAAACAAAGCTCTATATAATGTAGATATGTTTGTAAGCCCCCATAGTGATGTATTTAATATTCTGGTTATTCCTTAAATTGTCTCGTTCTGAAGATACAACGCCAACTACCTATTGTCTCTTAGGGAATTACAACAACGCGTGCATTGCCTATTACATACAAACCAACAAATTTCGACTCTAAACAGCATAAGATAAAGTCCAAGTTCAATCAAAACTAAATTTGGTCATAACAAACTCAAATATTAGGAAAAGTCAACTCTAAGTTAGAAAAGTAAAGTTGATTTTTGAGTTTTGAGTTGGAAAATAAAGTCCTTTCTCCATTAGTAAAGTATCGACATTGGATAAAGGGTCTACCATTAATCGCGCGATAATATCGGTTTGGTAATCATGGATGGTTCAGCGATAGGCTAACGTGCCTCGTGTCGACGGACCTAATGCGAGGTGATAATTTGAGATGCGAAGTTTTTATGTGTGCAGTGCAGTTTATTCGATGCACTTCATGGTGAATATTTGTTGTGAACAAATTAGAGTGTCACGTTATTGCAAACATGACATACTTATAAGTATATGCTAATAAATCTTTCAGGGAAATTTGACAATTAATGACAAATATATATATATGGTTTTATTTTTAGCTTTGATGATTAATTGTGGTCAATGGTCCATATTGGTCTTGCCGTTGGGTTTTTGGGATAGATACCACTCGAGGGAATTATTCATTTTATTTCTTCTCTCTGGCACAAGTACAATGTACTGCGTTGGGTTCCTCCACCAAAAAATTTTATATATTGTGTGTTGAATGGAGTAACTCAACACTGCGCCGTATGTCTCAATATAATTTGTAAGCTCACAAGAAATAACTTAAAAATTTATTTAGTATAGTAATAACAAAATTAGTTATTATAGAAATTGTCTATGTTTACAAATAATAAGTTACACGATATGTGTTGTTATCTTATGTAAATATAGAATGCAGACATGTAACTTATCATGTTGTTTTATTTGTTCGGCGCTGCAGTGTAAATAGTGGACAGATTTAAAAATACTCTAATCTAGAATAAAAAGTCTAATTGTTATATTATGGAAAATAAATAAGATATTTTTGACATTTTTAAAGTGTTATTCCACATTTAGGATATCTTTCCATCTCAGAAACGTCTTAATTACGCAGAATTTTGGAGGCATTGCGTATTTAGTGGCGGAATTCCACCACCCAGCTTAGCCTAGACACCAGAGCGAAGAAATGAAAATGCTAAATAATTTCCTGTCGTGAGAATCGAATCCACAACCTATCGCGTTTGTGCGACGCGCTTGTGCGACGGTTGCGACCACGATTCTCATCAACATTTTGTCTGAAAATAATTAAAGAAAATTTCTTAACGGGAACAGAGTATATTAACACTAAGATTTCACGGTTTCTCTGACTAGCTATATGCGGGATACAGCGTGAAGAGAAAAAAATATATGATTAATTTAAAATTACCTACCACCAATAAAGCGAAAAATATATTTTAACATGCCAACGTCATATAAAGACGATATTTCTATATAGTTAGTAAAGTTTCAACAGCATACGAGTACATATAAGTATTACCCACATGTCCGCGGAACATAGTTTAAGATGAACTTAAAGAGCTTAATGTTCGAAGCTTTTTCAGTCGCCTAAAATTCAATTAGCTTTCACTGAAATTTGATTGCAAAGTTCAGAGGAACTTTTAAGTGGCTTAAGTTGCTGGAAGTTTTTAATAAAGTACCTTTTAAATATCAATTAATGTATGAAAGATGGTGACGTGGATGTGATTGAGAGAGGCTGTTCGATTTCCAGTTGATGTATTGAATTTGCAGTTTGTCTTATTTATTGCTAATATGTGGCTGGTAATATTTGATCTTATGCTAATAATTGGTTCTATTAAAATATTATAAATATTTTATTATATATACCTAAAAATTTTTTTTTCTTGTTAACCTGGATTACAACTCATGTCTCAAACATATTCTAAAATATGATAGCACTACTTTTTGAACATATTTAATGTGTCATTATACAATTTTAGAAAACTGATAAAAATTGAAATGTACTGGAATTTGGACCCGAGACTCTTGAAAACCGTCCAAATGGTCATTAATGCGATTAAAATCCCAAAGCGTTCGTGCAAAATGACATTTTTATATTTATTGGCTCGCCGTATTAGAATCTGTGACCCATTTCCCGACATTCCACTGAACCGCGACGATCCCAGCATACCTGTTCCACACTAAATATTTATCTGTCAATACAATATAAAGTATTTAGAAAGCAATTCTTTTTGTGTTTCGTAGAAACACTTTAGTATCTAATTTATTGAATCACTATATTTTATATGATTTTTTTAATTTAAACCGTATTTCTTTAATAATAGGGTATAATTTATAACAAAATTGGACAGTCATAATATGTGTAGTATATTTTAGTTCAGTTTTAATACGATTCTAAGAAAATTAAAAATGCTTATGGGAGTTTAAAAAAAAATAAAAAACAAAACGGTACAGCCGATGTAATATAAATCTTAATTCTAAATGGTCTATTATTTTATTAAATGATGGCTAACGCTTGCAAATGATGCAATGGATGAAATTTACAAAAAATCTACTTTATCTTTTGTATGTAGTAGTGTTGAGACACTCCGTTCGTCAGTTTTTAAGATATAGCTTGCTATGTAGCGAAACTCAACGCTAAACTTTGCCTTCTTACCAGAGCGAGGAAGTGTAAATAATTCATTATAGCTTTCGTTCACAATTTTCTGCCCAATTTCTAAGACACGCTGTTCAACGATTTGTGCCCCCTAGCAGGAATCGAACCCAAATACGTCGAGGTTACTAACTAAAATATTTTTTGAATAATGTTATACATAAAAAATCATTAATTTTCAATGTTGTTAATATAAACTTTTGTAATAATGACATACACGTCATGCCATGGCAACGCGTATTGAACACGTCAATTGGTTTTCTAGGTTTTATAATTCTAGGATTAGCCGGCTGTAACCTTTTTCCCTGGAATCAGCCCAGTCTAGACTATCCAGGGCGCTTACAACGAATACAAATACCTACATATAAAACTACTAGACTGATGGATATTAAACAGTTTTCTAATTGCTACGAACGGATTAAAATACAGGATAGACAGAGAAAACCTACAGCTAAGACACTCCGTTCTCCACTGTCTGCCGAACTATAGAGGCATTGCGTTTTGAGTGGCGGAACTCAACGCCGCGCTTTGCACCGACACCACCAAATGGAAATATTAATTTAAATAAATATTTAATTTTTTTGAATGGGGATCGAAGTTATAACCAGTCGCGTTTACAGTCGCACTTTGTGCCCTTGAGCTACAACGGCTTCGACGACAGCATTTAATTTTATTTTGTATTAAAACACGTATTGCTTAAACATTAATGGCGCGTCTGGAGGATATACGAAAAATTTATTCGATAAGAATTTTATTTGGCTGATTGGGTCGTTAAAATGATATTAATGATAGTAGTGGATAGTGCTAAGTCATCGCGGCACAGATGGGGTGTCTGGCTTTACAGGCGGCGGTGCAATTTACTAGTGAGTTTGTTTTTTCTAGCTTTACGCTGTATCCCGCGTGCAGCGGGTTAGGCACAGGGAGCCCAGTGTTGAGACTATAGTTAATTACCCGGTTTCTCAATTGTCAAAATATTGCTTGTATTCTGACTAGAACGAAGGAATTAAAAAAAAAATTTCCCTGTTATCGAATCAAACACACACGTCTTCACGTATACATTCACAAGTTGTGCCGCCGCACAACGAGGGAGGTATATGATCTTATCTACGTATAGGTGTATAGGATTGCTTAATCTTTACAATATTAAAATAGATGTAGAGGAAAGTGGGAAACGAAAGTCCCTGAATTGGAATGGAGTATCTTATAGGTTCCCAGGTTCCCTCTTCTACGAACGGGATACGGCGTGAAGCTAAAAAAGTATAAAATAATTAACTACACTATTAGAAACAAGACATACATATAAGAAAAATCAAACCAGAATCATCTAAAATCTTATATTTTAATAAGCTTTTAAAAGGTTCTCACTTTGTACTGGAACTGGCTGAAGTATTCAGGTCCGTATTATATTCAAATAATACGAAATTCATTTGTTAAGAGCATAAATTCATTTTTTATTTAAGAAAAACACCCAAACTGTAATACTGAATGGATATTTCTGTTATACAGGTTGTTCTCGTATAGAATAATGTTCTTTTGATGTACCTGCTAGGCTAATAACGAAAATTATTATATAAGTAGTGGCCTATACGTGGCTTTGCTCGCTTCTGGTTATTGTTATTTTATAAGCTATTATCTATTATAGTCAAAATATACAAAACCTTTAAATAAATTGTAGCCTATATTTATTCTGATGTCTCAGCTATATTAATTTGGTGTTTCGTATATTTGTTTTGACGTGGAAGTGGAACAAACGTTCATTCTTATAAATTGAAATAAAATAAAGATTACAAGTTCTATTTTTTCTAAAAAAACTAATCCATTACTTTGTTTTAGAATTGTGTGTATGGTATGGACTCAATGGAAAATCTAAAATAAACAGTTTGCATTTGTAACTGTTCCTACCGATTACGGCCGGAGTGAGGCCGTGGTAGCGCAGGAGCGCAAAAGAGTGACTGTAAGCACTACGGCTGTGGGCTCGATTCCCATTCGAGGTAATTACATATTTATTACTTGCATTTTCTCTTTCTGGTAATAAGGCACTGCACGCACTGCACCGAAATATTGAGAATGAAATGTTTCAATGTCTCAATATTAAGTTTTCTCTGCCTACCCTGCTATATGCGGGATACAACGTGAAGCTATAAATAAGATAACATACCTACTTATAATCCAACCTCAATCGAAAATTCAAATCCAAAAATGTGCGATAAGTTTATTTAATAAAATGAATTTAAATTAATTTAATTTTATTTAAGCTCAAAACAACTAGTTATTACACTTTTAAAATAATCTAAACTGGTTGATATTACGAATAACGCAGTCGTTAAACTCGTAAGACTTTTAGTATGTTGATATTGGAGACATTTTGATAAAACATATTGAAATGATTCAGTTTTTATTTTAAATGCTTTATTATGTTTTAAAATGTTTTCCAGCTTCACGCTTTATCCCGCATTTCTATAAAAAATATTATATTTACTGATTATTTTATAGTTACTTTCTTAAACTTTACAGTTTAAAGTTTATACTGTACTTACATACAATATCTATAAGTAGCTATAACTGTATGTACTATAAAGTCAGTTATTATTTATTTTTAATATTATTAACATATCTAAACACCCTGTATATAGGTCTGTCATCCCTAGACAATAGACTATAAGGAGTGAGAAGCAAACAAAAGTAACCGCCTCGCTCAGAACTATATCGCAAAAGTAAAGAAATTTCTAGACACCTTGATAAGATGTACGCAGTTATAACTTGTAGCTCAGCTGTTGTACCTCAGTGGCTTGATAGTGAGTTCAAATTTGGTTTAATAATAAAAAAATAACTTTTTTGTGCATGTGGCATATGCAATGAGGGAAATTGATATTAAAAATAAACCTTATACATCGCGGAAAGTATCCCACCGTGTTGTCTTGCCACTAGAGTTTAACTGCAAGCGCGAGTTCAATTCTCACTTGGGAAAGTATATTATTTAGTATTTTAGTATTTTAAAGTATATTATCAGCCACCCGCCACTTAAATTATTTTGAATTTAGAGATGAAAGATTAGAGAACGGAGTGTCTGACAGGATTTATCCGCGCATCCTGTTACTGTAAAGGCGACTGTAAACTCGATGTCCACTCGAGGAAATGAAATAATTAATTATTCCACTCAGAGGGATCGAACATCTTTATTTTCCCACTGTGATAAGACAAAATGCACTGTTGGTAACACTAAATGCCATTAAATTATATAAAGTTTCTTAAAGCTAAGTTTCTATTAACCTGTTACATAAATAAATAAATAATTGTAAACAAATACATATTTTAATATCAATTAAGAAATTAATATGTAAAACCGAGTATAAACTCGTGAACGCAAATCGACCCCAATAATATTATGATACAATTATATGACAGCGCCGCAACCGCAGCTAATACTCTACTAACGGTCTAGGATTATCGATATTTCACTACATTAGACTTGCGGTTTTGTGTTTTTTTTTAGTTCCATGCTGTATTCCACATATAGTAGGATAGATTGAGTGATACTAGCGTAAAGACACTCCGTGCTCTCCGCACCGTCTCATTTTTTTCGTTGCCGGAGCGAGGATGAAAATAATTAATTCCCCTGAAATAGAATCCAACCCAAATCCACTACAATCGCGTGTAGTGTCAGCACGAGAGTTTAAAAAACATATTAATCATAACACCACCAGCCCCCCACCACCAGCACTCCCAAAGTAAAATTACAAACAAAAATTATATATTCCAAAGCCACCACCAGAAAGAAAAACCAGAAACAAAAAAATAAAAATCAGCCCTAAGCAACCAGCAATACAAGTAAATCTCTCAACGATTTATACCCATAACAAAATATATGTACCCATAACGTCAAAAGCCTTTGACTGGAGTGAAAATGGTAAAAATAGAATCGCGACAAGCTGACTGCATGAGCGGGTCACGACATACGCTGGAGTGTTCAGTCATTGAACTGAGTTTATACACTCGCCTATATATAATGAGTCCTTCGAGCTGGCTTGTGTTGTGTTTGTGTGTGGTTTGTTATTCACGTTTTATCCCGTAAGTACGCAAGTCGGGAAGCGAAGTGTTGAATCATTCCACTTTTGACTGAACTTTAAGTACTTTTTTTTTTAGTTCAGTTATAGAATCAGTTACAGTACACTATACTGTACTGTACAGTACACTGCTAACAGTGTAGGCAGAGGGAGTTGACATTTTTCATTTTCTGCCAAATTGTGGAGGCATTGCGGTGGAACTGATTGAAGATATGAAGCAACGAAGCGATGACAGTATGACAGTATAATATAACATTCTTATAGTCTCTTTAGTAACAGGAGAAAAATGGAAAACGGAAGTGTCTTGATGGGAACGAAGTGCCTTAACAATAGATGCCAAGGTTCCTTAAACTGCTACGTGCGAGGTACAACGTGAAGCTAAAGAAAAAGTCTAAAGACCACGCAAAGAAAGCTGCGTTCAACAACTAGTATTTATATAACACCGCAATAACACAGACTACATGAAATAAAGTAAAATAATAAATAAACATTCGTTTATTATTAATATATATTATATATTGTTTATAGAAGCTTCAATGTAGCTAAACATAACGTTGATTAAATGTTGACATGTTCAGACATGTCTAAATACAGTACTATAATTGACATGCAAAAAGTATAATAAAATGGTTTCCTTATGTAAATAATATGCAAAATAGATTCACAGAATTACCAAATTGTTCTTTGATTCATTTTAAATATATCCACTTTATAAATGATAGGTTGGTATGCATTTGAAAGGCACTTCTTAGTCATTCGTTCGTCGAGAGATTGTGACTTGAGTGGCGGAGTTTAACTACGTCCCGTATTATTATTGTGCGATAATTAAAAGAACCGGCCAAGTGCGAATCGGAGTCGCGAGCGAAGGGTTCCATCTATTACTATATGAAATATTACCAAAAAAATCACGTTTGGTGTATGAGAGTCCATTTAAATTTATTTTGTTCCATTTATTAGCTATTTTAGTTATAGTTGTAACCGAACGTCATCGGTGATTTTTTTTAACTATTATTATTATGATCTTGTAACTATTACAATTTATGGGACACAGCCTGTTGTTAGACGTAAAATTAGACGGAGAGATAATAATAGGGTCCCGTTTTACCCTTTGTGTACGGAACCTAATACCTGATCAGGAACACAATAATACGTATCCCGTACATGGCAGGGTACGCAGAGGGGACCTGGGAACCTGGTGTTCAGAGTCTCCGTTCTTCAATAACCCATTTTTTTTCTCACTTTCCGCCCAATTCTTGATTGTATTATATTTATTACATTTTGTGATGAGTATTGGAGTTCATTGCCGCGCTGTGACTTGTTAGCATTACGAGGAGAATCTAAATATTAAATATATTTTTAGAAAAGACATAAGAACTTTGAATGTAGCGGTATTCGAATCCGCGCCTCTTGAAAACCATCCAAGAGCTCTGTCGCAAATTATTTTTCTTTCTTAAGTGTAGAACAACGACTTAATAATGTGAATATTTCACTTTCCCAATTGGAATCGAATCCACAACCATCAGGTTTTCAATAACACATTTAACCAACCAACCCCTAGGCCACGACGGCGTCTATATTCAATGTAAATATAAGCTGAGTGTCTCAACTCTAAACGCGACCACTCTCTGCCTATCCCACAATATACAAAAGAAGCTAAAAATATAAATAATCAGGCAAAAGTAACGTCTAGGGTAAGGCCATTGACACCGTCGTGTGAACTTTTATCGACCAAGATCACACTTTGAAGGCTATTCATGTAAAAACTCATTTTAAATATTATAATAATAACATACGTTATACTATGTGGCCACTCCTGGCTCAGTGACATATCTGTGCGACTGTAAACGTGACATGTTCGATTTCCATTCGAGGATATGAGAAGTTGCTTTCACCACTCAACATACAACGTATCCGGAAAGCGGTGAACGGATATGACATAATAATTTACGAAAATATTTTCCACTTTATTAAAATTAATCTGAATGCTATGTAAAAAGAATAGACATAGCAGCGTAGATATAGGGAACTTGTTAAGACATTCTGTTCCCATTGAGATATTTTCGTTCCTCACTTTCCACCGAATTCTCGAGGCATTGCGTGTTGAGTCGCAGATCTCAACTTTGGACTTTGCCTTGTTACTAGAACGAGAATATGAAAATCTTTAATATTTCACTCTTCCAAGTACCACCGCACCACAACGGCTTCAGACAAACAAACGTACAAGCTATATTATTTTAATCGCAAAGGATATTTCTTACATTATCAAGATAAACATCACAATTTATTTCGCTTTGAAATAAATAAAAAAATATATAAAAATTTAAAATAAAAAATCAGAGTCAATTCTACTGAGTCATTTTTACTGAAATAGCACTTAAGGGATTTTCATAGTGATAAGAATGAATACTATACTAGCAACTTTCTCATGGCTTCGCCCCTTTGTCCTTCACAATTATTTAATTCCTAAGGTTGTCTTCTAACTTTTTCAAAGACAATATAAATTAAAAATAAAGTTTTAACCAAAGTGGTCAAACTAATGTGGTAAAAAAAAATAGGAATTTTGCCCAATTAAATATTTTTTAATTAATTTATTTATTTTAGAAATAAAACAATCACTTGAAATTAAAGAAAGCTTGTCAAAATACAATAGTGACAACTCTATTTAAATCGGTTAAGCTAAAAGTTTCTGAGATAAACGTTTACAAATACAGATAAACAGACAAACAGTCGATTCGAACCCATGTCGCATTTATAGTCACACGCCCCTGCGTTTTCGTCAATCAATCTTCCTCGAGAAGTGGACTGTTCAATATGAAAAAAAAAATTCTATGCGGACCAGTAGTTCCTGAGATAAGTGCGTTATTTTTTATAATATCAGTACAAAATATACTTATATAGTTAAATTGTTGTCATGTATGACGGAGACATGAATCATATGGCGTGATTCTATACTACGTCATTTAATTCTCGAGTTTCCAAGTGAAGGACGTATTAGAAATGGCTTATTAAAAATACTAAACTGTTTCCGGTTTATTATATTTTAGTTGTAGTACCAGATTTTCTACTCATGTAATATAATAAAATAAATATTATTGTTGTTTTATTGCCATGTCGAACGCGACGGTTCTGGGTTCGATTCCCATTTGAGAGAATGAATTATTTTTATTGCCTTACTCTGGTAGGAAAAGTTGAGTCCAGCTTTTGCGATATTTGAATGGAATTCCGCCACTCTGGACACAATGTCTCAAAAATAGAGCGGTGAGTATGAGATGGAGAATCTAAATTTTTATTATTATTATTTTTTTTTTATGGGAGAGGACAAGGCAAACGAGCGTTCGGGTAAACAAAAATATGTAGGTATATTGAATACTAAATAGCACTGTTCAAGCTATCCGATACGGAAATGAAATAGGTAAGATAAAAATGATAATCATAATTAAAATATAATTTCTATAGATAAGCTGTCGTAGTGCAGGCGCATGCTCAAGCACATATCACTAAACGCGACAGTCGGTTGTGGGTTTGATTTCCGGACGGCGGGATAAAATATTTAATATCCTTGGCAAATTGAATTGAATGGAGTGACCTAATTCTAGGTAATCAGGTTCCCCCTGTCTACCCTGTTACATGCGGGGTATAGCGTGAAGCTAAATGAATATTAAATGAAAAATAAATTAAAATCTACTTCACACTGTATCTCGCACACACCAGAGTAGGCAGAGGGAACCTCGTGTTAAGACACTCCGTTCCCTGCTTTCTGCTCAACGTTTGTCTGCACCACGACAGCTTCATTATAGAAATTATATTTTTATTGTGATTATCATTTTTATCTTACCTATTTTACTTAAATGAAAAATAAAAATGATATCACAAAGCCTTATACATATGAATGATATGGGACATGAGAAATATACGTAATGACGAGAAATAAAAGAAAAAATGTCAACATAACATAACGACGCAATCAAAGAAGATTAAAGTGTTGCAAGATACGGGATACATTGTGCAATGTTACAGTATATTTATCCTTACTAATACCATGAATACAAAAGTAACTGTTTGTCTGTTTGTTACGCTTTACGGCTAAATCATTGAAACGATTTTATTAATTTTTGAGAGAAGTATTCAGTTGATCTAAGGAAAGTTTTTTTAGTTTCTCGATGTATTTCGTTCATTGTAGGATAGCCAAAGATTACCTGGGAACCTAGTGTTAAGACACTCTGTTTTCCATTAAGATACTTCCCTTCCCCTCTTTCCATCGAACTCTTGAGAAGTGGCTGACAACGTCAAGGTCGTGCTTTTTGAAAAAACATTTACTACTATTTGCGTTTACGTTGCTTGATGTTGTATCCTTCATATAAAAGGGTAGGTAAGGAGAACATAGTGTTAAGCCACTCTGTTCCAAGTCACTATTTTATGCCCAATATAATATTTATCCCCTTTACGTCTTGTGTGGCGCAAATCAACGCCGCGCTTTGTCTGCAAGCCAGTAAATACAAATACTCGAATACCTCGAGCGAAAATCAAACCAAAAGACTTGAAAAAATATAAAGCTTAAGCAATTCCACGCTATTATTTTAAATCAGTCAGCCATTACTTAACTTGGACCGTCGTTTACTTCTTTTTCCATAAAAAAAAAACTTGCGTACATAGCAGGTCCATATTAACTTGTCAATATTAACATTAATATAAGCGATGACTAAGACACGTCAAACTGTAAAATAATGAGCAAACAAGAAAAAAAAAGTGCCTTTTGAAAGTCAACTGGCTACCTCAATTATGAATTAGTGTTTACTCGTGATTTCAATGAAAGATATCGATAATTTTTATATTGTATTTACAATTTAAATTGGCTTTTATATATTATATAATATGGTATATGTTTATTTAGTTTTTTGATTCGCGTTGTGTGAAACTCTAAGTGATGATTTTTCTTATTACCCGGGGCAAGGCGACTCTGAATGAGAATCGTATCCAAAACCGTCACGTTGACAGTCAGATCGCTGCACCACGACGGTATTCAAATTGTAAATATAATAAAATTGTTTTTAATAATTTAAATTCATTTCTTTCACATACAGGAAGTAATGTTCTATAAAAATCGATTGACATTTTTATAAATTGGGAATTTTTTTATTAAGTTCTTTTAACTGCTTCTGTTTAATTTCCATATTTTAATGTATTTTTACCTATTCTAGAAACGTTGCGTAGTGGATTGAGAAACTAAACGCCTTAAAATATCTAACTAGACAACGGAGTAAAATAATTAATACATGAACACATCGAACCCAAAACTAATTAATTTGAATGTAGTCACATTTCAGCTTGTGTGTGACCAAACTGTGACACAATTACGTTATAATTATAATCAAGAGTGGTGGATCAAAAATCGATAGTTTTGAGTTTGTACTGCGAGTAGGTTAAGATTCAATACGATTTGTAAGATAAAATAAGTGGTTGAGAAACATTGCGTCACGAGCGGCCGCCGAGCGTGGTTAAACTTGCAAAAGCGAAATACAACAGAGCAAAGATTAGCTGCATAGTAAGTAGGGAAAGAACGCACTTTGTCGATATTTTATGTCACTTTATTTTATTTTTAGGTTTATCCAACTTATACAGTTCCATTCTTAAGTGAAATGAATAGATATTTATTGTGAAACACTCTGTTTTGTTTATATACTAATATTTTCAATTATGTTGTAATATCTTCAATTATGATAATATTTCCTTTCACGATAAGATAATATGTAAATATTTTCTCATTTATAAGTCAAACTTAGAGCTTTGGATAATGATACATATTATATATAAAAAAAACAATTGTTAACCAATTTATTTAAATACATATATTGTAAGGTCAGTCGTGGCGCAGGAGCACAAAGTGTGACTGTGAAACCATTGCGGGTTCGATCCCCACTTGAGGAGATGAAATATCTATTTAAATTTCTATTTCTATTGCTTTGCTTTATGTCGTGGCACGGTGCAGCGTTGAGCGTCTGCCAGCACTCGCGCAGCACTATCGTCTGCCACTCAACACGCAATGCCCACACAAATCGGTAGAAAGTGGAGCACGAAGTGTCTTAACGCTAGGTTCTCTCTGCCTACCCTGCTGTGTGCGGGATACAGCGTGAAGCTGATTTATTATATATATAAAGTAGCATAGATGTTTAGTTTTTTTTTACTAATACAAAAACTTTTCTAAAGCCTTAAATAGTTTTACCTTTGCCGCCAGTGCCTACGACTTGATTTCGTGAATGAGGCGTGTGTGGCGGTATACTTTGATAGGTTTATGACTGAGTGCGTCACATCTTAACAAATGGCGTTGACAACGATAATTTTATTAATTATTTTATATGAAAAAATCACTTATTACTTTTTTGTAAAATCTATTTTGTTTTAATTGTAATATAGTGAAGTTAAAATTGTGGTTTAATTTAGTGTGATGTTGACAAAAAACACTATATTGATCGTAATTTCCCAAACTTCCTAATAATCGATAACAGAATAAAAATCGACAATAATTAAAACATCGATAAAAATGAACAACAAAACGAAACATCACTATGATAATGCGGCACCGATCATTGTCAATTGGATCGTGACCAAAATGTACGTATCCGTTTATTATCTTAATAATTTTGTATACAATCTTGAGACTGACTGACTGACTCATTTTTAGCAGATCCAAGGTTTTTAAATGATAAATGACCTATTTTAAAATAAATTAATATTTGTTATAATTATTTTTTGAATATACATGTATTGGTTATACATATATGGTTATTTAAGAGATAAATGGCCGTCGTGGCTCTGTAGAGCAACGTCTGTCTGTTCTTTGGTGGGTTCTTCAGAGAATTGCTTACTTGTGCTCGCTATCTTAAGATACCACCACAAAGCATTAAGCACTTAAGCACTGTCACTTAGAATAATTGTTGAGGCCAGTCGTGGTACAGGGGTATAACCGTGCGATTAAAACGTGACAGGTTGTTGGTTCGATTCCTACTTAAAGATGCATCCAGATTACGGCAAAAATCTGAAGGATAAACGGAGTATTTTAACACTGGGTTCCTAAATGCCCTCTACCTACCCCGCTATGTGAGATATACATAGTAACTAAAATAAATTGAATCTTAGAACTTAGAGTTAGTAATATGATGATGTAATTGAATCTGTCTGATCTAATAGTAATAATGATTTATTACATATTTCCACAGTCGTGAGTTATGGATTCGTCACACACCCTTACGGTCTGTCAGATTATCTCGATCTGGAAAATGGTAAATCTGTCTATTTATAAATCTCTTAATAGTAAATATCTATCTTAGTTTAGTTGAGGCCTGAGGATTGAGGCTATCGTTACGCATTGCATCTCATAGTGAGCATGATAAGTTGTGGATTCGATTTCCTCTCAGGATAATAAATAACTTTCATTATTACTAGAGAAATAAATGCAAATAATTCATATATCAAGACATAAAATGCATCGTTGAGTTTTGCCTACCCTGTACCCCTATGTGCCCTCTATCCTCCCCCCCCCCCCCACAGAGTATCGTGACACTAGGTTTCCTCTGCCTAAATTGGGGATACAAAGCACAACCAAAAAGTACTTAAGCAATCATGACAAGTAGTTGATAGCTTTCCGATTATAAACTTTGAATGTTTATTGTACAACGTTGCGTAAGGCAACGTTGCGTTTTGAGGCTGGTCGTGGCGCAGTGGTACAAATTGTGCTGCACAATCGACTGGTTGCGGGTTCGATTCCCACTCGAGGAAAGAAAATATTTAATAAGTTTTCATTTCTTCGCTCTGGTGAAGTCAGCCGTGTGTGTCCCGGCTTAGAATAGGATCACCCTGGTACTGTCGGTGTCGTAAGAGGCGTCTAAAGTACGTGTGGAAGAGTCACGTCGCCAGTAATGGCAACACGCATGGGCAGACTCGACCGGATTTAATACCACCCCCGACATTTAAAAACCGGCGTGAAGTAGTGGCCCTTGCCACTGCGTTTCGCATTAGGTAATGTCGGGCCCCGGTGCCCTTCATCTCCACCTTAAAGGCTGGCAACGCACCTGTGGCTCCTCTGGTGTTGCATGGGGTCGTGGGCGGCGGTGATCACTTACCATCAGGTGACCCGAACGCTCGTTTGCCTTGTCCTCTCCCATAAAAAAAAAAAAAAAGCGCCGCTTTAAACTGTAACAACTGATAACTTGTCAGTTTGACATGAAATCATTTATAAGTTGCAATATTGTTGTTCGTACTATACTTGTATATAGAAATGATATAATGTTCTTGAATAGTGTGAAACTATTTTTTTTTATCAATTTATCTAAATGCAACTTGACGTCTTGTAATAATAACTTTGTTACGCTCTATCCCGTATACAGCTGGATAGATAAGGAAAACTAGTGTCAAGAACGGAACTTCACTTTCCTCGAAAGGGAATCGAACCCACAACCATCGCGTTTACAGACGCAAATATAGACTATATATAACTATTTACATATAATCAACTATTTGATATTTTACTTTCTTCTCTTTGGTGATGAGAGTAAGCGCAAAGCCTCTAGAGCTTCGCGGAAAGTGGACGGAAGATATTTAATGGGAACGGAGTATCTTAAAACTAGGTTCTCTTTGATCCTCTCTTCATACTCAGTTTCGCGATAGAGACAGCGTGAGACTTGCTTAATATAAGCAGAGCTCTTTTTTTTAGTCTACAAAGCACGACGTTGCATCCCATCAATCAAGTTTTGAGAATTGAGCGGAACTTAAAGATAGGAGTGTCTTAACACCAGGTTCTCTCCGTCTACTCTGCTAAACATACACATGATGATAAACATAACAAATATAGTGTGAAGCTACCTTTTTCTTCCTTCTATTTAATGTCAGTAAAAATAAAATAAAAACACTTTAAAAAAAGGTTGCAATCAATAAAGAAAATTCCAACAGCATTACTCAGAAATTCATCCACGCGTTACTTTTATCTATGTTCTTTTTTTTCGTACCTCACCTATAGCTAATTACTGAGATCTTATTAAATTGTCCATGTCCAACTTATACATTGCTGTTTTTGAATTTAAGGAGTATTAATTTTATAATATTACACACGTAATGTAAGCAAAAATATACAAAAAGGTACACGTGAAATAACTTATCAAAAGTTAGTAGTAAAAGTTTTACCTTACTTGACGAGACATGTTGCAGATAATAATGCAAGTGCGTCGAATAGGTTTAATTTGTTCAATATTTTATGATTGTTTTGGCTCAGCGTGTATTATATTGCTTGTTCAGTTTGTTGTATACAGTAGTAAAGACAGAGAGAACTTAGTGTTAAGACACTCTATTCACCTCGCGTCATCCAATTTACAGGACATTATGCCTAGTAAAGAAAAAAAACTCATTCCTCTGAGTGAACATTGAACCCACAACCATCATACTGTAAGACGCTTAAAATAAAAAAAAAGATCTTATATTTTGCAATCCCATATAGAATTGTTTACCAATCTTCAATTCCAGATAAATATTTGTAAATATAAACCATATGTAGACTTTTTGCAATTTTACAGCTGATATTTACTATCTTTTTATGTTATTTATTTATCAAGGAATTAGTACGTAAATGATGAAATTGGAACATATCTATGCTTATCTTATTGGTTAATAATAATGTTGGCAAAGTGCTATATACCTATATGTATATATTTTTTAGTATAAAATAACTTTCACTCTCATTTCAATAGGGTTCCGTACAGAAAGGGTAAAATATACCTTATTACTAAGACCCTACTGTATGTCTCTCTGTTTGTCTCTCCGTTTGTCCGACTGTTACCAGACTATATCTCATCCGTTATGGAAGAATCCTTAGCTCCCGTAACCCCTGCGGCGGTTGAAGAGGAGCACCGTGAGGTTTAGTGGGTAGTGTGGACGGACGGCCTACATCTGCTGGTCCTTAACCCGCTCGAGTCTTTATCGGGCGAAGTACCCGTAGTAGGCTTTGATAATGATAAAAAATGCTATGTCTCATGAATTGCGATAGAAGACATTTTAATAGATGATATATTTGCTATTGCCGCTATAAAAAAATACTGAAAAGCAGACTATATAAATAAAATATTTTTTTTATATAAAAATTGCACTTAAAATGTATCTAAATAAGAAATCATTTAAAATGTATCTAAATATTATAAAGAATATAAATATTGCCAATAAAACATATTGCAAATTCAAAAAAAGCTCAAAACCGAATCCGTAGGTGACTAAAATTCAGGACAAGCATTTTTTTGCGAAACCACAGACTGAAAAATGAGAAGTTCTCATACAATACCACAAAATCCTGTGTCGATGACCAAATTGAGTCACCGATGTCCGTTAACAATGACCAAGAATTAATTAAAGCCCAAAAAAAACGATTAAAATAATCGATTGATGACTAAAAGACTTTGATTCTTTTGAATAAAGCTCAGAATGGTCCTTCGAACCGGACCGTTAGGGCAAAGGACTGTTCTGTTCTGCGAAAATTGACGATTTAGAATTTGTTTTAGTTGATAACTGTTCTTTTAAATTATGGCGAGTACAGGTTTGTAAAGTTGTGACCTGAGATTAAAGAATTGATATGTAATTTATTTGTTATGTGTAATCGGTCTGGATGGATTTTATTGGTTGCCCTTTTGTAGGTACGGGTCAAAGAAATTAACATATCAAACAAAAGATCAGTTTTTGGTTAAATAACGGTTCGTAAATATAAAAGACGTTAAAATATGTAACGCTTTGTAAATATAAAAGACAAAAGTAATTATTTTATTGGCAAATCGATAATTTGCGTGTGGTTTTATTAAATAATTCGGAATATTATGCTGTTATTTTTTATTTTATTATAAAAACTTGATATGAAAAATATACAAAACAAATTTATGAATTTGTTGGTATTACGCCCGCATATAGCAAGGGAGGCTTTAATTTTAAGTACTTAATTTTAAGACACTACATTCTCCACTTTTTCCATCACCGTGGCCCCTGTCTTACATATATTATTTTATAATTGGCTGGATATTTAATACGATTAGAGGATTTTAATACTAATAGGAAAGAAATGTACAGTATATGGGCGATGTGGGTGGCCTTGTTGATAAGATAACATTTGCGGAAATATAAAATGATAACAAAATAAACACGCGACCTTCTGTTGCATAAATATTGTTTATTAATATAAGGAGAGAATAGTGTACATATAATTACACAGTGATATATTTTTCACTTGATTAACTAGAAATTTAAACTCAAACTAGAAATTGCTTCTTAGTAAAAATTTGTTTTTCATGTGAATATTATATTGATATATTTCCATTTTCTCGCCTTGGTAATGAGACAGTGACGTTGAATTTCGACACTTAACATGCAAAGGCTTCAGAATTCGGTAAAAAGTGGGAACCAGATGTCTTTATGGGAAAGAAGTATATTTATTCTAAATTGCTATGTAGCTTCACTCCGTGTTACGAACACAGGACGGTAGACCTTGTGAACCTTGTTTTGTGAACCTAGTGTTAAGAGACTCCTTTCCACACTTTTGCTGAATTCTAAAGGCATTGCTTGTTGAGCAGCGGGATTGACCGCCGCGCTTTGCCTCGATACAGAACCAGGGAATGAAAATATTAAGTATTTCATTTCCTCGAATGGGAATCGAACACACATCCGCAGTGCTACATCTGGCCTCCAATATTTATCTAACCATGGTTGTATACAAACTTCAATATACATATAATTAACGTCTAATTGTTAGTAATAACAAATACAGCATACTATACATATTACCTAAAGCTATCATTAGCCTTTACAACAGTTATTTTGATATGATCTCAGCGGTAATTTAAGATGAACAGCCTCTTAGAATTAACATAATCGTTGAAAAGTGGTATAAGCGACTATAAACGCGACGGTTGTGGGTTCGACTCCCTCTCGAGTTATTGAACTTTTTAATGTTTTGATTTCCTTGCGCTGGTTTAAGGCAAACCGCGACGTTGAGATCCACTATTCAACACGCAATGTTTCTAGAATTCGGTGGTAAGTGGAGAACAGAAGTGTGGAAAAGAGTGTCTTAACACTATGTTTCCAGGTTATCTCTGCCTACTCTGCACGAAGCCTGTATGACACAGCGTGAAGCCAACAAAGATGAATAAATAATAATAATCCCTCAATAGATTAGAACCCACAATCACCAGGTTAAAGTTCTGTATAATGCTGTAATAAAAAAGCTATAACAGTTTAGTATAATATAGCAAAAAATAATTAAAATTTCGTTAAAAACACATTATAATAATATAAAATTAGAGACATTTATTTATTTTGCGGGAGCGACGGCCGCGTATCACCTTCACCTGTGTATTTGAACTCCAAGGTCACCGCCGTTTCCGACATATCTCGAGAATTATACTCATTACAATCTTATTAATGTAATATGTGATTTTTCATTTATTATTAGCATTTCTAACATTGTCAATTTTGTATTTGACGATGATTTAAAATGTTCGCGTAGCTTCGATGTTATGGTATAATAATATACATACAGCTAATGTCTCTAAAAGTGGACGAAAAATGTAAAAACGGAGTGCTTAAACACTGAATTGCCCTTGTTCTGTATACATATTATTTTTCTTTTATAAAAAAAGAAAGAGAAAAATATTTTTTTAAAAGAGATGGAGAAAGGATGGAATGCAACATCGGCGTAAATGGTAAGATATTAGAACAAGTGAATGAAGTGGCATATTTAGGTCGTATGTTCAGCAGAGATGGAAGATACGAGATGGATGTGGAAAGGCGTGTTGCTGCCGGTAACAGGAATAACGGCGCCTTAACTGCATTGGTGAGACGGCGAAACGTCAGCACAGCTGCACGTTTCGCCATACACAATGACGCTTTGGAACCGACGCTGTTGTACGGCAGTGAAACGTGGGTATTACAGACGAAGAATGAAAGAAAGATGAATCACGTGGACATGCGATCTCTTCGTATGATATGCGGAATCAGATTAGCTGATCGAATCCACAATGAAGAGATACACAGAATGGCAGGTACTGGCGAAGATGTCACGGAGAATGACGAAGAACGTTCTCAGCTAGTTTGGGTGCGTCGAAAGAATGTGTGAAAGAACGGCAAAAAAGTTGAGGACCCGCCAGAGCGCGCTCGGCGCGCGCGCCGTTGGCGCTCCGTTCTCTCTGACTACCCCGCTAGGGATAAACCGTAAAGCTGTATATGTATATATGTAAAAAAAGAGGAATAAGTAGCCTTTGAAACCACCGTAGTAGTTCAATGACGGCAAACAAAAATAAAGGAGTTTCAAAAATTAATTACTTTATTGTCATTCCTTTTATCACAAGAGTCAGTCACCACTAAAACTTTCTTGACTTTTTTTGATGAAACTTTATATTTCGTCGCTAAGAACTTTAAAAGATAATTGATTTCACCCGACACAAAGGTGAAGCAAAAACTAATGACCGAAGGAAGGCCTTTGACAAAAAATTATCGATTTATTCTAACTACGATTAAATCTAACTTTTTTTCTTAAATTAAGTGCAGTTTACTACGAGTATATGCGGACAAAAAGTTAACTGTGGTTATTGAAATTTAAAATGAGTCATAAAATTGTAACTGTAAAGTAATTGTTTGAGCGGTTTTTAGATTAAACCTTTTAGTGGAGTGAAAGATAGAGTTTCACGCTGCATCCCGCATATAACGGGGTGGGCAGAGGGAATTCAATGTTACGACTTTTTGCGCCCAATTTGAGAGATATTGTGTGATGAACTTCTACACTACTCCACTACTACACACTCTTTAAATAGAACAAAACTAACTTCACGCTATATGCCGCATATAGCAGGGTAGGAAAGGAAGCTAGCGTTAAGAGACTCTGTTCTCCACTTTCTGCCGAATTTTTCGAGGGATAGTGTATTGAGTGGCAGAACTCAACGCCAGGTTTGCTTTGGTGACAGAGTGAAAAAATAAAAATAGTAAATAATAATTAATCCCCTTTTGTGGGAATCACACCCAACACCGTAGCGTTACAGTCACACTTTTGTACCACTGCGCTACGATCTACAGCAAAACCAAACCAAATAAAATTTATCACACGGACTAGACAACAACCGTCGCGACAGAGGTAGAAACGTGAACGAGACGGTTGTGGATTCGATTCTCACTCGAGATAATGAATTATTTAACATTTTGATTTTCTTCTTTCTTCTTTTGTTTTGGCAACGAAGTAACGCGTAGAATTCGCGAAAATTCGGCGGAAAATGTCTTTTCATAGAAGTGTTTTAATGGGAGCAGAGTATTTCAATAATATATAATTTTTACCTACACTACTTTATGCGGGATACAGCGTGAATTTATATAAAATATAATTAATTTTAGGCTTTTTCATACTATATACCAGTTAAAAGGCCCGAACGTCACTGACCTCAGCCAAGGTGAATATGACAGTCTAGCCGAAGGTCGTGTCAGAGAGCCAATGCCCAGTGGCGTAGCTGTTACGTCAGCTAGTGCCATTATTTGGAAAGAATTTGTAATCTGTTTTGCCAATTCTATAGGAAAATACGATGAATAAGTTATTTTTAATAGAATGTTTCATTTGTATGAATTTTTGAGACATTGTGGTAATTAATTGTGGAACTCGGAGCTCGTTTCAGCTTGCTGCCATAACTACGAAATGATAATATTAATTTATCGAGTGGGATTCGAACCCAGAACATTCGTTTTACATTTAGCTGCTGTTTAAATTAGTAAAAATATTATATTAATTTATATATTGTACATTTATTCATATAAAAAGCAAATAAACAGCTTCACTCTTTTTTTAACATGGTAGAGAAGATAGTTTGAAGTAATTGCTTGTTTTAACAATTCTCCGTTCTCTACTTTCTGACCAATTTCCATAAATTATTCCATATTATTTGTAAGAGCATTTTTTGGCACATTTTATAGAAATAAAGAATATTTTATATAGATTAATTCGCTGACAGACAGCCATCTAGCTGCATGAAATTTAACACGTTAGCTGGCGTGTCAGTCACCTGTGTCAGATATACCACCTATTCGAGCCTTGTCAGTCACGTCAGTCTGTGTCTGACACAGCAACATAGAATCGATGACATTAGCGAACTGTCAGTCACGTTTAGCGTGGAACAAGCGGGCGAGTTTTCTCTTTGGATTTCGTCGAAAGCACCAGAAAGCTATTAATTTTGTACTATTTATTATTTTAATGGTGTAAGTATGTACCTATTTTCGTTATTAGACTAAGTAACAGCTTATAACTGTATATTCGAAGGTAATTAGTTCGATTCCCAATGGAAGATTCAATTATTTTCATGACACCGTTACGGTAACAAGACAAAGCACGGCGTTGTTTGTAAAATTGGACGATGCGCGGAGGGATCGGTGTGCGAAATATAGCATGAAGCTAAAAAAACATATATCAAATGCATTTTTCATATATATTTCAGTCACCTGTCTTTTAAACTCGGTAACTTGTAAATTGAAATCATGAAACGCTTCGTTAATGAGCTATGTACGTAATACCATACATACATGCTGTATAAGTATATGGGTATACAAAATAAATTGTGTTCTCAGAAAAATTATATTAGAGCTTCAGCGCGACTGCATTCTTCAGTGAAATTTTCTGAGATGACAAATTACAAGTGACACGCTTTGTAAGGTACCAGCTTTGATGTTGAATGTAAACTGCTGTTTCTTCAAATTGACAAGAAAAAAAGAAATGCAGGTGTATTGAAATTTCTACACATGTCTTTGAGATGTTAGTAAAAAAAGGAGTTTAATTTTTTCGCAACACAATTATCGAGACATTGCATGTCTTGTGACAGAACTTAGCGCCGCGCTTTATTTACTGGAGCGGAGAAATGAAAATAAATTAAATTAAATAATTATCCCGAGTGGAAATCGACCTTACAACTGTCGCGCTTATAGTCAAAGACTGTCTGTCTTCCCTTAATTATTAATAAAAAGATAAGTTATTAGCATTAGTATTGCTTTTAATGTTTTGTTGTAAAATTTAATTAAAATATACTAAAATTGTAGCCACAACCATTTTTTTATTATATTTTTCTACAATATCGTGTATAACGATATAGACATGCCAAGATTATGTCGTATGACATAGTTATCCTAGGGACATAAGTTCAAATCCCGATACAATAATACTTTATACTAAATATTAATTCTATAGGTTTTTCTATATTAATTCATTCATTTATAATAGCAAACAATATTTTATGTTGTAACCAATATATTTAGTATAACTTGTTTATACTAAATATATTGGTTACAAATTTTAAAAAAAATCTCTAATCAAACCTACGACAATCGTGCCTATTGTCGGATACGATCTCTCCTATCACGATATATTTTTATAATTCAGTAACAAGATATAGGACTGCATTTTTCTTTCTTAAAAATTTCCCCCATTTCACCTGCTCATGAAGAACTTCCTCGGTGTAACAATGATTGATTTAGTGCTACGAGAATAGACTACGACTTCAAGTGCAGTTATGTGGTAGGATATTGATATAGCAGTTAGTTAAAAGGTTTTTTTTTTATTTTTCAAATCGATTCAATTTTAATAATATATAAGTTATAAATTTGATTTTTTTGTAAGGAACTAAAAAATATTTCTGATACAGTATAAATGAAATATTCCCAACGGAACGGAATGGAGTGACCTTAACAACGGGCTCTCTTTACGGAGCAGCCTTTCCTAATTGAAATGGAAATAATTCATGATATAACAAAAAATTTCGTCGCTACATATTGATACCTTAAATAGGTGTAAATGTACACTGCAGTCTTAAAACGAACATTACCTAAGACTGTGTTTCTTAGATTACAGATTTTGTTTATATTTTTTATATTAGATAGATCTTAATTACTTAAGTGAGAAGTTTTAATTTTGGGGGTAAAAAAGCCATAGCAGTGTAGACAAAAACTTGGGGACCTAGAGTTAAGACATTTCAGTTCCCTACATTCTGACGTATTCGGGAGACATTACGAGTTGATTGGACTCAGTGGCGCGCTTGGCCTCGTTACCAGAGCGAGGAGATGACATATTAGGTATTAGGTATATATTAAATCTTTCCCTAGCCTTGACTTAAGATGATATATATATATACACTTCGATACAGTGTAAACCAATTGACATCATCGTTATACATAATATATGGAGTATAGAGTAATGGGCTGAGTCGCAAACCTGGTTACATCGATCGTGGACTAAATAATCCTATTGAGCGATGAAATAGTGCTTTAATTTATAAGTGAAAGCGATTTAGATTAAAAAAACATGAACAAAATGGGCCATCGTGGCGCATGAATGTAGCATCTGACTGTAAAGAGAATAGTCGTAGGTTCTTTTCTTTCTTCACATTCCATACCTTTCTTTCTAGGAATGGAATGTCTTAACATACTCTTTGCCTGACTTCCTTCTCATTTAAATGTGGCATTAAGCGTGAAAAAATGTTCTACACAACGAAAAAATGACTGCAACTATGACAAGAAAAATGTATATAGATAAAGATATTTTTGATAAAGTTATATATTAATTAAAAATTAACTTAAATTATAGAATCGCTTGAAGCTTACAACTCGAGATATCCAAATAAAATAATAATAAGCCATTTTGAAGCCATTACAATATTAAATTCATGCAGCGGGAATTATTTAATAACTGCATTAGTGTAGTGAATTAGTCGTAGGTGTTTGGTTTTCATGTTACAGTTCATATTTGATTATTTTTAGTTTAACGCTTTATACTGTACTCAGCAGGGTCCCAGGCAAAGGGAACCTGAGAAACGTTGAGTGGCGGAACTCAACGTCGCAATATTAATATTAGTTTATCTTTACGCTATGTCCCGCAGATTACAGAGGAATCTATGTGGTAAGACATTGCGTTCTCCACTCTTTTAGACATTGGTAGATGCTTAGAGAAATTCAATGCTTCAATTTGTCTTGACAATTGCTAGATTAGGAATCAAACCAACTCGTTTGCGGTCAGGTAAGTTCTAGTAACATCTATCTACCTCTATCTAGTACACAGTGTCTAAGAAAATGGGCGGAGAGTTAGAAACGTAGTGACTGAACACTAGGTTCCCTTTACTTCCGCTATATACATACAGATATATTTATTAACATCTTGGATATTTATTTTTTCACAAGCTCCCTCCCCATTACCTTCAATATCGTGTTTCAAAACGTGCTCATAAATGATACCCTCACTACAGCACCCAAGTGTGTAGCACTTAAATACCCAAATTGTTTAACGTCACGTATTCGTGAAATACCCACACACACACACACACTGGCTAAATATTAGTGGGAGGGAAATGCTGTAATTTTTAATACCTTGTGCTAAAAATATTTATTTTACAATTTATCTAGTTTTATAGTGAATTTAGTTAATATACAAACAATTTGTTAGTTATTTGTTTTTTTTTTGTCAATGTCACGCTTTATCTCGTAAATGGTGAGAAAGGTGGAATGAATCTATAACTATTATTCTTATATTCACTCTATATATTCGATCGTCACTTAGATGTGTTTTATTCTTATTTTCAACAAATATATCAAATTCAGGTGGAATCAGGAGAATGGAACGTCCTGACACTAAGTTGTCTTTGCCTATCCTACTATGTGGTAAATACAGCATGGAACTGCAAAAAAACATGACGTCATTTTTAATTAAACCAAAAACTAAAATAAAATCGCTTACAAAATACCTAAGATCTTCTTGACCTTTCTTTGGTGATTGCCAAAAAGACGTCGCCATATTTTATATTCTCTCTGAACTCTCCCGAAAAATAAAAAACATAATCTGAGCACACAGTTGATAATGACGCCTACTATTTCGTTAGTTTAGACACTTTGGTTTATTCACTCATAAATACCGTTGTCAGTGCGTTGAACTCCGACCTTCGTGGTCGAGAGCGAAATAAGTGACTGAATCAGTATGGATTTTGGATTTTCATTTTATCATACATATTAGTAATTTTAATGTAAATCCCATACATAGGCTTCCGTCTGTCTGTCTGTCTGATTATACTCTCAATGTTAATTCTACTAATAATATAATAACTTAATAAAACTGATACTTTTTTTAGAGAGTTTATTTTCTTGTTCCTACTCTTATAATAAAAAACAACTGATTAGAATTTAAAAAATATTATTATGTTGAATTTAAGGAACGACTATCTTCGTCTTCTCATTGTGCTAAGAGGAAAACGAAAATTTGAAAAACGAAGGTTGTAGTTCAACACACAATATTTCGACAATGGGAGGAAAGTGGAGGACGATGTTTCTAAAAAATAGGTTCCCTCCGTCTTCCCTGCTATATGGGGGATACAGCGTGAAGTTTAAAAAAAAAAGTGTCCCCACAAAAGTGAAACACAAAATCTCTATTGTTTAACATTAGCTAGATTTCAAGGATTTCATCTGAATTGTACTGCGTTTTGGAAGACTGCATCCAGATATAACTGAATTGCGATCGTTAACAAACTCTGTTTACATTCATCTGTTTATATTACGCGTGCGTGCAATCTCGAACTGCACATCGAGTGTATCGCGTTTAAACACTACTTTGGCGAGTGTGTGGCCGTTTTTTTTTAATAATATCACACTTCTCTTACTCTATCTTTAATTGTATAAGTGGAAAGTCTACTTTATTACGACTATATTGGTAAACCGTTTACTTCTCTTCTTACATTTAATAAAGAAAATTTCTCTAAGTCAAAAATCTAATATTTCTCTAAGTTGGTTCTGCCACTCAACACGCAATGCCTCCAGAATTCGACAGACAGTGGGGAACGGAGTGTCTTGACAACGAGGTTCCCTCTGCCTACCCTGCTGAGTGCGGCGGGTACAGCGTGAAGCTAAACTCTAAGTTGGTGTTGAACTCACTACAGTTATGTCTCTCCGCCACGATGACCTCATAATTCAGGAACTAAAAATTTTCTTATCCAAACCAACGACGGCGTCTATCTAGGTATCTACATTTTAGCCTGAGATTATGAAGAATCATAGTCTTCAAAATTCAGAGGTTTCATCTAATCCCCTACTGGTTGGCGCGAGCCGCGTCCGACGCAAATATTTACGGGCCGCATCTGAGGTCAATTTTCCTATACTGCACAACCAAAACGCTCTAAAAACCCTCAAAACTCCACCCTAATTCCACCCTTAATACATAATTATAGAGTTTAATTCGGGATAATGCAGCTATAGTCATAAAATTGAGAAGGATATCGCTAAAATTTTGAAAAATGTGATTTATTCGTTCGTATTAAGGTATCATCTGGAGTATGATCGTTGTAAATGTATACTTGAACAAAAAAAAACGATATGGCTATAACTTTTCATGGCAATTCCAACTCTAGTAACTTACAGCAGAGTCGATTCTCCTTTGGCTTCGTCAGTTTTAAGTGCAGTGCACTTTGCCCGTTCAGTGATGCACCTCGCATGGAGACCGATTTATGGTTATAATAAATATTTGGGTATTTAAACTTCTATAGCTCTATGTATGTGGGGTTCGATTTATGCCAGATTCGGTTTTAACAATAATTCTATACCACTATAGTAGAGATGAACAGTTTGTCTGATTGAATGCGCTAATCTCAGAAACTAAACTGAATAATTTGTTTCTTTCGTCAAATAATCAATTTATCGAGAAATGTTATTGGGACGGCTTGCGCTGCAAAACTGATGGTTGTGGGTTTGATTCTGGAATCAGATTTTTTCATTTTTCTTCGAAAGCAGAGAACGATGTGACGGAGACACTGGGCATTTTTTGGGTATTTTTTGGATTCCCACTTGAGGGAAAGAAATAGTTCATTTCTCAATTTCGTTATAATGGCAAGGTGCGGCGTTGGTTTCCGCCACTTAACACACAATGCCTAGATAATTCGAAGGAAAGTGGGGAACGAAAGCGTCTTAATAAGGACAGAGTGTCTTAACACTATGCACTATACCCTCAACGCAGGGTAGGCAAAGAGAACCCGGGAATATAGGGATACGGTTACGTCTTAAAATCCACACAATATGGGCGATGATTACTCTAAAAATACTATGAATGAATTCCCGTGTATGAGAATCGAACCTACGACCATCTCGTACACTTAAAGACAATTCAACTGCTATGACGTACTTTTTACAATAAACATTGACGTGTCAAGTATATACCATATATACCTATGATGACTGAAATTTGAATTTAGTGATTTTACGACAAACTTTTATGTCGATCAAACCTTTAAACTTTTATGACGTGATAAAGCGTGAGCTTCATTAAATTTATTTTGTTTTTTTTTAATATGGACGAATGGATTTAATATATATTGTATATATTTATTTATTAAGTCCATCGTCGCCATAGCGCAACAGCACAAGGGTGTGACTGTAACGCGACGGTTGTGGGTTCGATTCCCACTCAAGGAAGTAGTATATTTCTTTACGTTTATATTTCCATTTTCTTTGCTCTGGTGTTGAGGCAAAGCACGGCGGAGTGGAATGACTATAAGCGTGGCCTGTTGTGGGTTTAATTCCTAGGACAGGCAGAGGGAACCTAATTAAGTCTATATGCAGCGTACCCGTACCGTACTCCAGTGTTCATTATTAATATATTAATGAACTTTATTGTAGATATAATTGTAAAAGTCTATTAATTTCGGCATATTGGATGAAAATAATAAATTTAAATTCTCGTTATTTGTGTAAAATACATAGAATTTTAATTATTGAAAATTTTGGCTTTATGTTGTATAACGAATATGAGTTCTAAAGGGGCATGGCGCAGCAACACGGAGTCCGACTGTTTACTGGACGGTTATTGGTTCGATTTCTACTCGGAGTGACGAAGGAGATGTTATCCTTTTATCTCTTTGGTAACAAAACAAAACACGGCGTTGAGTTTCGCCACTTAACTTGCAATGTCTCCAAAATTTAAGAGTTAGAGAATCAAATGTCTTACCACAAGTTTCTCTCTGCCCGACCTTCTTTCTATAAGCAGAATTCAAAGTAATTTAAAAAAAAAAACAATTTGTTTCATCAGAATTTAGTGCCAAGACACTCCGTTCTCGGTCCGCCACGCGAACGCACCATTTTAACAAACCAATCATCATCTAAATACAGAAAGATAACTTAAAACCTATATAGGTACCGTAGATTTCCGTTTGATTAATTTGTGGTTGACTCAATCGGTCGGATGATAGCTGGTCGGGCATGCGGTAAAATGTACGGCGACTCGGGTTACATTGTATGCGATATCTATACGTGTGTGAGATTATTTCACTTAAGAGCAGTGGTCCAGTTGGCCACTTTATGTATCCCGCATACAGCAGGATAGTCAGGAGAAACTAAGAGTGTTATAATAGTGCAACGGTTGTGGGTTCGATTTCCACTCGAGGAAGTAAATATATTTATTTACGTTTACATTTCTATTTCTTCACTCTGGTGTCGAGGCAAAGCGCGTTTCTCTGCCTACCCTGCTGTATGCGGGATACAGTGTGAAGCTCATATATGAAGGACTAAAGATAAATACGTTATTTCACTTCACGTTATATCTCATATATATTTTATTAGCATTTTAATGTCATACCCCACTTTCCGCCCAATTTTCTAAAAATTAACGACAGAACCTACTGAACGCTGCGATTTGTTCTGTTTCTAGAGAGAAAATGTGAATCGTTGATTCTACAGAGTGGAAATCTACCCTACAACCGTCGCTATTGAACAGTGACGGTCTAAAACGGTAAAAAATTCAACCACATACATACATTATATGAAAACATCGCTCTGAATTAGTTTAAATTGAGTTTTTCACCAGTTCTTACGAAATATAACACAATAATGATGATCTAATTTCTTTTGAAGTTCACGTTAGAACGTCCTTAGAAGTATTGCCAAATGTTAAAAACAGTTATGATTCAGATACGAGTATATCAGATATATATGTAACTATTTTATATATTATTTTACAGAAGATATACCCACATATTCCCGAATCTCTCCGTTATTCTCATGAAATGGATCCTCCCGGTATACCTAGCTATGACAAATAATGCTGTATCTGGTATACAGCAGACTGAACAAAGATAACCTAGTATTAACACATTCAAAATATAGGAAATAAATGGTCGTGACAACTGGGTTTCAGAGTTACAGATAATTAATTATTTAACGTCGACAGTTTTTCTGTGAATTATTTTTCGCGGAACCGATCCTATAGTTCAGAATTCAGATAGTGTTACAGGAAAACGTATAGAGGACAATAATATTATTTTTATTGTAATCTGCTACAATAAATGTAGGTAATTAATGATAAATATTGTTATTATTTTGTTGAATATTTATTGAAATATTCAACAAAATAATACCGTGGCACAGTGGCACGGCGTTCGGCTGTAAACACAACGGTTGTTGGTTCGATGGCGACTCGATCATACGAGTTGGTATCATTTTCTCACTCTGGTAACAATTAAGAGGCAAATGTCTTAATATTAGGTTCTCTCTGCCTATACCGGTGTTGTGCAATATATTGTAATGAATTATTTTTTTGATTATGTTTGGATTATATTTTCTAGTAAAATATTTAAAAAAAAACACTCCATTTTTCCAATAAATGATTAGATAGACATAAAAGATAATCAGGTTTTTGCTTTTCACCGAAATTTGAGACTGAAGTACATGTTTAATCTAGAGGTAGAGGGTAGAGATTTCATTATAATATTTGTGTCCGACAAAATATACAGCGTCATAGTAAAAATAGTGAATAGACATACGATAGGAACGAGAAATAAAGATAAGCTTGTTACTCCAAGTTTTCTTTTATGGGTCTATGGGACTGAAGACTTTTATTATACGTGTGTATAATAAAATTCTACAGTGTAAGGAATTAATATCCCAATATATGGAATTAATATTTATCGAATATTGTGCAGGATAGCTGACCGCTAATTTAATAATTAAATTATACCAGTGACATTGAAAAGACCAACTGTTGAGCTTCTTGCCGGCTCTTCTCAGCAGAACTGGTCTTCAGAACTCAGTGGTAGACTTGTTTGTTTATATATTCATTAGATGATTCGAAACTTACCTATTAGTCTATTTGAATAAAGAATATTTTGAATTTGAATTTGCATTAAATCACTCCCCCAAGTTTAAAATGAACCCACAACTATCGTGTTTACAGTCATTATTTATATTAAATATATTAATTCCATTATTAAAAACAACAATAATAATGAAAATGGATCATTTAAACAATTGCGTATTATTTATGAGCATTAGTAATAAATAACAAAAACTATAATAATAATGATTCATGGCCGCCACCACTAGGTGTAATCTTTTTACGCAGTTAGACGACGGCTGTTAGAACACTTCGCGACCGGAAGTCCGTCATTGGGACAGATTCTTTACTTTCTGGTTGATAGCCAAAATGTTGTTAATCATGTGGATATGATTGGATTTTATTGGCTTCACGCTGAAAGCCTCTCGTAATAGTTTAGAGATACATTAAGCGACTGTAAAAACAAAATTGTGGCCCCATTTCCCACTCTAGCAACAGAGCGAAGTGCGGCGTTGAGGAAAGTGGGAAACGGAAGTTTCTTAACATTAGGTTCCCAGGTTACCTCTCCCTACTTTTTGCTTGCTTTTAGGTGAAGCTAAAGAAAGAAAGAACAATATAAGAAAGAATACATGTTATTTATATATTTCTTGTGTAACAGTATATAATTGAAATCTATATTTTTTTTCGCCTCCGCTCTAACATAATCCCCTAAATATCTCCATGTCTATCGGTCTTGCTCTACCCGCAGCCAGAGCATCCTTGACCAGATAGTCGAAGAAATTAAAATATTAAATATTTCATTTGGGAATCGAACCCACACCCTGTCAAGCATACATACAGTCGCACACTTATGTCCCTACGTTGCGACTAGCCGTAAGTTTTTAACTATTGTAAAAGTCAATTATTGCTTATATGAAAAGCGGCGTTGAGTGTCGCCACTTAACACACATTGTCCAATTCGAGTGGAATGTAAAGAACAGTCTTTCAACATTATATTTTCTCGTTCTACCCTACTATATTATGAAATCATAATTTTCTTCACAATCACCCAACAATAAGGAAGTAAGTTATATCTAACACGTGTTTATATAGATACAGCAATGTTGCCAAGATATTATATTTAGGGAAGTCATAGTCGTCATTTTCCGAATTAAAATGTACTATTCCTATATATTTAAGTGGGAATTCATGTTTGTTTATTTCTTTATTTTCTTTCCACGTTCTTGGGGGTTTTATAGAAATTTGTATTTTTATAACATTACTTGAAGGTGTTATTTCAAACTGGGCCGGGGCTAGATAAATATTATTAATGGGTACAAGTAAAATTTCGAATTTTTCACATTTTAAAACCGACACTTGCCTACTCTTCAAAACTTTTCTAATACCTTACCTTTACCTTTTAATTGAGTTAAAAAAGGAAGTTTACTCTTTTTTAGCTTCAATTTGTATCCCACATAGCAAAAAGTAGGCAAAGAGAACCAAGGAATCTATTTTTAAGACACTCTGTTTCCATTAAGACACTACCGTTCCCCATTTTCCACCAATTCGAGAGGAATTGCGTGTTGAATGGCGGATCTCAAAGCCGAACTTTGCTTCGTTCCCATAGCGAGAAAATGTAAATGTTAAATACTCTCTTTCCACTTGGGAATCGAACTCACAACCCGTCGCATTTACAATCCCGCTGGTTTCAACCATAAGCAATAACGTATATAAATAAAACTTACACCGACAGCACTTTACTTTGATTTAGGTATATTTACACTATACGCCTGTACCAACTCCTGCATAATGTATAATAACATAAGTATTGATCTTTGCGTTCCAATTATACCGTTATGTTACATTATTATCTTATTTATATCTGTTTATTTTCTAGATGCCTTAGCTACACTATCACAATTAATATCTAAATTTAAATCCCGCGGCCGTCGTAGCGAAGCAAGCGTGCGACTGTTAAGGCGATTGTTGTGGGTTCGATTCTTTGCTTTCCGGCGCTCTACACAAAATGCCTCGAGAATTCGGCGGATATTAACGGCGGGAACGTAGTGTCTTTATACTGTGACCCTGCACGTTGACCCTGCATGTGTGGGAAATGTGAAGTTAAAAAGTAATTACTTATTGTAAGTAGAGAGTGGACATAAAACAAATAAGAATAATAACCTCACGAGATTGATCGAATCCACTAAAGATAATTCAGTTTGATTTCAATTATAATAAAAATATTATTGAGGCCACCGTGGCACGTGAGTCAGTGTATGATTGTGAAAGCGATAGTTGTAAGTTCGATTTTTTTATTTCTCTACTCTGCTTGACAATACGGCGGTGAGTTCCACCAATAATCCAACAGTGTCTCTCAAAGCACAGAACTTAGTTTTCCTTGTTAAAACTGCGGGAAAAGCCGTGAAGCTGAAATTAAAATATATACATCTGTCAAATTTTGTTGATTTATCAGTTACACACACTGTAGGATGAAAATCTATACGATTCGCTTAGTGTTTAATTTTATTTACATACTAAGTATCGTATATCCTTGGCCGAGAGATGGGGGTATTGCCCTGATGTTACGAAATTACACCTAAGATACATACGAGTACATACATATATGTTCATTGTTTTTAATTCATAGACAATCTATTTTATCTTAACTTTAGCACAAGACAGAAAGAAATAGTATGATAGGTAACACCATTTCCCATATTCTCCCATTAAATAAGAGACCCTTAAATTATTACACTTTATAACAAGATCTTAAATAACCTTTCTTGGTAAATATGTAATAAAGTGGGGACCGGAGTGTGTTAACACAAGGTTCCCTCTGCCTACCCTGCTGTGTGCGGGATACAGCGTGAATGTGATTACTGTTGCCTCGATAAGTAGACTATAGAACATAAAATTTTTCATTTTCGAAAGTAGTTCGTGAGATAAACGCGTTCAACCTAATAAACTTTTCAGCTTTATTATATTAGTAAAGAAGTATAAATTAATGTTAAAGCTATGTCTGTACAATTTGAAACCACATTCATCACTTTGGTACACGATGCACCCCGAACATATCTGATCTGGAATCTGGGAACCTAATGATAAGATACTCATCTCAATTAGTATCGATTAAGATAGCGCCGTTTCCCACTATCCTCTGAATTCTGGATGCATTGCGTATTGAGTGGCGGAACTCAACGCTGCGTTTTGCCTCCTACCGGAGAAAGGAAAATGTTGATTATATTAATTATTTTATTTCTTCGAGTAGGAATCGACCTTTCACACAACCTGTCACGTTTACAGCAGCACGCTTGTAGCTCTACGCCACGACTGGTCTCAAAGTATATTTTCTAAATTAGTTAAAGAACGTAGAATACCAAAAAACTACGCAAAAACCACTTTCCAATGCAAACATAATTATTACCAACATTTTTCGAACCTAGTACCGCCACATTCCATCGATTATAATAACAACTCAATAATACGTTACATCTAAACATAAATAATTACAATAACATTTAATATGAGTACAAATTCATTTGTGTACCAACATCATGCGTAGGCGCCGATAGTTCGGTCACTGACCTCGACCTGGATATGTAAAACGCGAACATTAATCCTTGTTATATACATATATAAGGCCAGTAGTAAGAATCGAGCCTACTACTGTAGTGGGTTGCGGGTTCGATTCCTGCTCGTAGAAGTAAATTATTTTCTTTTTCCTGTTCTGGAGAAATCAAATTGTATTAATCAAAAAATAAATAAAATGTTTGAAGCTGTAGTCCGCACATAGCAGGGTAGGCAGAGGGAACCTAGTGTTAAGACACTCCGTTCTCCACTTTTCACCAAAATTCGTGACATACTCGTAACATATTAGTTATTTCATCTCATTCATAATATATCACTAAATGATCTAGTTCACTATAGAGCATATAGACGCTATTTATAGATGTTGCGTGATAATAAAGAAAAAACGTATGTATATTTTTTGCTCATAACGTGGTAATTTACACGTTAAGGAATATTAATAACCCTGCATATCTGTCTGCCGTTGCTGTCTTAAAGTTTTTTATTTTTTCTTTGAAGGATTTAAATGAATTATTTCTTAGTAGAATCGTAGCTTGAGAAATCATATAGTTACAAAAGTAAAGAAAGTTTAGAAATTGGGATCGAACCCATAACCGTTGAGTTCAAATTTCAGACGTTGTTCCATTGCGCCACTTTTTGTTTAATACAAGGAAATATTCATAAAATAAATATAAAATAAATTACACCTATTGTTATTCCCAATTAGGTATAATTGAATGAAATATTTTTATATTTTTTACAAAATAAAACAGTCTTACAAAATAATGTGTTTATATTGAAAAATTATAATTGGATTTATAATTATATAACAACATTATTAAAATCAAAAAAAAAATCTGTATTCTAATTCTGTTATGAAGTACTGATGTTTATTGAAGAACTAATATTACAGGAAATGCATTGTCTCGAAAAAAAAAGTACGGGAACGTCCTGCTGCTGTTGTTTTTTTAAATCGAACCTGCACTGACAAACAAAACAATCACGACGACTGTACCTATCTAGTTCTATTATCTAGTCATTTAGTGTGGATGTAATAAAATAATTAGATTCGTGAATTGAGTCATATCAGTATGCAGTATTGAGTTAAAACGAAGGGTCATTACTTGATTGTTCTTGCGTAAGACGGTAGTGGCGAGCACACAACTTACTTTGTAATATTAGTGTAGTACTGAAGAGTTTGTTTAGTTGTTTGCTCAAATCTCAGGAACTACTTGTTCTAATCAATTACTTTATAACGTTTAATAAAAAGTTTACATTTTAACATTTCGAGATTTTGCATGTTAAAATGAACATTTATTTTCATTTGTGTATATTATAAAAGAATGGAAAATATATTTTCCTCACAAAAAATACAAAAAAGAGTTTTACTTTGTTTGTTTATTTGTTTGTCTGTTAGTTTGTGCATCACTCACTATTGTTGTACAGAAATTAATAAATTTTGATAATTTCCTACAGGCATATATTCAATTCAAAGGTAATTATATTGTATAATTAAATATACTCCATCCTTCGAGTGAAAATTGATCTCACAACCGTCACGTTAAAAGATTGTCTCATAAAATTTACTTAATACGAAAATCAAACCCCAAACCACCGTCCCACACGCCAGTACAAGCCTAGAGCATATTTAAATGAAACATAATGACAGTCATCATGTATTATATACGAAGAACGAAGAGAATGTGAATTAGTAGCGTAATGGCTGATACGGTAGCTGGCGAAACTTTTTTAATGTAATATAAACTGAGGTGATTGTAGTTGGCCATTATATATGTAGGTTTGTATGTTGAAACCATGGTGGCGTAGTAAGAAAGAATATGATTGTAAACGGTGATTGTGGGTTCGATTTATAATTTTAGGAATGATTGAATTAATCTTTTTTTCTGTATACCGCATTGATAGATATTCCGTTCCTCTGGAGGTATAGCGTTTTGAGCAGCGGAACTCAAAGCCGCGCTTTTTTGTTACTTCGCGTGACGAGATGATTATATAATTTTTTTCTTTACCCAGAGAGGGAATCAAACCCACAACCGTAATTTTTACAGACACACGCTTGTACCCTTTGTGCCCGTATTTTTTATTTCTTCTTCAAAATGAACAAAAAAAGTAGAAAGGTTATAATATTTTTGAGGATTTCTTTTATGAAGAGAGCATTTATAATATAGTATAATTAATATCGCTTTGATTTCATTAAAGGTTTTATTAGCTTACTTAAAATTGATTAAGCTAATTTAAAATTGACTACAAATATATTTTTATATATTTTTTTAGCCTCACGGTTTAGCAGGGGAGACAGAGGGCACCTAGTGTTACAACACTTTGCTCACCACGCACCGTATAATTTCCAATTACGACTTGAGTTGAACTTTTGAACGTCGAAAGAAGCTTTGTGTGCTTTGTCTTCTAACTTGAGCGAGGAAATTAAATTAATTCTTTCCCTCAAGTGGAAATTGAGCCCACAACCGCATTTGCAATCAGACTGAGTCGATGTTTTACATCGGCTTCAGAAAACATAATTATTTCAATTAAAATACAATATGCAAACTATACTAGTGATCCAAACGCTGCTTCTTCCACTTAAATCGATTGTTATGTTACAGCCAAATAACGATCTATATTAATGTTAAGTTTCATCTAAATCAGTTAAGTCGTTTTTGTGTGAATGTGAAACAAACATAAATCCTCACAATCTTTCACATTTATAAAATTATTAGTAGGCTTATATAAAATAATAATTTGACATTTACCTCTACTGTATAAATGAATGTATCCAATTTGGGTTCCGAAGGTAACACGAGAATATATTTGAATCATTATTCATTTATTGATGATAATATATAAAATTTTAATTTTTTTATATGTAATGACTAAATATATGTAATGATGAATGATTTTTGTATTGAAATTAAGAGATTTTACTTTTTATGCGTTTCCCACATGTGTATATATTATGTATTTTAATTATGTGCAGTGGGAACTAAACGACGTGGAATATGAACATAAAAAATCTAATAAAATAGGCGGTCCTAGCATATTCATTGCTAAATATTGGTTGTTCTTGTAGGTCTTGTCGCGTTGGGAGCGGATTTTTTTTGCTTCACTCTGTATTCCGCACTGCATTATAGGTACAGACTACGTGGAACCTATTACTATTGTTAGTCTAAAACACTCCGTTCCACACTTTCCACCAATTTCTAGAGATATTGCGAGTTAAGTGGCGGAATTTAACGCCGGGCTTTGCCTCTATGATAATGTTAATTTATTTAAGAACGATGGCGTTGAGTCACCCAGAAAAAGCGAGTGATATAGTAATATAAGCTATATAAAATTTGAACCCACAATCATAACAGTTGAATCGTAAGAAAATTTCAAATTATAAATAAGTATAATGTTATTTTTGCCTTCATTTAAACACGGTTTCAAGCCAATTTAATGCCAAGGTTCCTAAATGAGAATAGTATATCACGAGAAATATAAATTATGTATATAATCTTTATATTATAATACTAGCGGATACGCGTAGCTTTGCCCGCTTATTTGCACGCTTAAGGGTGGATAATAAACAATTAAACACATGTTCAATTAAATATTTTGGAGTTTGAATTTCTTATGTGATTTTTTATAAAAATAGGTGCCGATTATTAATTAAGTAACTATTTATTAATAAGCAATTATTTTTTTTCATATAAGCTTTCAATCCCTCTTTTACCCCTTCAGGTTTTCCTTAGTGGAGGGGTGTTCTCATTATGAAAATAAACATCTGTCCAAATTTAACGTTTCTACGCACAGCGGTTACGGCTGTGCGTGTGTCTATGCCTCAGTCAGTGGGAACATCTCCCTTTATGTATAACAGACAAACAAAATATAAACAATACCAGTAGTTTGTTGAAAAGTTGAACGTCATCAATGTTAGGGTAGTGAGTTAGGCTTAAAAGAAGATTCCAACGGGAACGGGAAAAACGGCTTTTCCCATTTTACATCTTAAGAGCAAACAAAATGAAGTCTGTCATGTACAAATATAATTATACTGTAAAACGGTCAATGTTACACAAAGTAGAGCATTCGTGTTTATTTGTTTACTGAAAAAAAACCTATGACATAGTTAGGTTGCTGTTAGTGATTGTTATATATATTTTTTATTTTCAGGCTTCACGCATTTCCGGTTATAATAAGACCGGCAGAAAGGTCTGGGTAATGAACATTATGTATTTTATTTTCGATTTCCTATAAAGACATTGGTGGTTAAGAGGCGGAACACAACGCCGCGGCTTGCACGATCTGGGTCCGGTCAGGTTAGCTAACGACGCAACGCCACGCGACGGTTGTGGGTTCGATTCAATGATTTAAATCATTGAATCGAACATGGGAAACGGAGTGTCTGAACACTAGGTTCCCTTTGGATACCCTGCTGTGTGTGGTATACAGGGTGAAATTAATTTATATTATATATTTATTTATTAATTATAATATACATTGTACAACGACTCAAAAAGGGGTAAAAGTATTTATTTGCTAAACAAACAATATTATTTTGGTCCGGCATCGTCAGTCCGTGCAATTTGTAGTCGATATGGGTTCGTGTGTCATAGAATATGTGACGGAGAGATCTTTTCATTTATTTGTATATATGGCTTTATGGTAATATTAAACTAGCGTAAGTTGTGGGAGACATGCAAAATATATATGTTTTTTGACTGTAAGTACATAGTACGAAATGAAAAATATTAGCTGCAGATAAGTATCCTCTTTAAGAGAGGCAAGGAAAAACTCAGTTGAACTTCGAGAACACAATAAGGTCACCTAAAAACCGTGATGCTATCTTGCAAATGAAAGAAAAAACTAGACTAACCTATAAAGCCCATCGTGACGAAATAGTAGAATTGTGCGACTGTAAACATTGTGTATGCGATTCCCACTCGGAGAAATTAAACATTGAATTTCCTAGCTCAGGTAACGAGGCAAAGCGTGGCGTAGATCTCCGCCACTCGTCCCAAAATACCTCAAGAATTAGACAGAAATTGGAGGATGGAAGTTTGAGTGGTAACGGTATGTCTTAACTCAAGGTTACGTACTTTGCTACGGGCAAGAAAACGTAAAAAAACGACAAAAACATAAATTTCTATACAAACAAATAAATAATCTATGCGCATCTGTCATTCAGTCTAGTCACGTAGGCCCACCGACCGACCACCGTAAGCTTGGTTAGAGCGAGGCATAAAAACTTACGGCAGCGAGCTTTGAAATTCAAATATGAATATCGATACCGTGTGTTGGGAATATTTGTTTATTGATAGATATAGATGGATATGTTGTATCTATCTTTACAGCTCACTCCAGTATTGGAAGATTGGCAGAAGGATTGTAGTGTGCTAGGTTGTGGGTTCGATCCCCACTCGAGAAAGCGAAATATTCACTTTAAGTTCAATACTGAACTGCAAGGATGTCAAATAGGTATATGTACATAAAAGAAACAACTTTATAAAAATACGTATATTTTCATGAAGCGTAGAAGAAGAAGCATTTGAATATTTTAAAATTTTAAAGTGAAATGAAAGTTTTCGACGTCATATAAAGTTCGCTGTTGGTGGAAAACAAAATCAAGACTTGTATTATACGAGTGTCTTTGAAGGAATCCTAAGGAAAAAATTGTAGAAATTCTTATGTTTATTTATATAAATTTTTATTCAAAATTTTGTATACAGATGTTGTGGCGTCGTTTCGCAATGTCTCAGCGTAAAACTGTAACTGCGACAGTTATGGCTCTGATTCCCATTCCATAACCATAACCAGGCAAGGCCAGTCGTGGTGCAGGTGGCAGGTGGCACCCTACCTCCCATGCTCTATGCGAGATACAGCATGAAAAAACAGCACAATTCTCCTAAATTGGATTCTAACCCACAGCCATCGCATATCGTCAAATAACTATTAAACACTATAAACACAAGATATTTTGATAAATATGTATGTTAATATAGCCATGAATTATTTATAAAGCGATAGCACGTGTTCGTTTTGATAACCATTCAACGTGTACGTGATTTATTTATATTGACGTTTTATTGTACTTGCGTTTGTGTTTCAAATAATATTAAACAAATGTTAGATAAAACGGTAGTGACTAATCTCTGTGTTCTCTTAATTAGTGCTAAGAGAAATCGAGGAGGTGAATTATTCGAATTTACAAGAACGGAGTGTCTCAACACTAGGTTCCCTCTATCTGCACTGTTATGAAAACGTGTGCAAATGGATTTTTTAAATTCTGTAAAGAGATTCTTCTATATTATTCTGAGTAATAAAATACAGGACAGGCCCTGCTATAAGCGGGATTCAGCGTGAAACTTAAGAAAAAAATATCTCAATTTCATCAAGAGATAAAAGGTCGCTTAAGAAGAAACATATATCACAGGTACAGGTAGGTACTTCCGTAGATAGCGTCATAAATCTTAGTTAACTTGCAAAAAGCGGGAGAAGCTTATTTAGGAAGCTGAATGTATCATTAGGCTTAATTGAGATTAAATGCTGATATAGATGCTAATCTTGATGGTGTCGTGGCGCAGTGGTTCACCGTGTCATTGTACCTGAATAATGTGAGTTCGATTTTTTTAAAATATTCGTTTACTCACTCTGGTAAGTAAGGTAACTTTACATATTAAACTTCATAGTCTTTTTATTTGTTTGTAGGATTTCATTTTAAAGAAAAAAGGAACGCTTATAAGATCACTGTGTTGTCTGTCCGTCAAGAGCTTTTATCTTAGGAACGCTTGGAGTTATCGTGTTGAAATTCAAACCAAATACTTGAGTCTTCGGTCCCTTGATATCTTGAAAAAACGATATTTCTACATTTACTTGAGAAAAATAGTCGTATAATATAACAAAAAACTACATATTTCGACACTATATAGGGAAAATCAAAATTAATAGGGTACTTCCGGTTGACCTAGAATTATGATATTTGGCAGTAAGCATCTACAGGTGGGACAAGTTCACGAAATATTCAAAAAACTATATATTTGTGGTTAAATCCTAAAAATAATAAATTTTAAAAGGTAAAGGGCACAACTTAGTATTACAGCCGCTAGTTCAAGTGAAGTATCAGATGAAAGGGCTCTGAGTAAACTTATCTTAAATTTCAGAAAAACCTTTAAATTTGCAATTTTTGTATGGAACAGACAATCAATTTCTCAAGTGGGAATCGAATCCACAACCATTACGCTTACACTCACGTTGTTCACGACATGACGACCTTTTATCTAGGTCCAAACCCAAAATAGCCCGCAAAACAAAATAAAGATAACCTACCATCATTTCCAACTCTTCAAATAGGCTAAAGTGAATATTTAATTCGAAAGCAGACGTCGGAATACGCCTCACTCATTAACTGAAAAGCGGCATTTTATATGCACACGAATATAAGCACGTTGTGTCACCACTATCGATCTCTATTTCAAGATATTTTATTTATATATTAAATACTGAGAGTAATACCAGTTAGGGTAACAAGTATGTACAGATGTCTGTTATTTTGTCGAATTTTTGGTAATTGCTGTACTGATTTTCATGAAACTTGGCAGAGATGTAGTCTAGTACTTGGAGTGAGAAAAAATCTTCAGTACATATTTTTTTGCTTCACGCCATATTCCGCTCATAGGTGGTTCATGGGTGGGTTCCCAGTTGGAACCCTGGGAACCTAATTATAAGACACTTCATTGGCATTTTTGTGCCTTTTTCCCCTTTCACTTAATTCAGGAGGCAATAAATTCATATTCATATTCATACAGAAACGAATACCCAAAGTAAATAAAAGTATTCGAAACAAAATTTAAACGGACATATTACCAAACCCGTCATTACTGCGAGTATAACACAATCATACTGAAAGTTGCTTAAAAATTGAAACCTAAATACGTTCTCGAATATCCTATAAATAATATCCACTGCATTTGCCTGCGGCCAGGGAAAATGCACAGTTGTGCTCTACCTTTGCAATTAGTCATTGAAATGCCTTTTTTATTCGATATTAGACTCTACGGCCCTCATAGGTCAGTTTTTGACTGTAAACTTAATAGTTCTGAGTTCGATTCCTACCCCACTTTCATGCTTTAATTATTATTTACTAGATAAAGCGTGGCGTTAAGTTCCGCCATTCAATTACGACATTTCCGAAGGTAGATCGGAAAATAGAAAACGTAGTGAATTTCTCTCAGTCTACACTGCTTTTTGCGATTCTCTCTATTATTACACATTTTAGAATTGAAACTAAGAGTCCGTTTGGTTAAACGGGCTTATCTCAGAAACTGTTCACATTGTACCCTACACATAGCAAGGTAGGTAAAGGGAACCTGAAAACCCAATATTAAGACAGTTCCGATTCCTTTCTGCCGAACTCTGGAGACATAATGCTTGTGAATAAATAAATATGGAAAATAATCATAACCAATCAAATAATTATAGAGAAAAAGCGCGCGCAGCCGCGGGCTGCCGGCTGGTATAATAATATAAGAGGATAAGTCGTATTTTTGCGCTTAAAACGTAAAAACCAACGCAAATCTGTTGATTCCAAATAAGTAATTGATGAGATTTGCACAACGCCACTTAACTTGAGGCTCAAGACGAGCTTATGATATGATACCTTGACTTTATTCCTTGTACTACTTACGCAAAAGGATGTTCCTGATTGATGATAAAAATATAAAGCCATCGTGAGTGTCTGTGTTATCGAGATAGTTATTAATTATTTCAATTTAAGAAAAATAAAAAAAAATCACTTATTTGGATTTGAATTCGCACCTCTTAGAGACCGTCCAAGCTTATTCACCACTAAGTCATACGTTCTTATAACTACGTCAAAATTTTTATATGCTTGGAACATTTATGTAGAATAAAATTCGGGATCCACGCGGCCGTCATGGCGCAGTTGCAGACGCGTGTGACAGTAAACGCGAAGATTGTTTCGATTATGGTTTCGATTTCCAATATGAAATGGGTGAATTAAACATCCATTATTTCGCTCTGTTAACAACATAAAGCGCTGCGTTTAGTTCCGCGACTCATCACGCAATGATTCCAGAATTCACTGGAAAGTATTGCGTGTAAGGATATATAGAAGCTAAATCAAATTAAAGAACAAAAACTTTCGTTAAAAACAAGCTTTTATTAATAAATCAATAAAAAAAATCAAGGTTTCATTATTTTTTAATAAAATGAACTAAAAACTATAAATAAATTAACTGTACACGTTAATTAATAAATCATACTGTCATATCACGTTAACAACTTGCGACAAATAAATAATAAATAGCGAGTAGAGAGAAAGTGATCAATATTTTTCTTAACTATATCATCAAAATAGTATAAAAGTAAATAATAGCGTGTAAAATAGACAGTAAACCAAATATATGAACCTAATGTGATCAGACCGACCCTTAATAAACAAGTAAACATAAGAAACATACATTACAAGACTAAATATTTGTTAGATGTCAAACTAACGCGTTTTTATCCCCATTTCCTCGTCACATCTACTCGGCCAAGTCATTAACTGCTTTGGTGATAATAGTAATGCTATTTAAGAGGTGACAACAGTTAATTCTATTGAAAGGCGATCGTAGATTCGAAATTTTGAATTTTGTACATACGTAGAAAAATATAAAACTACCAACCAGTGTCGATTTCACTGTAAACGCGATAGCTGTAATTAAATCAATAGGCAAAATGTTTATTTTTCACTTCTCTGCTTTGGGAGGAATAATTACACTATTGAGTTACAGAACAATTTAACACACAAAGTGATGAATTCTCCCCGAAAACAGAGAATAGAGTGTCTTGACATTGTATTCTTCAACCTGATATGTGTCGCATAAAGAAAATAGCCGAAAAAAACAGAAATTAGAATTCATACCCTGTAGGTTTGACGGCTGTCATAATGAATCATTATTAATGATCACCACACAGCTAAATAGGTTTCAAACGAGCCCTTAAACGACGACGCAAATATAATTTGCAATATGTAATTACGTATCTACATAATTTACTCGACATACAATTATAATGTACAGTAATGTTACTTGGAAGATTGCTCGCTCGTGGGAAAATGTATATTTTTATTTAAATATGTAATATATAATCAATACCAGTACTGTGATCGTGAAGTTTGTTGGGTTCGATTCCCATTTGGGGGAGTGAAGTATTTAATATTTAAGTAGGAAATGAAACTAAATGCTGCGCGAACTTTAAAAAATATGTAGATTGACCTTCTTAGCTAATACTCCTAAATGTTAAATATCGAATACCGAATAGCGCAGGTTCCAGTTCAGACTATTTAACACTATCTGTAACAATGTTACGCTACAGTTGTATTTTTTGTCTCTCGAAAATTTAAAACAGAGTGTCTTATCACTGCGTTCTAAATTTTCGAGACATTGCGTGATGACAGGCAAATTTCAACGGGAGGCTTTTCTTGTTTCTAGAGCTAGGAAATAAAAATAATTGATTCCCCCAAATAGAAATGAACCCAAAACCGTCGCGTATACTCTCAGACGTTGTGCCTGAGCCACAGCGACCGCCATATGTAAATTATGTAGATAAACCCAAGGCGATAGGTAGCTTAGCAATAAATCTGTAGCCATTGACATTTTAGGTAAATTAATCGGTCTAGACTGAACTTTAGCTCAATGTTTCATACTTTACTCTCCAAGCGTTATAATCGTATATTGCTATATCGAGGCCTTCAATATTTCGTTCTGAAATAATCTTTTTTACATTATTGTAGATCAGAATTTGCATTTTTAAATGTTATGACTATAATATTATAGTTAATATTTATTTAAATTTCAATATTTATTATTATTAATAAAAGAGAATAGCGGAAAATTAATAATCAGAAATAAATAAATAAATCAGCCATACACCTTATACCCACGCTGTATACACAGCAGGGTAGACAGACGGAACCTAGTTTTAAGACACTCCGTTCCCCACTTTCCGTTGAATTCGTTGGAGGCATTGCGTGTTGAATGGCGGGTCTCAACGCCGCCTACAAAAATAGTTTTACCTAAATCCACAACATATCCATAACATCTCTATTCATTTCTTTTTTACGTATAATTAAGCGTTATATTATTATCTTGACATTGGTCTTCAAAGCCATGCGGGTGAAATAAAGGAGTAAACAATAATAAAAAATACGGAAGTCCGCGTACCTAATATGCAAATTTTATTAGTAAGCCAGAGAGCATTTCTTTGTATGCATAATGGATACAATTACATGTTTTGTTTCTTTTTTTATATATATTTTTACCAAGTGACTGGAAAGGTAAAAAAAATTAAGTGCAAGGGAAAATGTGATTTTTTTACATTATGCTAAACAAGATACGGGAACTTTTGCTTTCCTTGCTCTGGTTATAAAGCGTGATGTTGACACCCGCCCAATTGTCCCAATGACAAGAATGTCCCAATTTAAAGTGGGAAACGGAGTGTCTTAGAACTAGGTCCCCTCTCCTTATCTGCGGGATATCGCTATCTATCTGCTTATGCGCTGCTATATGCGGGATACAGAGTGAAGGCAAAAAAATATATCATTTAATTTTAAAATCCCCAATGCATTTTGACTATATCCTATTATTCTATATTCTATTTTTAGTAAAAATAAGTCTTTGGCTTAGAATAGTTTATCGAAGTATACCTAATATATATGTGAAAAACATAATATAAAATCACATTAGGTTTAAAGTCTTTATGTTAAAAGCACAGCGTTGAGTTCCGCCACTCAATACGCAATGCTTCTGGAATTCATTGGAAAGAGTGGAACGCAGTGTCTTAACACTAGATTCCCTGTGCGTTATTACATAATGTATAAATGCATCCTGTTATACTTTACACATTCAATGCAAAAAATGTGATTATATACGCAATTAATATTCAAATGACAGAAAAACTAAATTAAAGTAATATTTTAGTGCAATTTGCGAGGCAAAAACCAGGTCACTATAATGTATCGTGATATCATTAACATGTGATTTATTATGATGAAAATTTATCTATACTAATATGAGATGCTTGTTTGGTTGAGGTTAACTTATTTCGAAAAACGGATAAATATTAAAATCTAAGTGGTACTTAAGAATGGAGTGTCTTAGCATCAGGTTGTATAGGCTATGCTTCTAGAACGATCAGAATGCAGTGTTCAGAACTTTTATCTATTCATATCTAGAAAGTAAGAAGATAGTCGAAGGTGGCACTAGTGGAATTGATTTGTTTATTTAGTAAAAGGGCATTTAAGCCGAAACTAGGTTCGCTGGTCCCAGGACTGCTTTAAGCTCCCACCACTTGCAATCTCTTAATTGGGCTGAAATTAGTAAACAGCACTGTATTTTAATTTAAGACTCTTCTTAACTCTAGGTTCCCTCTTCTATCCCACCTGATATATGCGAGGTACAATGTAAAGACAAAAAAAGAATCGAACCCAAAACCACGTTTACATTCCGACCCTATCCAATTCAATGATCAAGAAAAAAATATATGAAAAGAAGCATTT